>CM034465.1:1800705-2109207 GCA_019925255.1 Litchi chinensis | reverse complement strand
CTTTCATCAACATATATATCAAATTAAGTTAATGAACAAACATAAACACATAAACATCATCTGGGTTCGAATTGAAGCCAGAAAAGGTAGCAATAGGCGAAAAGCGAAGGAGGGAGGAAATTAGCAATATCAACACACGATTTATCATCATCAACCATCCGAAAAATAAAATTGAAAAAAAATTAAATAAATGGTAAACATTAGGTCACCTTCGCCTGGTCTCTAGTAAAGGGGACCAAATGGTCTTCATCACATGGAGACTAAAACTGGTCTCTATGTGATGGAGACCAGATCTGGTCTCCACAGTCTTGGAGGCCATGGAGACTAGATCTGGTTTCCAATGCATAGAGACCAGCTCTGGTAATCGTTGCATGGTGACTAGCTCTGGTTAGGTCTCTTTTACCAAAGACCTATGGTTTCCGACTTTTTAGCGAAGGAGATGAATTAGTTTGTCATCGCATTGGAGCTGATATGGCCAATGCTTATGTTGCTTATGATGGCCGAA
The DNA here is from genome assembly GCA_019925255.1 of Litchi chinensis. Classification (NCBI taxonomy): domain Eukaryota; kingdom Viridiplantae; phylum Streptophyta; class Magnoliopsida; order Sapindales; family Sapindaceae; genus Litchi; species Litchi chinensis. Next base: position 2,108,702 of record CM034465.1, on the reverse strand, counting down.
AAGAAGATGGAAGAAGAAGAAGAAGAAAAAGAAAATGACAAAAAGAAAATGGAAGGTAAAGTCAATGGATGGTGAAGTTAAACAATTTTTTTTTTTAATTAAAAATTTTTTTAATTTAATTTTTTTCATTTCCATAACTTTATTTTTAAAAAAAAAAATGTTTTAATTTTTTAATATCATTTTTTTCATTTAATTCTTTTTTTTTTTTTTTTTTTCCATTTTTTTTTTTTTTTTAAAATCTATTTTAATTAATTAATTAATATTATTATATATTTCATCATGCTTTGACTGTTTTGCCCTTCTTAATTAACATTCAAACATTGACTTTTAACATCCAAGTTGACAATAATGATTTTTATTTTGGCTATTTTCATAAACAAGAGGGCTTTTTTTTTTTTTTTTTTTAATAATTTACGATTGTTATAAACTACAAAAGGATCCTTAGCGATTTTCATAAGCCAGGAGGTTTGTTTGGCTATTATGTCAAACTACAGGAAAAATTGGAATCATCCCATTTAATATAGATCTAACAAAAAGATAAAATTAAAATATAATACACGTGAATAATTAAATTTATCTCTAAATTCATAAATACAATCTAAAACATAAAAAAACAAACATCCTCAAAAATAAGTAGATAACATATTTATAAAAACATATTGTAAATATAGTCCTTTATATATATACATATATATAGTATGTATATATCATCAATTGTTGATTGCATCCATCAAACTACAAGTTGTCAAAATATAATAACTAAAAGTTAGATAACTCGTAAATTATACATTTATATATAAAATATTTTATCAATGCCAATTAAATTCTACCACTACACGACATTTTGTGATGAGATAGATTTGATGGTTCGATTGCTACGAGTTTCATTATTAACATTCACATTCATAATGTCTTCAATAAGTTCTTTCAATCCAAGATTTGGACTCTCTACAATAATGAAAAATACAAAAATTAACATTATTACATTACAAAAAATAAAATAAAATAAAGCACACAATCATATAACATATGCAAATTGTAATTAACACTTTTTAGTAAAAAAAATTACCTTCATCTCTATATATCCGATCGGCATTCTCTCTCTCAACATATCATCAGGCTGTCTGTTTTTTCTTTTTTTCTCTCTCCGACGACTTCTCTCCCTCCGAGCAATCTTTTGAGCTTTGCTTCCTAACTTAGCAAGTTTCTCTAGTTCTTCTGTACTCAAGCCGACACATAGCAATATTGTCTTAGCAACATAAGAAAATCAAAATGTTGAACCGAACATACTTAAAGTCCAAGTACTAGAGAAAAAGAAAAGGCTCAATAATCATAGTTGTGGAACCAAGTTGAGCTAAGGCTAAGAAAATAGTACCCTCATCCTCAACATTGAAAAAAATGGAGTGAAATTGCAAATAGTTGATTCTAGGTTTTTAGAGGGGTGTACCACTCAGTTATAGACTTATAGTTAAATGACTGATTAGCTCCATTATAGTGGCATCCCATGCAATCTTTTTTGGTAACAGTCCACACAAGACACATCCCCGCCTAGACAGTCAGACCCTTCTATTTGCAATGCTTTTGTCTAACAATCTGTTTTCAAATGATCTTATCTTGATATTTGTAATAAAACCAAATATTTGTAATATGAACATAATCTTATCCTGATATTTTCAAACGAATACACATGACAGAAGACATGAAAAATAGACCATGAAGTGCCAATGTGCTAGTAACAGACACGGCATGAAAGAAGGCATGAAAAAAGATGGGATTTTGCCTTGAAATGGCCCGAGATGAAGTGTGGTGATGAACTAATGATGTGGCATCAGTGATGAAGTGTGGCTGCTGGATGATGTGGTGTGGCTACTGGATGGAATGGAAGTGTGATTAGGGTTTTTAAATTTTAAGTACATATACTTACAACTAAAATTATATAAATATCACTTAATAATATAATTATCATTTTACCCTTATCAAACAGGTCAACCACTGACACTAATAATGAAACCTAAACACGACACGATTATTAAACAAGTTAGACAAGTTGACACGATTAGTGACACGACCCATTTATGCTCAATCCTGACTCATAATATTAATGTTTGTTTCATTTATGTCATGACCCAAATTACCATCCCTACCTTCAATAAAGGAGAGTCAATCTACAAGAGATGAGAGATAGTGAGCGAAAGGAAGAGAAGTCGGCAATGGGTGTATTTGTAAGCATATCTTTTTACTTAATTTATTTAATTAAATAAATTTTATTTCAAATTTAAAATTAAATCTATTTTTTTATTTATTACTTAATTTAATTTAAAATTTATTTCAAGTATAAAGGATATTATAGTCTTTGTATCATTTTACTACTAAAACTATTAACTTTAACAGTTAGCTAAAATTAACCATTAAAATTTAGTTTAATAAATGTATAAAGTTTATTCCACTATCAATGTTTCTAAACTAGGTAACTATATTGTAATTTACTCTTGTTAATAAGGCCTCAAATTTAAAGATATACAACCAACATTTAGGGGATTCAAACAAATTATTTCAACTAAAGACAGGGGACACTCCTCAAGTTTGGAGTAGAAATTTAGTAAAGTTGGATATAACTCCACTACAACAAAACAAATTATTAATACCGCACTATCCATACCGAACACTAAAAGCTCGGTATGAACATAGATTATCGATACTAGGTAGCCAATGGCCCGATATGTATACTAAGACTTAGGTGCTCGCCCGGTATGGATAAAATGGATTTATCCATACCGGACGGGTCGAGCACTCAGTATAGATAATAATAATTAAAAAAATTTATGAATAGGGTATCCATGCCGAGCACTCTACCTACCCGGTATGGATACTCCAAAATATTAATACCGGGTATGCCGGGCACTAGGTATCGATAATCATAATAAAAAAATATTTTAAAATTTATCAAGCATCCATACTGAGTGCCCAACCTACCTAGTATGGATAAATTGGGTTATCCATACCAGGCAGGTCGAGCGCTCGATATAATAAATTTATTGTTTAAAAAATAATTATCCATATCAGATGGGTCACCCGCACAATATGGATAAATTGGGCATTTAAATTGCCCGATTCGACACCTTTCCTCACCTTTTCTATTTGTTTCTCTCTATCTCTTTCTCTCACCCTACTCTCTCTACAAATCCTAGTCGCCCCTTACTCTGTCGCCGACTTCGACTTCGACACTGTAGCTGCCACCTACCGCTAGTGAGCATTCTCTTCTTCTTATTCTTCTTCTTCTTCTTCTTCAATCTCTTCTTCGACTTCGATCTTCTTCTTCTTTTCTTTGTTCTTCTCTCTTCTTTTCTTCTTCTTCTTCTTCTTCTTCTTCTTCTTCTTCTTCCATCATCACAATGACGGCTGAACTGTCGTCCGACCGCCGACACAGCAATCTGACTGTCACCTTATTATTATTATTTTTAATTTCATTTTTTCACATCTTTTCTTTTATTGCAGCTATGCCGAGAATTGACATCGTCCAGTAATATTGTATTCACCGATCTAATGCTCTTTCGCTTTACTCCGCTTCTGTTGTTTTCTCTGTGGATAAGGTATTAGTTTTATGATTTTGTGTTTTATGAATTTGATTGGATATCGTATATATATTATTGTTATTATGATTTTAGATTCTTTTGATATAAACATAATATTATTGTTAGGGTAATTTTCTATTTTTGGTGTTGTGAAGATTTTTTAAAGGTTAAAATTGTGATATTTTTAAAGATTAAACATGTAATATGTAAGATGATTGTGATATATGTAGATGTGGTGAATATCTAGGTGAATGTGATTGTTTTTTTTTTTTAATTCAAAGTTTAATAATTTTAATATAATTTAACGTTATTTTATTACGTGTTTTACTTTTTAGTGTTATATGCTTTCAATTAGATAAAGAGTGGTTAGAATTTTCAAAATTAATATCTTAAACTTAATTTATAAGGACATAATATTTAAATTCGTAGTATTTTTTAAAAAAAAAAATTGTCCTTTTTAAACTTTTAGAGTGTCAAAAGAATATAAAGAGAAAGCTAAAAACTTTATTGAGGCTGCAAACAAACATTCAATAAATATTGGTTTCATCCCTTGTCCTTGTACAAAATGTCTCAATGGGAGGTATCATGACACTAAGATAGTGTATGAGCACTTAATCATTAATGGGATAGATCCTCAGTATACAACTTGGTTCATACATAGGGAACCCCTGAAAACTTCCACACCTATTGAAAACACTTCCAATACATTTAGAATGCATAGTGATGCAAATTTTGAAACTCATTGTAATGTTGAACCTGATGTTGAAGTAAGAGAAGAAGACATTACTGCTACTTTAGAAGATGTTAAAACTCCTTTATATGAAGGTTGCTCAAATTACACAAAATTATGGTCTATCCGATAAGGGGTTTGATGAACTTCTTAACATCGTTTGAGACATGTTACTATTAGATAATGTTCTACCGAAATCATTATACTCAACAAAAAGGTTGTTGAAAGTGTTTGATTTAGGGTATGAGAAAATCCATGCATGTATCAATGATTGTTGTCTATTTAGAAAAAAATTGGAGCATCATGAAGAATGTCCAACATATGGCACTTGTAAATGAAAAGTAAACAAAGTTACGAAAAAGATTCATAAAGGAGTACTGGCTAAAGTATTTCAATACTTTCCAATCATATGATGGTTTAGAAGAATGTTTACATCAACTGAAATGGCTAACGACTTGAAATGACATTCTACCAATTGATTTTAAAATGATAAGTCAAGATAGAAAGATATGTCATCCCATTGATTTTGAAGCCTGGAAGACCATAGATAGAAAATGGTTATCTTTTGCTTTAGATCCATGCAATTTGAGGTTGGATTTAGTCACAGATGAATTTAACCCTTATAGCAATCTAAGCACAACCTACAGTTGTTGGCCGGTGTAAGTTACGTACAATCTACCTTCATGGAAGTGTATATTGAAAAAAAAATTTGATGCTAACACTATTAATTCGAGGAAAAAAACAACTAAAGAATGATATTGAAGTATACTTACAACCACTAATCGAAGATTTAAATGAGTTATGACATTCGAGAGCACAAACGTATGATTCATCTACTAAGTCCACCTTCAACTTAAAGGCTATCTTAATGTGGACCATAAATGATTTTTCTGCTTATGAAAACTTAGTAGGATGTTGTGTGGAAGGTGAATATGTTTGTCCTATATGTGAGTTGAACATACATTCACAAATATTGAAATATAGTAATAAAAATGTGTATATAAGTCATCGGCAATTTCTTCCAAAGAATTATGTTTATCGAAAGAAGAAATTGTGATTTAATGGGAAAGAAGAAATGGATGATCCTCCGGAGATTCTTAATGGTAAATAAGTTCGAATTGCATGTGCAAAAGTTAAAAATGATTTAGAAAAGAAAGTAAAAGGGAAAAGGAAGAGAAAATGGCATCCTGTATGGAAAAAAAAAATCAATATTTTATGATTTTCTATATTGGGAGGTGAGATTTTTAATTCAAAAGATAATATAACTTACTTTATTATATTTAACTATGCCTTAAATTTAGCATCATCAATTTTCACAGGATTTGTGCTTGCATCATAATTTAGATGTGATGCACATTGAAAAAAACATTGGTGAGAGTTTTGTTGGAACATTGTTGGACATCGATAGGAAAACCAAGGATGGTGTTAGTTCTCATAGAGATCTAGAAAACACTAGGATTAAACAAGATCTTCATGTGAAAGAGGATGGAGCTAAACTGTATTTGTCTGGAGCATCATACATTCTATCAAAGGTAGAAAAACAACAATTTTATAAAAGGTTGTTAAATTTAAAGATGTATGACGATTATGCTTCAAACATATCTAATTGCATTTCGTTGAATGAATGCAAGATAATTGGGCTTAAGTCCTATGACTATCATGTATTGATGCAACATTTGTTATCGGTAGCAATATGAGGTCTCCTACCTTAAAGGCCAAGAATTGTCATATTTCGGTTGTGTTCATTTTTTAATGCAATTTGCCAGTGAATGTTAGATAGAGTTAAGTTAGATTCATTAGAAGATGAAGTTACAGTTACTATGTGTATGCTTGAATGTTATTTCCCTCTTTCTTTCTTTGATATAATAGTCCATCTTACAATTTATCTAACAAGAGAAGTTCACTTATGTGCACTAGTTCAATATTGTTGAGTGTACCTTTTTAAAATATTATTCTTACACTATTCTTCACATATGAATTAAGATTAATGATATCTACACATTTCATTTACTTTTATATATTCATTTTATAGATTTATGAATGTGTTAAAAATGATATATAAGAAATCGTGCACGACCAAAGGGTTGCATAGCAAAATGCTATTTAACCAATGAATACATACAATTTTGTAGTAGATATGTACCACAAGCAATAGATATTGGTGAGAAACACAATACAAGTGAAGATACTATGTTTCAAAATATAGTGGAATGACATCCTATATCTACAACGACATTAAAAACAATTCCTGCGAACATGCTACAGATTACACATATGTATATACTGTTGAATAGTGTATTAGTGAAACCATTACATTAAATAAATGGTTTAAATTAAAGTTAAATATGGTGTAAATATTAGTAAAAATTACTAACGTTATACTTATTTGGTCATGTTATTTTTATTTATATAAACGTTTTATTAGCATGCACTTGGAAAAGCTTCAATAATTAGATCTCAATCTGTTAAATAGACCAACTTTGTTGCAAATGACACATACTAAAGAATTTTCAACATGATTTAGAAATAAGGTGAATTCACTACCTTATACGTTAATAAGATGATGTATTTACCTTAGTTTTTTGTCCTTTATAATCTAAATCATAATCTCTCAAAACAAGTCTTTGATGAATCAAATATCATAGATATGTCTTTAACTCTAAAGTTTTTACCACTTGGACCAAGTATGCAAGTCACATGCTATTCAAATTATGTTGTGAATGGGAAACGATATTGTATAAAAAGTAGTGAGAAAAACTACACAAGATAATAGTGTTTCCCTTAAAGCAAAAATTGTTTGTAATGAAAGAAATGACACTTAAGTTGTCAAGAAGATGGTTTACTATGGAGTTTTAAGAGAAATACTTTTGTTGGATTTCTTAGCATTTCGTGTTCCATTATTCAGATGTGATTAGATAGGTAGTGCTAGTGATGTTAGAGAATAAGATAGATTCACACTAGTTAATTTTAGTCCACATGGAAATAAATAGGATAGAGATCTTTTCATTTTAACCTCACAAGCAACACAAGTGTTTTATTCTAGAGAAAATGATAACTCTAATTGGTATGTTGTCCTAAAAGCACCTCCAAGAGGTTTTCATGATCTAGAGAAGTTTGATGAGCATACTTATATGAAAACTACACCATTAGATGTGTCTGAATTTGACGTTAGTATGGATGATAGTGAGGATTATGCTCGAATAGATTATGAAAAATTAGTTGTAAACATGTAATGTTAATGAATATAATCATATTTTCATATTTTATTTGCAATATATGTGTCTATATATTGTTTGTGTTTATGTTTGTAGGAAGATAGAGTTTCTTAAGTGATTAGATATGTTGTGAAATTACTTTACTATTTACATTGTAGGTGAACTAAATTTTTGATAAGGTCGAGAATTAGGAGAAACTTTATCAAAATTTTCGTAAAATGGATTGACTTTATATGTATTATTTTATATATAGATAATGTTATCCATATGTTGGCTACTAATATATGTTATTTCCATAACATTTTTAGATGTCGACTGAAAAAACATCAAATAGTCAGTCTTCAAATAACTCCAGTGGAGAGAAGAAAAGAAGAGGAAGAAATCCCAACCGCTTTGATTATAAGAAAATGGTCAAGGTCAAAGCAATAAGGATACAAATTAATTAAGTTGGCCAACCAATTAGAGAAAATTCGGTGATCTATAATTTAGGTTATAGAGCCATAACAACTCAGATGATATCTATAGCTTATGGTAGTTGGGATAAGATACCACAATCTTTAAAAGATACAATGTGAGAGAATATAAAGGTATATACTTTTTTCATTTATTTATAATATCAATGTTATATATTTATTTTTATAACATATTTACTTTTAAAAAATTTATAACTACATTTACGACTTGGTGCTGATAAATCAATGAAAATTCATATGTTAAAATCAATGAATGAGTATTGGAGACACTATAAAGGCATAATAACAAAACAAATTAAAGATGTTCCTCCTAGTCCTGATGCACACAGAAGATACGAAATGGTAAAACCAGCTAACATTAGTGATCAAGATTGGACTGCATTTGTCAATCAGCGATTGTCTCCAGAATTTACGGTAGTCATGCATTCATATTCTTAAGCTGGCATGAACACGTATGTTTAATGGATTTTGATTAAATTTTACAATATTTCAAGATACTAGTAAGCATTATAAGGAGTTGTCAAAGAAGAATCATATCCCACATACATCAAGTCGTAAAGGAATGACACGACTATAAGAAGATTTGGTAAGAATTTAATATATTGTGATAATTGTCTTACATGTGTATAGTTTTCGTTTTTCGGATTTGTATATATTTTTGTATATATGAATGTCAATGTTAGAGAGCGAAAAAAGTAGCTACGAATAAATATCCCGTAGTCGATAGAGTTGACATATGGATAGCCAATCATAAACACAATAATAGAAGCAAAATGAATGAAGAAACTGCTGATAAAATTGTATATTACATTAATTTGATCAATTATTGTGTTGATTGTATTACATATGTATAGTATTTTTAATGTTAATATCATGTGACATCATTTATAGGTACAAATGGAGTCACTACATCAAGAAACCCAACATTCAATTGGAGATGATGTTGTCTCACAAGTTATGGGTAAAGAGCATCAAGGTAGAGTTCGAGGAATAGGTCATAGTGTAACACTATCTATTGTACAAGCATCTGTGGTTGGTAAACAAACCTTCGCACAATATCAACATGTCGATGGTGATATAGCAACCATAAAGCAAACAACTACTAATTTGATGAACTTGCTCATGACTTATTTGTTGAACATAGATCAAGTTCAAGTATTGGCATGTATTCCTCTCACACAGCCAATAAACGACTCAAAACATTTATAATTTGTTTACCTTTATTTTTTGGTACTTAGTGTATATATATATATATATATATATTTGTTTTTCATGTTTTCTCACAAGTGAGTGTAATCATTTTTTTTCATATTTTTTACTATATATGTGTTTGTAAATATATATATTATTTGTGTGAAATTTTATTAAGAAATGTTGTTTTGGTTAGATCGATTGTGAAAGATTTGAAAAGTTGGATAAATTGTGGAAAATTACATTTTTGGCAAGTTCAAAAACATGGGACACTCTGTCAAAATTTGTATAAAATTGATCAAGTTTATATGTATTGTTTTATATATTGCATTTGTTACCTATATGTTGTCAAATAGGGGTACTTATAATTTTTTTTCCCCAATATTTATGTTTCCTCACAACAATACTATTTATTTTTTTCGTAAACACAATATTCAAGTGACTCAAATCCGATAGAATCTAGTAAAAGTGTTCAATTTGCTGATCCTTTAGCTAAGGTAAAATATATGTTGAATTTATATTATTTATTGTTTTAATTTAATTTCATATATATATATAGACATAATTATTTAAATTTGTTGATAGGAATAAATATTTAAATTCTTGTGCATACAATCCATGTCTCGAGGTTCCTCAGGCCAAATTGGTGGATCGAACAACAACCAATGCAAATTATTAGATTGGATGGGTAGAGGAATCATGGTAACAAAAGCAGAAATTGACTTAAAAGATCCCTATACTAAAGTTCATTACCTCCAGCTTGGTCCAGATTATTGGCGCGTTTCCATCAAGAAAGTAATGGTTAGTGTTTCGCTACCTCGACCTACCAATGAGCTACTTTAAAAGATGCATTAAATTCATTTATTGTTTGGTCAGTAAAATATATTGTATCTTAGCATTATGTACTAAGTATTTATTATAACATTTTATAATGTACGTTTAACTTTAGATTATGTAATTTAAATGTTGTTAATATATTAAATAATATATATTTTTAACGTTTATGTACGTTGATAGTTTTATTGTAATACTAAACAACAAATTATTAATTTAATTTTTTTTAAAGGAAAACATTTTCCATACCAATATGAATAATTTTATCCATACCGAGTAGCCCAATATGGTTATTTATCCATTCCGGGTCTGACCAGGTATGGACAAGAATATTTATATCAAGTTAGAGCCTAGAATTGGAATAAATATCCATACCGAGCCAGTACCCGGTATGGATAACTAATATCCATATCGGGCGACCCGACATGGATATAGCATGAGTCAACCCGTTACGTTTGTATATCCATACCGAGTTATGCCCGGTATAGATATTAATTATCCATACCGGGTGGGCACCCGGTATGGATAATTCAGTATCCATACCAACAAGAAGCACACTGGGCATGCTGCCCAATAGCCCGGTATGGTTGACCTTTTTTATTATAGTGCTCACATATAAACTAGAGAATGTGAGACAATCCCTCATTGAAAGCATGAAAAAGAAATGATCTATAGAAATGAAAACTACAGCTAGTTTGAGTTGCAAGACTATCCACGAATGTACAAAGCAATTCTCAAAAATATAAAAATGTAACAAAATAAGAATTTGATAAGTGAAACAGAAGGTTAAAAACAGTAAAGACATACAATTAATTGTATAATGATTATGATGATATGAAAGAAATCATTTGTTGAAAGTAGGGACGCCATCACAATCAATGATCCCATTAAATAAGGCATCAATCTGCTGTTGTTGTGAAACAGACATAACAAATGAGATCTTAACAGAGATTGTTTACGATGAAAAACAGCTGAAATGTGTAGAAGCATTTTACTTACCTCGATCATTCTTTTAGTAGAAAGAAGTCAGAAATATTTTGGTCTCTTGGGGTGTGGTTCCTCTATCTTGTCACGCGAGTTGACACTTTTACTGGATTTTCCATGATCTCGGGCATACATTAAGCGAACCCCACACTTTGCTATTTTACAACGTTCTATTTTGTTACCACCATGAAGAGGCTTGAGAGAGAACGAAAATGAGACCTCATTATTTTGACATGATTCACTGATGTGGATAGATTGGAACAAATGGAAATCAAACCCCATGAACACATGATCTGAATTAATATAGCAGGGTAAACCACAATTACTGGTCCAACTGACTAAAGTGCTATCAAGGGGGACACAACAGTTATTACATTCAAAGTGAACAGCCAAACCCCAATCATAATCTCGAAGGTCTCTGAATGCAACAACAATGCACAAAGCAAAACCGACAAAGTTACTACTAAACCAACCCGGCGGCAGCTCGAAATTTACAGAAGATCCCAAACTTTGATAATGAAACCAATTTGGAACCTCCCTTCCGGGGAAACATATACAGGCACGCGGTGTCCTATCCCATTCCTGTGCCAAACAAATAATCATTTGTAACAACAAATCTGAATTGGAATTGATATACACATTAAAATCTGAATTGTGATATACATATTAAAAAGTAGAGTGAGAGAGAGACCTTATCATAATATTCTTTCTGCCATAAAGTTGCCAGGCGTTGTATTTGCAATAGAGCATTTTCCCAAGTATCTTTCTGTACATTCGAATCCATTTCGACAGAATTGGCGAAGTTAAGAAAGATGAATGGTCGATCATTTGACAGAGTTGTGTCCCCCACTGATAAACACAATGGTGCTTCTAGTAATGCGCAACTGTGTGCATCTATGGATATTAATGGAAGCACTGGTAAATGTTGAAGCCTCTCACAATTGCATATATTTAGCTCTGATAGGTTAGCAAGCTTTATGACGGCGGTAGGTAAACTATCAAAATTGTTCTTGCATAGATATAATCTTTCCAATGACGATAAGTTACTAAAATAGTCAGGTATCTTCATAATACCACAGTTGGTTAAGTCTAGTTCCTTCAAGCGATGCAAGTCAAGTAAAGGAGGCAATGACAAACCCATTTTCTCCTGATCCAGATAATATCTTCGAAAAGATAACATATTCAGATTGTTCAAATGTTTGATGGATGCTGGTACTTCTCTGATAGCAATTCCCTCTGCTTCAAGCTCCATCAAAGAATCTAGGCTTCCTATTTCATCAGGCAATTTTTCAAGTTTTGAGCAATCAGAGAGATTAAGACGTTTAAGAGACTTCCACTTACAAATATAGTTTGGTAGAGTCTTAAGCCTTGAACAACTTTTAACATCTAATAAAACTAGCTTGCATAGATACTCAGTACATGACGGAAGCTCTTCTATAGCAGTTTCATCTAAACATAACTCTTCAATATTAGACGAGACCTCAGGCAATATCTTGAGATTAGAGCAACCAGAGAGGTAAAGTCTTCTAAGAGACTCTAAACGTACAAGATTGGGAAGATACTTCAGGCTGTTGCAGTAACTTAGATCCAAGAAATCAAGCTTATGGAGATTTTGAATAGATGAAGGAATTTCAAGCAAACTAGTACAACCTACTAAAATCAAACTTCCAAGATTTGGCAAACATGAAAGGTCCGGCAAACTGGTTAGGTGCTGGGAGCAACTGAGATCAATTCTTCTCAACCAACAAAGATGCTGCAAGTAAAAAGTAAAAAAACGAAATGCCAACACAATTAGCAATAATTATCTCACAATTACAATATAAATACCACAATATAAACATGAAAAACTACCTGCACACTGTTCCAAAGTTGCTCAAGATTACTCCATGGCATTTCAAGTGTAACAAGGTTCTGGAGAGGACTATTTGACAACAATGATTTTTTTGGGTATCCATGCCAATGGAGATACCTTAACTCAATGAAATCCGATTCAAGCCCTTCAAAAGTATGTACCTTATTATCCTCTTCATATCTTGAGCTATAGAATTTCAAGAATCTCAATCTACACATATTCACAAATGCATGACGATTCAAGTATATATCTCTTGTTTTCGACATATCCAAAGAAATGCCTTCAATTGTTTTAGTTCCCTAAAACATATTCAAGATAAGAGATAGATTAAAATTGAATATATAAAAACTTGCAATAAGTATTTAGTTGAAATGGAATTCATGAATAATATTCTTTTATTAAAAAAAACCCAGTTGAACCACCTTTGAACAACCAAGCTAATATACCCTATCTTACCGTATTCTTTGTCAATATATGATAGATATCATCATGTTGCCACAATCAAGAGCGTTTACTAGGATCTTTAATAGATTCTTGTCGAATGATTTCCTTGCCCATTGCTTGTAACAAATCATGCATCTTTATCTCATTGTACTTCGATATAGTTATCATAGATTTATCGACGAGAACACTAATTCCAATTTCACTAAATAAGCCACAAGCATCAAAGAATGCTTTTACAAAACCAACGTCCATTCCATTAAAGAAACATGCAATATCTAGAAATATCTTTTGCATTTCATTATCTAATCCATCATAACTTATTCTTAACACTTTTTGGACATCCATTTGAGGAATTTTTTTTAGTTTGTCCATTGCACTTCTCCAAACTTCTATTTTCTTATCAAGGAGAAAAGAGCCCAAAACTTTTAGAGCTAATGGAACGCCTCTAGCATATCTTATAGCCTTTTCTAGATGTTGTGAGTAATCGATAGAAAGATGGTTTTGCCTAAAGGCATATCTGCAAAACAACTTAATAGCTTCAGAATGAGACAATCCTTTAACCTCATATATTTGGTTCGCACCACAATTTCTAAGTACTTGTTTATCTCTTGTTGTTATAATGATTCGACTTTTTGAATTAAAACAATCAAGACCTCCAATCAAACATTCTATTTGTTTGAAATCACTCACATCATCAAAAACAATTAGAAGCTTCTTACAACCAAGCCTTTTCTTCATAAAGGTTTGTCCTAAAAAGGATGTCTCTACATCTACATTTTCAACCCCTAGTACGGCAGAAAGAAGTTCTCGTCGTAAGCGCATTAATCCATATTTCTCTGATTCTTCCCTTATATTTTCAATAAAGCAACAATTTTCAAACTGATTAGAGATTTTGTCAAATATAGCACCAGCCAGCGTTGTCTTGCCTATACCTCCAATGCCCCAAATTCCTATACTACAAACAGTTGTCGACCCATTGCATAACATTGATTCAATTTCTCTAATCTTAGACTCAACTCCAACCAACTTGGTGTCATCACTTGGGTGCATGTCATTCAGTCTCTTCAAAATATATTTGACAATATCTTGGATAAGTCCGGACTCAGACCTAATAAAATAAGTAAAAGAACTTTTAGTTGGTTGTAATTAAATAACAAAAGACACTAACAATGTACTTTCAACTCTACCAGATTATTAAAGTGATTTTAGTTTATATTTTCCTTTAACAAAGAGTGAAAAACAATATATACATATATATAATGTTTTTATAATTAGGTATATCTGATTTTAAAAAGTAAAAATCAATTAATCAAATTCATCTATTACATTTGAATTAAATAGAAAAGAGAATTTGTTGTAGAAGAGAAAATACAATGGATGAATTAGATTGGTTGACACTTATTTTTTAAAATAAGGTATACCTGATTATAAAAGTATTATATATATCATTATATATAGATATATATATATACTCACTTACTAAGAATTATATACATAGATATATATATATATATATTCACTTATTTTTAGCTGGTCTCATTATAGTGGTGAAATCCTCTGAAAATGATAATGAGGATTTCATTATTCTGATGAGATCTACTGAAAATATGCGATTATATACCTAGAGGATTTTATTGCTCTGATGAGGCTCGTTGAAAATATATGATTGTATATATATTTTTGAGGATTTCACTTCTGTGATGAGATTGGCTGAAAAATAAGTGAATATATATATATATGTATGTATATATTCTTTCTTCTCTATTGATAATAGAAAGTAATTGATCTTTAAGACGTTACTTTCCTTTTAGGAGATGAATTTCAATGATACCAAGCAACATTCTACTTATAAGAAATCCTTATAAAAGAGCTTAGGTGATATTTGATTAGTAAAGTGGAACAAATGTTGAAGCAAACAACAGACAATATATTATATGAGAAATGGGAATGCAGTATGCAGTGGAAGTGTTCGATGAAATGACTAAAAGAGATGTCGAAATTTAATACTTACTTAAAATTACTTGAACAGAAACCAGACAGATTTGCCGCTTCCTTCAAAGCATCCTTCCATCTCAGAACGTGCCTTGAATGCTCTTCATGCTCCATAAAAGCATAAGCGAAACTTCCAGTCTGTTTCCTCACATCCGAGGGATTTACGTTGTAAAACACCGGGATCACAATCTGTCCTGAAATCTTCTTGCACGCGATGATGTGTACGAGTTGCTCGAGGCACCAAATGGAAGACGCATAGTCTTTTGAGAAGATGATGAGGGAAATATGTGATTCTTCAATTGCTTTGGAAAGAGATGGGGAGATCTCATCCCCTCCTCCTCCATTCAGTTGTTTCTCATCGAAGAAAGTTTCGATTTGTTTGTCAAGCAAAGCTTTGTGAAGATGACTACTAAAACTGTACCCGGTATCTTCACCTCTAAAACTAAGGAAAACATCGTATTTGAAACAGGGAGAGGTCATTTGGGAAGCAGAAAGAAATCAAATATTGAGTTGGGAGAGGTACCTTCAAGTTCATCCATCTCTCTCTACTTGACATGCTATATAGCCAGCTACCCTGAAACTTCTTTGCTCTATGCTTAAATTTATGAGCAGCTTTTACGAGGCTTCTAGGGTTTCTGACTTTGAAAGTGGAAGTACACAATTGTCCCCCTGAATTTATGAGCAGCCATCTGTGGTTAGACCTTTTCCCCCTGAAATTGTCCATCTCATTTTATATATTAAAAACAAAACAACATCCACTCGACGTAGAGTAAATTAGACTCTACTTAAATAAGGTTCGCTTCTTTAACATGAGGCTTGCTTCTTTACACTCAAGTTAAAGTTTTTCAGAATATTAAAAGTAAGCTCCCGCATCATTAAATTTGATTGTTAAATTTGATTATTGCCATCGTTTATAAGGGTATTTGGTCATTTCAATAAATTTTAATTTTTTCAAGAAATAAAAATTTCAAAATTTAAAAAAAAAAAATTATGGATATCTAGATTGGATATGCACCATCTATTTGAATGGATGATGGAATTTGATTATCAAATTTGATTATTAAAATTGATTATTACCATCGTTTATAAGGGTATTTGGTCATTTCAATAAATTTTAATTTTTTCAAGAAATAAAAATTTCAAAATTAAAAAAAAAAAATTGTGGACATTTAGATTGAATGTGCACCATCTATTTGAATGGATAATGGAATTCAAATAGACGATAGAAATTCAATTATAAGAACCATTAATAGATCTCTATATACAATGGATAGCTGGAACTCCACGGAGAGGAATAAAAGGTCTATTTTATCTTTACCATTATTTAAAGATTCTAAATTACCATTTCACCCTCAAACCATTTAAAATTTAATGTGCGTTTGGATACGTTTTTAAAATGGTGCTTTTGAAAAGTTTTCAAAAACAAAAAATATATATATGTTTTGAAAATGTCATTTTAAAAAATGATAATGCATTTGATAGTATTTTTTAAAATACATTTTGAAAACGAAAAAAGATTGGTGGTGTTTGGAATTGTGTTTTAGAATGGTGTTTTTAAAAACTATTTTTAAAAATGAAAAATATGTTTTAAAAACATGTTTTTGACAAAATAACATGTTCGGTAGGATTTCTTAAAAGTTATTTTCAAAAACAAAAAATGATGTAAATATGTTCGATATTATTTTTAAAAATGAGTAAAATAGTTGTTTAAAGGAAAAAGTAATGATTAGTTTTAAAAATTGTGAAAAACATAAAAAAAAAAAAATGTTTTCCACTTATAGTTATAATTTTCAAAAAAATGTTTTCCATTTTCTAAACCACATTTTCAAAAACAAATTACCAAACAACTTTCTTTCATTTTTTATTTTCAAAAGTGAAAAATCATTTTCAAAAATACATCCAGCAATCACCTGTTTTCATTTTTGTAAATATGTTTTTCATTTCCAAATACATGTTTTTGAAAATAGACTACCAAACACATCTTCATTCATTTTTTGTTTTCAAAAATGAAAAACCATTTTTGAAAACGAAACCAAACACCACTTTATTGTCACTATAATCCAACAGGAACATGACACATGTCACATAAATTTAAAATTAAAAAATATATAATTTACAGTCAATTAAAATCCAACACATATCACCAATTTATAAATTGATGTGTATAATTAATAAAAAAAATTAAATATTAGTTTATTTCTAAATGAAAAAAATAAAATGAATGAAAAATAATTTGTATTTAAAAAAAAAAAAAAAAGTTTGGTGCATATCCACTGTTGATGTATGTCCATCAATGGTATTGGAGATCTTTCTAACATAAAAAATTAAAAAAAAAAAAAAAAAAAATCATCCCCCAATCTCATATTCCTTCTTCAACCTCTGTTCTTTATCTTTGACCTCACTACCACATCAATCTTCATTTTTATAAACAACAAAATCAACACAAATTTGTCATCCATGTAATATTTAGCACTGCAATCAAAATGAAAAACAAAACTCATAAATCATATCATCAAAAAAAAAAATTGAAAAATAAAATTTAAAAAATTCTAGATCTGGAAAAAGCTCCATCTTTGATGGAGTTCCATTATAAATGGAGTGAATGGGGATGGAGTCATTCCATTTCTATCTCATAAACCTTCAATGGAGCATATTGCTCATAAGTAATAAGCAATTTGCTCTATTAAAAGTCATGAGCATTTTGCTTCTTTATGTTTTAATGATTTTTTTTTTTTAATCATCTGTTCTTTGTGATTGGCAAAACTCATGAGATTTGGAATCATGAGATTTGGAATTTTCCAAATCTAATGAGTCTTTTCTTTAAATAAAATTATTTTATTATTTAAATTTTTTATAATTCTTTTTTTTTTAATTGGGGATTGTATGATAGATAAATGATTTTTTTTTTCAAAAAAATTATTTATTTTTTTGGGGAAATATTAATTTGATCCATAATATTTAGCCAAATATTACTTTTTTACTAACGTTTGTATTTTGGATTCCCCTCATCCCTAACGTTTTAAAAATGTATCAATTTAATCTTTCTGTCAGTCAAATGTTAGTCAACCTTAACAAAGAGAGGGTTACTTTGATCATTTTATCTTGAATGTATTTACATATATTTTAATGTATATTTAATATAATATATATTTAAATATAAAAAATATTTTTAAATTAATTATTAAAAAAAAAAAAAATTGTCTCCATGGGAGACCTGGTCTCCCATGGAGACCGTCCTATTCCGACGAGAGGGACCAGAAAACTAATCTCTCTCGCCAGAGTGGAGACCAGGCCGGAGTGGAGCCGGCCTGGTCTCCACACGTTGAAGACCACTCTCCACACGTTGGAGACCAGTCTCCAGAGATGGAGACCCACTGGTCTTCATCACCGGAGACGCGATAGAAGTGATGGAAGCCTCCATCGCTGGAGACTTGATCTCCAGCAGCTGAAGACCTCTCCAGCAAGGAGACCAGAGGGTCTCTACCATCGGAGACCAGTCTCCGACGGTGGAGACTGGCTGAAGATGGCCTCCAAATTTTTTTTTAAATTTACATAAGTTTTTTTAAAAAAAAAAAAATTGCATAGACTTTTTTCTTTTTTTAGAGTTGGGAGATGTTTGGTTTGATGTTGATGTTTAATTTGGGTGATGTTAGTTGGATGAAAATGATAGAGATAATGATTTTGAGGAACGTAGAAGATCAAATTGGAGATGAGGAAGATGAAGGAAATTTTATTTTTTATATTAAAAACATTATTTTTTAGTTAAAATATTTATTAATTGTAAATTTAATTAAAAAATTTGTTTCAATGATGTATCATAATTTGATTTAAGGTGGTTAATGACAATTTTGTAATAATAGATATGGTTATTTTGTAATTATAAATTTTTGAAAGGGTAATTACGTCATTTTAACCATTTTAAATTATATCAAGGGTAAATCTATCTTTTTATCATTTCTATCATGTTTGACTGTCAATTTTTGGTCAAAGAGACTAAATCGATATATTTTCGAAACGTTAGGGATGAGAGGAATTCAAAATGCAAACGTTAGTAAAAAAGTAATATTTAACTAAATGTTATGGACCAAATTAATATTTCCCCTATTTTTTTAAAGGTTTTTTTTTTTGTTTGAATATTTTTTTTTTTTTTGTTATTTAATAATTATATATTTTTATTTTATATACCTACATACATACATATATATAACTTCTAATTTTTGAATATTATGGTGTTGACACATGATTTATTGATGAACACATTTATGAGCATATTTTAGGCCATTTAATCCAATGCTTTTGTTATCTTTTTCGAGTACTTTGTTGTTTAATGAGTTTTGTTGAGTGTCTCAGAGAATTTTGTGTTTTAAAACGCTATGGAGCAAATTGTACAAGTACGATACGATTAAGTTTGAACAAGTTTCGAAAGGTTTTGATGTAACCGCGTCAGTACTATGCTAGAGTTTCAATTGCATGGTCGCATTGCTCCCTGTCAGCTTGATGCTACATTGCCATGCTACGCTGGAAGTCGCATCAGATGGTCACATGACACTCTGCCAGGGGATGTGACGATGCCATGTGATGCTGGAGGCCGTATCTTGAAACGCATCACACCTTCAATTTCAGTTTAGCATGAAATTTCAAGGGCAAAATCGTCTAACAATTATCTAGGGTTTGAGCTCTATAAATACGCTATTTTTAGGTTGTGAATAGAGAGCTTTTGGAAGATTTAAGCAACCTAATTTCATACACAATCTCTTAAGGGAACTCCATCAAATCTCATTAAATTCTTGAAGTTCATATCATGGATTAGAGGTAGTAGCATTATACAACAGAGAAGACAAGTTTGATGGTGTTATAGGCATATTTGAGACTGCATAATTGGGCTGATAAAAGCTCAAGGAATTGATCCAATAAATTGACTCAATAGGCAAAGGCCTAGTTTGCCAACATCTAGCTCGTAAGAACGAGGTCTTAGTTCGCTGCTACAATTCTTAGGTCACTAGTCAACTAAGGTCAAGCTTGTCTTATGCTTAACTTTAGGTCGTCCAGAATAAGGTTCAGCTTATAGCTCTAAGTGTTTGTTAAAGGAGTTTTTCCAAAAAGGCAACAACCTAAATTAAGAAAGAGTCAAATACTAGAATTGGAACTAAATTTAAACTTCTATGTTGGTGGAATCTATCTTTAATATGATAGATACTGATTTTAGAAGTGTAATTAATGTAAAATTCTTTCTTATTTTATTTGTACTCAAATTGTAACACCCCACGCTATAAATGGGGGTTAAAAATTTATTGTAACACATGAAAAAAAAAATAACCAATAATATACTGTGACTCTGCCAAGATAACCAAAGAAACAGTAGTGGACGTAAGTATCTTTTTGGGCCGAATCACGTAAAAATCACCATGCACTCACTGTTCTTCCTTTTCTCTTTCTCTTGTTTTTTACTTTCATTTTGTTTTATTTGCAGTATTGGGTCAAGAACTTGAGTCGACTAAATTTAGACGTCAATATTTTTGCACTACAAGAAGAGCCCGGATTGCAATCTTTGGCGTTTTCAACTGTTAGGGCAAAAGCAAGAACCATTAGAAGTTCTGATGTGGCGACTGATCAGCCAGAAAGGCAGAAGGATCAATAACAATGTGATGTCCGACCGGTGGAGGATGTAAATGGCAAGCGCATCTCATGCCCCTATAAGTGGTACTACCGTGGGTATGCCTCCGCTAGCCCTTCGCCAACCAACATCGATGGTCCCTGCAATCGAGAGGCTATAATTGTGGCACCAGCGGCAGCAGGCATTGGAAAATACAGTGCAACAACTTGTGGATGCAGTCAGGGCGCTGGCACAAGCCCAAGCATAAAACACGCTTAGATTTGAGGTTGTTGCTCTAAGAGAAGTTTATCAACAACAACGAGAGGAAGTGCCAGCACCTGAAAGACATTTCAGAGAGGTGTCACGACCTTCTGGCTTAACTCGTTCCTTCAACTCTCATTCGAGAGCTGAAGGTCGTAGAGCTCGTGAATAGGAGGAAGTTCCGCGACCTGCAAGCTTAAGAGAGAGGGCTAGTCAGGGACATATGCCAGATTGCTACTCTTCAAGTCACACGCACAGGCCTCAGAACACAAGGATAGAGAACCTAATTTAGAGGGTCTAGCAACTCAATCCACGCCTCGGTACCTCAAACTAACGTGATCAATATGAGGAGAGGACCCCTTTCACTAAGGAGATCGAGACACAACATCTCCCTTCTAGATTCAAGCTCCCCAACATTCCTCAGTACAATGGAGATAGTGACCCTTATGATCACCTAGATATGTTCAATGTCCAAATGGATCTCCAAACAGACAATCCGTTGGTCAAGTGTCATGTTTTCCTAGCCATCCTAGGAGACATTCCATAGACCTGGTTCAAGATTCTCTTGGCTCATGACATAAATAGTTGGAAAAAGTGTCAATGAAAGTTCACCAGCCAATATAGAGCTCTAAGAAGGCAGCTCGTGCCATCCTTGTCACCTCGCAATGATCTTCCAACAATAAAACAAATAGCTGAAAGATTATATTACCAAGTTTAGATGCGAAATCAACAATATAAAGAACCCTTCAAACGAAAGCATCCTGACTGTGATTTCGGTTGGGTTTCGTAAGGATAGAAAGCTATATGAGAGCATTTAAAAATCCCTAATGAGGGACCTAGCAAGTTCTATGAGCGAGCTGCCAAAGAGATTAGATGAGAGGAGACTTTCGGTCCTAAAAAGTCTAACCAGAAAGGTGAAGCTACCAGTTCCAACCAAACAAAGAAAAGAAACAATTGTGGGAACAGAAATGAAGGTCAGAATAACGGTTCAAACAATCAGGTCGCTAAAAAGGCCAAGAATGAGCCCAAAAATGAACACCTCGGCGTCAAGGGCGTCATGATAGCTACAACGTCCTGTTGGATACATAAGATAAGATCTTTACAACGGAGAGGAATATAAGACTTTGGGAAGCGTAATCATGTAAGGTCTCCCATTAACCACAGAGACAAGGACAAATTTTATGTTTATCACAATGAGGTTGGGCACAACACTTCTGAATGTCGATGGTTAAAGGACGCCATTGAGGATCTAATCAAGAGAGGTCGCTTGGGACCTTATACGGTGCGAACAGTGAACTCGAGAGCTCAACGGCAACAACCTCAATAACCACCACAACCAGCATAGTAGAAACCCCAGTGAGCTTCCGAATAAGAGCATGAATCCACTGTGAGGATCAACTTCATCATACATGGTGACCTTTACATCACAGGTACATCCAACAGGTTGCATAAACATTACATATAGTAACTTGTGATTCAATTTTTTAAAATTAATAAAAAGCTCCAAATTTCCCATTCTACTTTACTTTGAATAATTGTTCTATTGATTTCTTTATTAAGTGTTATGTATAAAAGTGAAAACGACTACTCCACTAAGTTTCTTTTTGGCAGAATTTTATTAAGTCATGTTATAATAGCCGAGGTTCGACTTGCTACATAGATCAACAAAATTTCGCTATGATAGCCGAGGTTCTGACCCGCTGCATAGCTCGACGTCATTATGCTATATATTCTGACCTACTAGCTCGTCATTATGCTAACAGGTTCTGACCTACTAGTACGCCATTATGCTAATAGGTTTCGACCTACTAGCACGCCATTATGCTAACAGGTTCCGACCTACTAGCACACTAGTATGCTAACAAATTTCGACGTACTAGTTCGTCATTATGCTAACAGGTTCCGACCTACTAGCTTGCCATTGTGCCGATAGGTCCCGACTTACTAGCTCATCATTATGCTAAAAAGTCTCAACCTATTAGCTCGTCATTATGCTAAAAGGTTCCGACCTACTAGCTCGCTATTATACTAAAAGGTTTTGACCGACTAGCTCTAAATATTGTTATGGTATGTGAGGTTTTGACCCTCTACATAGCTCGACAAAATTTTACTATGATAGGTGAGGTTTCAACCCCCTACATAGCTCGATAAAATTTTGCTATGATAAGGAAGGTTCGGACCCTGTACATAGCTCGACAAAATTTCACTATGGTAGGTGAGGTTTCGACCCTCTACATAACTTGACAAAATTTCACTATAGTAAGCGAGATTCCGAACCTTTTATATAGCTTTACAAAATTTCATTATGGTAGGTGAGGTTCCGACCCCCTTATAGCTCGTCATTATACCAACAGGTTCCGATCTACTAGCTCGCTAAGGTTTCGGCCTACTAACTCCACATTTCGCTATGATAGCCGAGGTTCTGATCCACTACATAGCTTAATAAAATTTCAGTATAGTAGTTGAGGTTCCGACCTCTCGAGCTCCCACCAGGTTCTATTACTATTTATTTATACATCGATTATCTAACTTTTCAGTTTGCAGAAAATTCAAAGACTTGGAAAAAAAAAACAAAATGAAAATGAGACAACATTGAAGTTAAATAAATGTATTTAAAATAAATCTTGCAACAAGGTGAATCAGTTCAATAATAATAACCTTAAATTGAGGTCAAAATATTCATTACAAATACTCTCACAAAGCGAGGTGAATGCAGCGCAAAGTCATTACAAATTTTAAAAGAAAGAAAAAAGGAAGTACAACTTGATATGGAGCCTATCGGGAGCCCTGGCCTTAGGGGGCTGATTCTCTAGGAGCTATATCCTAGAAGGTTAGTTCTGGAAGCACTGCAACCTGAGTTGTCTCATCATGAAAAGTCGCATGTTGAAGCTTAGTATTTAGAATAGCTGCATCTAGAATAGCAGAGGATTGGGCGGCTTGCTCCATGTACCTTTCCACCTCCGCGACCGCCTCTTCGCCAAAGAACAAGAAGTCCAATTAGGGATGAACTCCCCAAAAAGTGAAGAGGAAATTACTGAAAGTCTCTGATTCTGTCTACTCTCTAGCTTTGGTGACCCGCACCTCGACTTCCTCTTTAGTATGAGCAACCTCCTTCTCAACCTCTTTCACTTTTTTTCAACAGCCTCAACTCACTACAAGGCCTTCTTCAGCTCGCTCTTTGCCTTATTCAATTCCTCTTCACTCTTGAGAAGCATGGTGGTGAAGTCTGTCCTCACAGCTACATGAGTACTCTCCTCGCTAGTCAGAGCGTCCTTAGCTTTCTTCTTAGCCTCCTCAGCGTTCTTCAGCTTGAGCAGAAAGAGTTGCTCTGACTTTATTGCTCTCTCGGCCTCCGCAGTCAAGAACGAGAGCTTGTCCTTCAACTTTTTCTTCTTCCTTTCGAACTCTTTCTTTCCATCCTCAAAATCGTGGAACTCCTACATCTGCTTCATCGCCCCTATAGTGGTCTGAAATGCAGCAGTTTAATATGTAAACCAAGAAACCAAGAAAAGTAAGAAAGCCCAAGGTATTGAAGGTTATCGGTTGCCCGTGGCGAGCTATGTAGCCACATAAGGCATCATTATCAAGCCTTCTTTGTCCAGGTTTTTGGCAGAACTCCCCAAGATTGTAGGCAAGTTATCGAGGATGGTGTCGAAGTATATCTCTTTTGGACCGTCTTTAGGCTGCGCCCTAGCTTATGGCTTAACCCTTCTTTCTGCAACCTTAGGTTGCTTACCCTTATCTACTCATCGTCGTTTGGTCGAAAGAGGATTGGGCACAACTTTCTTTTGGCTCCACTGCTTGAAACAACTTGAACCTCGCCAACAGAAGCTCCCACCTAGTCATGTTGAACTTCAACCATCGCTGTCTACGAGGTGGGGACCTCGGCTGGTGAAGGTCCTAAAACGGGTGCCGAAGTGGTTGCCTCAGCAAAGGCAACAACTAAATGAGTTAAAACTGGACAGGTCATTTTGGAGGAGCCTTATGGACGATGAGCTTCACTATCTCTAGAGCCCGTTGAGGGTTAGAAATTGGAATCGGATAAAGAGCCAAAACAGCCTCTACTTCACCAACAATATCGAAAGTAGGGGCGAGCTTGAATTCACCCTAAATTCCGATATCTCTCCTATTGTCGAAAAGCTCACTGTTTGGAGGAGGAGCTAACTGGTGGGCTTTGTGTAGTTTGTTGTCGAACGCATAATTAATTCTCTCTTTTTGTGAATCAGCAAGTGTCCTGAGAATTTCGATTTCCTCCTCAATAAGAGCTGCCTTATCTCCTGTCAAGTCTGCAAGGTAAAAGAATTGAAAAAAAAAATACTAGTGTAGCTTGCAAAAGTCAATCCTATCTATCTACCTATACCAAGGATAAAAGAGAAATTATAGAGCTGTCTAATGGAAGGACAAGAAATATAAAACCAACTCGTCTTGTAATTGCCTACGTTGGACTTACCCTTCGCATCACCT
Organism: Litchi chinensis; assembly: GCA_019925255.1. NCBI lineage: Eukaryota > Viridiplantae > Streptophyta > Magnoliopsida > Sapindales > Sapindaceae > Litchi > Litchi chinensis. The sequence continues at coordinate 2,083,097 of CM034465.1, read as the reverse complement.
TAAGGCAGAGATCTTTGAAGCCCGTTTTTCAAGCTGTGAGATAGTAAATCCCATCTCACATTCCCCTTTTAAGCCACCTACACTTTTGGTACTAAAAAAGTGGTAGCAGAATCTTGGGTTTGAAGGTGAAAGGTCGTTCTTTTTTAAGATTAAGGCCAATGACATGAGCTAAGAGTAGGAGTTAGGGGTTAGTTGAAAAGGCTAAGCTCTAGCCTATTTAAGAGGTTGATGAGGTAGGTAGGGATAAGAAATTTGAGCCCGTGCCTAAGATAATGGGTACTGATGGCAACGAACCCTTTGGGAGGATTGGCTATGTGGTCATTAGAAGAAGGTAACATGACACGACAACCTTTGGGAAGGTGATATTGTAAAGCAATTCCCCATAACTTCTCGTACTTTATCTTCGAGGCATAGTGTATAAACAACTCGCAAGCTCGCCGTTCCTCAGTGTTCTAACGAATTACAACGAGGTTAGCTAGAGCTACAAACTCCTCAACGACCTCACCACTCAGAGAAGTCGCTTCTTCAACAACACGAACTTCCCCTACGTTGAGCTCTTCCAAGTTGGGAGAGTCACCATCTCCTATGTTGTATGGTTGACGTTTGCGACCTGAAGATATCTACACATAAAAAGGAGCAGTTAGGTCGCTACATGCAAACCATGGCTAAAAATCTAAGTTCCCTATTCTCCCTTTGCCTTCTCGGGGATTTCCACGCCTCCCCCACCACTCGAACCCAAGACCAAAGGTATATAGTCATTTGGGAAGCATGATGAGTACCATTTGAGCTAACTAGCTCAAATAGTTAGCTCAAATGGTACTCACCATGCTTCCCAAATGACTATATGGTCTTGGGTTCGAGTAGTGGGGGAGGCGTGTAAATCCCTCAAAAGGCAGAGGGACAATACCTGCCATCCACGTGGCTGGGCCGGTAATGGTCGATCGGGCGTGGGATGGCTGGGCTACTACCTGGCTGGGCCGGTGTTGGTCGATCGGGGGTGGGTTAGCCCGTTACATTTTCCTTCTCTAAACAAAATCTTTTAACCGTTTCTAAGAATTCACAAACATAATTAACCGCCTGTAACAACCTCCAATAGACTTTGACAAACTTGCCATGTCAGCTTGCTTATGCTAATTACCCAAACTAACCAAATGTCTATTAATTCTTATACTATGGGTTTTGCAACTCTTATGATTGTTGAAATCATCACACCACTCAAGACCAACTTGATATGGTGAGCTGCACTTCAGAGAGTTGCTGAAATCATCACACCATGCAAGACCAGCTTGATACAGTGAGCTAGAACACTTCAGAGAATCCACATCACTAGCTGAACCATCCTTTCTATATTTGCTAACACATTCACACAAACCACAACCTTGTCTTGCTCATTAATTCTCCACACTAATCAATTCTCCTAAGAATCTTCTAAGAAATAACATTTCTTTGCACAATCTTTTTTGTAATTTACAAATTAATTAAATTAAATTGTTTGAAAGTTACTAGACAACTTTTCAAAAAAGGATTAGTATTTCACCTAACAGTACAAATTAGGAAAAAAGTGCATCCTTTTCATGTATATGTTGGTGAAGGCAACATGAATTTGCATACGCGTTTTGAATTCTTTTTAGTCATTTCCAGACAATGACAATTATGCCCCTCATGAATAGACCGTTCACTGGAATTTTCAACATTGAATATAAATTTGGAAACACAAAGACAGATGATTATATGCACACTTCAATTACATGTAAGTTATAAGGATGCAACTTGAAACCTATTACATGTAAGTTATAAGGATGCAACTTGAAACCTACATACAGTTCGCACTTATCTTAAGCTTTTGTTTTATTTATTTATCTCCTCTAACTTTTTAGCTTCTAAATAAGCTTTATTATATCCCCTCTTATATTGGTGTACTATATTTATTTTTTATTTTACTCATCTAACTTTTTAGTTCTAAATAAGCTTTATTATATCCCCTTTTATTTTGGGGTAATATATATATATATGTCTATTAATTTTGTTTACAATAAAATTCATTGCATTGTCAAGATTTGTCAAGAAAATATGGAGTATAAATGAATTCAATACGAAATAGTCGGCCTGCATGAAAAAATCTATGGACAGTCTGCACGTGAAATTGAACAAATCTGACTGCCCTTATGAAATTTATCACTCCATAATCGAATCAACTTCGTAGGGTCGTCGTTTGTGATGGCATATTTCAACCTATTGGCAAAAGCGTCTTTGTATCAGTGGGCTGACCAAGAGCTGTTATTGCTTTTGAACACACGGAAATCTGGCCTGATTCGCCTTTCGAGTTGTAGCTCTCTCTCCAGCACTAATGCTTTCAAATCCAACCTCGAGAACAGCCACCAGAGTAGATACCAACAAACAAATGACACTTACAATTAATGAACTGATTATTTTTAATTCTTCTTCTTATCTATAGGAACCTTCCAAAAGCCATCTTCTTCTCCTTCCTAACAAAACACCAAATCCTTTGCACTAATTTGAAGTTGGAATTGAATCTCTCTATTGGTGTTTTGCAAGTTGTTTATATCAAAAATGGAGACAAGACTAAGAGGTTGTTTATTATTATTATTTTTTAATATGAAAACTGAACAGTATTGTATAAAAGGTCATCTAGTCTGTTAAGAAATTTAAGGTTGTTAAAATTTATAAAAACAAGTTTGTTTTGCTTGAAATAGATTATTAGATATAAATGCAAAACAAAAACATAGTGTTATTGATAGAGGGTTAATATTTTGATCATGTTAGGACAGAAAGATTTTATTATTTAAAAATATTATTAATTTATCGAACATTCTTTTACCAAGATTTACTGTATATAAACTTAAAAATTTGTATGTAAGCATATATATTCATATAAATCAAGTAATTATTGCATTGTTCTTCGCATCCGTAATAAAAGTTTAAATCCTACCATATATATTTATGAGCAAGGATTTTCTACCATCTTGTTTTTTACTAATTTTTTAATAATTTAGTAACACATCAGCATTTTAGAAAATGGATAATCAAGATTGATAGTTTTTTCTTTTCCATATATCATTTAAACTTAAATTCCTTTCATAAAATGATTATTATTATGTCAACATTGACACAACCTTCCCCAAAGTTGAAAGATGAAGGCTAATGCACTATCCTCTCACATGTCAATTGGAGGAATTCAAGGTCCTCCTCCCTCTTGATAAAGCCTTGTCCATCTATTTTTGAACTGGCCCACGGTTCAAAAGATGGAGGCTCATGATATCCTCTTGATTGTATGGAGGACCTCCTATCATTTTTAAATGAGAAAATGGCAGCCTCTTCCATCAAAGGCTGGAGTGGAGGATATCATATTACGAATTTGACTTTTTCGTAAATTTTATTTATTTATTACCTTTATATTTTATGTTTATTTTTGTAATGATAAAAATATTGTCTTATCTCACATGTAGTGCCATATTGTAGCTTAAACCCACGCCATTCCACTGTACAAGAAAGTGTGATATGAATTGTATTAATTGAAATGAATTTAGTTACACAACACAACATGCAAGCCAAATAAAAATATGTTGTATTACAACCCCTTAATGATGTGCAGTAAAAAGCACAAAATGTGCCCTCAAGGGACTGAAAAATTTAATCGGAATCTTTCTCTGATCTGTTGATCTGTTCGTCGAACTCTTCTAAATTTAAATCATCCTGGAAACATAAGGCACACCGGTGGGTTTGACGCAATTATCTTTGATGAATTGTGCCACAGTGTAAGTATTTGCTTGGTTCGCATCGATCTTCTTGATGCCTTTCCATGTAGAGATATAAATCAATCAATCATAAATAACAGAAGGAATTTTTTATGCGGAAAACCTTCAAGGAGAAAAACGATAGAGCCTCATACAACCAAACCAATCCACTGTTAAAAAATTTAACACAAGTTCTATACAATTCAAATTATAAATCTTACAACTTCACCACCTGTTATTTTGAATTCTATACTTTGGTTGTTTCTCTTTTCACCGCGATAGTGATCAACCACTTTACCTTTCGAAACACATTCTACTCGAAAAAATGTTCTCCTTGGAATCATGTTCTAACCTAGAAATCCACTAGTCTCATTATTTCATTCCAATGTATCCCACCCAAGTTCAAACCTCAAAGTTATAGGCCGCAAAACTAAGTTTCAATTAACCGCAAGTCTATACTCCTCCACTCAAGTCGTACACCTAAGTTTCAATTAACCGTAAAACTATAGAGCACGATTGTATACAATCGATCTATATGTGTTCACACCTCGCTGCCCAATTTGTAAGCTCTGGTCTCCATTTTTTTTTTTTTTTTTTCATTTGGTCTTTTAACTAATTGCTAACGAAATAACAAAGCGAACTTTAGTTGTTCTGCAAGATTTGTTGATGGTTTTCTTTAGTTTTCATGTTAACCAGTTTATCCTTTCCTTTCACTCATATGAACAATAACCATATAACCAAAATTCTGATGAAATATATAAATGAGATATATAGATTAGTTTTCACCGATGAGATAACCCTCTAACCTCTTTCGTCTATGGATCAATAATAACTTTTAATCAACAAGATACAGTCCAATCTTGAGATGAAAGTTACTCCTCTGTTGTTTGTGTTTTCCAAAGATGCTTCTATAAATCTACAAACTCTTGAAGCCCCATTTAGATTGATACTAGAAATTCATGAGAACCAATACAAAAATGGTTTTTTTTTTTTTTTTTTCTTGTTTTTTCTTAACCGAATAATTTTATTTTAATATTCTTCATATATATATATATATATATATATATTAAATCACAGTATCCATATTAATTTTTCACCATTTGTGCCTGGCAACCGTTCAAAAGCCAACCAATGAAGACAGTTTTTGTAGTTGTGGCAAAGCGGTTTAAATAGGACATTCTTTTTCCCATGCTTTTGATAAATTATTAACATATCAATATAAAAAATAATGAATTATCAAGATTGTTATATTTTTTCTCTCTTATATCACTCAAACTTAAATTTTTCTTATAAAAAGGTTAATCTTATGTCAACATTGATAAAAAATTCTTATTCTTAAATTAATTTGGTCATGACAGCGGTAGGTCCACACATTAATTGACAATCACCAATATGTGCAAATCATATAGAGTGATGATCACCTGAAAATTATTTATAATCCAAAATTTGTGCCACTGTTTGTAAAATGGTTCCTGAGTTTCGCATATTGTTATTTTTGTGTAAAATAGTCCGCATCTTGTGAGTTGGTGCTCATATAATTTAGTCGAAATTTCCATACACGGATTCATGTAGTCCAATTTTCTGTCACTATAAACAGCAAAGAAAATTCATTAAATCATTTTCACTCGCTTTTGAACTTAATCATGCAAAAGCAAAAAGCTCTAAAGGTGGATCACAATTAAAAATATGAATTTTAACCGATATCTATCTTATTATAGTTTCACCAGGATTTTCTCGGCCATTTCCCACCATTTCAATTGGTCCTATCGGATAAGATATTTTGTATGTCATTGAATGAAGTTAGCTAAATGACAAACATTTCGTCCAATCATCAGATTCGAAAAACTGCGCGCTATATGTAATGATTAATGAACATCAAATTTGGACGTTGAATGGTCCGTTGGTGCGGAGAGAATGAAGATTATCGGTACATCCTAGTTAATATTTATACATATAGGACTTAAAACACATCCCATATATATTGTCAATGAGCTCTAATGATTTGCCACAAATAATCTTACAATCATACAATGGATCCTCTCATGCATTATTATTTATTTAATTTTCAGGTAAAGTCTGTACTTATACGATATCATATGGATGTTTGCATGACAATTAAAATTCTGGTCTGCAATTTTAGTGTTCAAGTCCTTTTACGGACACTTAATTATGTTTACTTTTTGTGGACTTTTTGCGGACTTTTTGCATTATTGTAATGTATGTAGCTTTTGTAGAAACTTAATTTAATAAAGACTATGATCCGACGACAACAACTTGATTTTTGGAAAATTCCATTCGCGTTTCCCTGTCGATGAAAGTGACGCATTGAGGTTGTGTATTTACTTAGATCCCACCATTGAACTTTATGATCAACTTGATATTGGAACACTTACCAAATTTCTATAAATAGTTTGGATTAACATGATTGACAGAATAATTATATATGATACCCTGTAATATGGCTATGGAGATCGTATTCTCAAAGAAACTATGTGAAACAGATATTAAATGTAGATTGGCGGTTCCAACCGAAGCTCTGAAGCATATTGAACCTCCGGGAGTTGAAAATAATGTTTGGGATGTGCTTGCAATGGACTTGGCTGGACACAAATGGACATTTCGTTGCTACACTCGCCTAGAGAACCATCCAAAACCAGCTTTCACCACTGGTTGGCTTTATTATGTTCGAGCGAAAGAGCTTAAAATCGGTGATCAAGTCATCTTACATAAGAAGAAAGATGGAGCTGGGGTAGTTGAGTACACAATTGAGGCAAGAAGAAATGTTTTCCGATTATTTGGCAACGATATTTGGGTGCCTGTGGAGAATCTTGACCCCCAAAGTGATGCTGCGTCATGCATGGAAGTTGAAAAACCAAACAATACATGAATGTTGGTCGACGATTTTAGGTTTGCTAAGGCCTTGTTACGTTTTGGTTTCTTTGTTTTCCAATAAATTTTCTCATATTGTGTAGATTAAAGAAAAGAATAATAAAAAAGAGCTACGTTTATGGCTTATGTATATATCCTTTCAGCTCAGACTTGAAGAATCGCTTCTGCTTTCTAATCTTGTGATCATCAATATAAGTTGGTAGTAGTTGATTTTGGATTTGTGGTTCATTTAAGTTCTCAACTAACGTTACTTTTTATTATTATTATTTTAAATTTTGGAAAATCATCAACATATTGGTCATTATATTATTGCAGTTTATCCGATTTTCATTTATCTTATCAGCTAATGGTGATTGTCCAATCTTTCATCTTTCTTCTTATTCTTAAGCCTTTTTACAGGCAATTAACTAACACCAAAGAATTAAAATGAGCTTTAATAGCATATTTTCACTGTTTATAAATTTTAATGGTAAAATTATCCTTATTTTAAAAGCTTGCAAGTTGAAAGTTGACCCTATAATTGGAAAAGTGTTTCATGTCAAAATGGAAAAATTATCGTCATTACTATTCTGGTTTAAGACGGACCAAAGCCGACCGATTGAATCCTCTATTCAGTGTTAAGTCTCTAGTTAACTTGACCAAATTAACCACTTTCAACGCTTTCGGGTTTTCTTTTCTTGGGTTAATACCCAACTGGTTCGGGTCCCAACTATTGGAGTTGTAGATGCTCAAACTTCGATTTAGTTTGATGTCCGGTTTGATTCCAAGTTCCCTTGTTGAAGCCTATTTGTTCGCAAAAATAGAGCTGTCAAAGGCGTCAAACATAATGCCTTTGGTTTGCGAAGGTAGATGAAAGAGAACATCACAGCAGCAGCCGTGGAGGTTGCTGGTTTGGTTTGGTCGACCATGGAGGTAGTTGGTGTGGTCTGGTCTAGTCGGTGAATTACAAGAGGAGTTGATGAAGCTTGATGAGGCTGTTGATTAGTTGGAGAAGATGACAAATTGAAAAATTTTTATTAGTTTTTGCAACGAAGGGTATTATTGTTTTTTCACCCAAAAATATGCTAACAAAACTCAATTCCATTCTTTGATGCTTGTAAAAAAATGTTTAGTTCCTAAGTGCTATTTCATATGATTTGCATTCACTAATATAGTTTAAAGAAATAACAACACTGACATAGCACAACATTAATTTCTATAATATTTTTTTAACCAATTTTCTTAGTGACTAAACCAAGCAAGTTGAATCACTCATTTGTTTGTAAAAGTCCCTCTTTTTTTTTTTTTTTGGCGAACTCATTTGTTTAAAGTTCTAATCTTTAGGTTGATAAGGAGCTAGATTAAACCAAGAAAGTTAAATTGTCCCATCCTTCACGAAACTCCTTGTATCTAAAGTTGTGATCTTTAATTTAGGTTGATAATGACCTGCTGCATATATGCGCTTCTAGCTTCAACTCAAATTTTAGGATGATAAACAAAATCAGAGGTCGTAAACAAGGATCTATGGGAATATTCAACAGTCAATTTTTTCTTTTGTTTTTTTTTGGACTAACTGCGCGCAATCATTTTTTAAGATCATGACTTCACTGAATTTATCAATTATTTCTCTATATCTATAACAAAATATATTTACAGTTAAGAAATGATGAATTTATTAAATAATGTTATCATATAGTCAATAAAATCTATATATACTTTACTACGACTACTACATAATCGATTTGATGATAAAAATCATTAAATTTCGTCTGATAATTAATAAAAATGTAAACTCTACTATAACAAGTTAGTAAAAGAATAGCAACATGAATATAAAGTCTCAAAATGTAATAAATTTTTGAATTAAAATAATTAATAACTTTAAAATACCGCTAAAATAATAACAATTAACAATATAAATATATTTATCATTTACAAATTACATAAAGAAATTTAAAACAACGAGAATGAAAAAGTCATTCAAGTTTAAAATTATTAAGTTGAATTAAGAAGAAAAAATACCTAATAGGACGAGAAATATGTACCATTCCAAGAATATGATATCTAAATCCAAAGATGAAAACGAATATGCAAAATGTGTTTTTTTTAATTTTTTTGAATGCGGCAAGTGGCTAGCGTGTGGGGGCACCGGCATTTGGACGAATGGCAATGGTGGGGTTAGGACCTACGGTGGGTGTCAGTACAAGTTTTTGATAAAGAAAGGCAGATGGTGAATTGATAAGGACATGACTTCGTCTCACAAGAGACCTGTAAAATGGTTTGGGTTGTGGTTTTGGGCTTTGATTACAAAATTTAATTATAATAATAACAATATCATATTTTAATTAAAGTATTAATAATTTAATTTAAAGATAATATTACAATATTAAAAATATATAAATTAAAGGGTGCACATATGATTTTAGAGAGATGGAAATATCACCACTCAACTTTTTATTGAAGAAAGGTTTGGCTCTAAAGTCCATATATTTTAGATCATCAAAAGTTTAATATCCAATAATTTAATAAAAGAAAGGTAAAGGTCAACATTTAAATTCATTAAAAATTTGCAGTTAAATTATATATTTACGTGACATTCACAGGTTATATGTGTGCCCACCCCATAAGCATACCCTATTAACAATGGTTTTTAAAAAATATTAATTTATAAATAAAATCTACGTAATGCTAAAAATATATTTTCATTTTTATTTCACAATATTACATATAAGTACAGATTAAAGATTCTTTGTTAATATTTTTTTAATGTTAAACCTTTTATGAGAGAAATTTAAGTTTGAATGATGTATTACAAAGAAAAGAGGGGAATTTATATTTTTTACCCAAATCTAAAGAAAATTTTTGTTTTTACCCAGTTATTTAAAAAAATTTGTTTTTGACCTCTCAAACAAACTATTTCCATTGTATACCCAAGATTACCAAAATACTCTTAAGTTAAAATCACTAAAATGTCCAAACATGAAATTACGAAAATAACCTTCTGCCCAAATATGAAATTACGAAAATTACCTTCTTCATCCTAATAATATCCTCCCTTTTCTCTCTTCTCCATCAATGGTTATCAATGATTTTTGAGATCCATTGCAGCTGAAAAACAATCTATTGAGGGGATTATTCATTCGAGCTTCTTCATCTATTGAAGTTTTTGGATCCATTCAAGTTTACACCATTGAAGGTTTTGAAGATTCTTCTTCCATTTGAGTTTGAAAGGTAATGTATGAGTTTTTTTGTTGGTTTTTGGAATGTTTTGTTTATATTGCTAGCTAAAAGACTATAAGAATGATTTGGTTGTAAGATCTAAATTTTTTTGAAATCTGCGATGGAATTTACAAAATCTGCGACGAAATGGGTTTTTCGTGAGCAATAATCGGTTTTCCACAGAATGGAAAACCGATTTAAGAGTTGTGACGGTTTTTCAGTGGGAACGATTTTTCAGCCACTGAAAAACCGGTATCGATTTTTCATACACTGAAAAACCGGTATGTGGCTAAAAATCGATCCCGATTTTTCAACCACTGAAAAACCGATCCAGCCACTGTAAAATCGATTGAACAGTTTTTCACGATTTTTTCGATTTTTGAGAGAATGAAAAACCGATAACTTCACTGGAAAACCGAATTTACTACCTTTTTCATGGTTTTTTATATGTTTATGTTTCTATGTATTGAATATGATTCGATATGATTGTATTTTGTAATATTACCCGATTGAAATGAGATTTAATAGTATTATTTGATTTGAATGTTACAGGAATGGTTCAAGAGACAGTTGTAATCAACTTTGACGGAGAGTGGAATGGATGTAATTACATTAGAGGAGAGTCGATCATGTGTGGGGTCCACAAAAATAGTAGCTTTTCAGCATTGGTGGACGTTGTATACAGAGAGGCTGGTATTGATAGAAGAATGTGGGATATTCATATATATTATTTACTACAAAGTGCGACAAATGGTCAGGTTAAAAAGATACGTATCATGTTTGATCTTGGTGTTGTTGGTTTGATGGCGATAAAAAATATTGATGTTAAAGAGATTTATATCGATAAGATTGCAAGAGATTTTAGAGCTGGGGTTAGTAGGCGTACCGTTCATCCATTTGTCACTGATTCAATACCAGACATAAGACATGACGAGGCAAATATGGATAGACCTTTAAATTCACATACGGTTGAAAGTCATTTTTATCTCACTTCAGGTATTGGGAGCAATCAAGTTGATACTTCTGTCACCCCATTTACATTGGTTGAAAGTCTCATTCGTGACTTTAATGATGACTATATGAATTATGGTATTAATGATGAAGATCGGGACACAGATGATAATGGTGATGGAATATATGATAGTGATGAAGAGCAAACTGAAGATAGTGATGAAGAGGAAACTCGATTTGATGATGTCGCTGAAGAAGAAGAGTTTCCAGAATTAAGATTTTCAGGTTTACAATTTCAGAACAATCCTTCACAACCATACTGGATTGTTCCTGGTGTAGAATTGGGGGATATTAAGGCTACTTCAAGCGCTACGTCAACCGTCTACCAACGTGGTACGTTGTATAAAGGAGCATTCTTTACTAGTAAAGAAGAAATGACTATAGCTATTGGCAAATATGCTCTGAAAGCTAAGTTTGAATATTGGGTTAGACGTTCGGACACGGAGCGATTTGAAGCTGGTTGTAAAGATAAAACTTGTCCTTTTATTGTTCGTGCAAGATGTAGAAAAAGTTGTTCAATGTGGTTTGTGTTGAAGTATATAGCCGAACACACGTGTCGACAGACAGCCATGGAATCACACATGAAGAGTGTGAAGGCTATTGTGATCGAAAAATTGTATGCAGGAAAGGTGGGAAGAGATCTTTATACACCTAATCGTTTGGTTGGAGAAATACTAGAGCAGTATGGAGTGTAGATCTTATATAGTAAAGCTTGGAAGGCTTTACAATATGCAAAGAAACTAACATATAGGCAAGCAGATGAATCATATCAACAGCTTCCGTCCTACTTTAAAATGTTAAAACTTTCAAACCCCGGTACAATGACGGCAATTAAGAGAGATGAAAACAACCGGTTCTTGTATTCCTTTGTTGCACTTGGAGCTTCCATTGAGGGTTTTCGGTCTTACATGAGACTGGTTGTTGCTATTGATGCCACTCATTTAAAAGGTGAATACAAAGGGGTGATTTTTTTTGCTGCATGCAAAGATGGGTCGGAGATGATTTATCCCATCGCCTTTGGATTTGCTGACGGAGAGTCGAACAATTCATGGACTTGGTTCCTAAAAAAGTTGAGAGGAGCAATCGGGTTGTCAGACGATTTGCTGATCGTATCAGATCATCATAAGAGCATATCGAATAGGATGAAAGCAGCTTTTCCTGAAGTCCCACATGTGGTATGTTTTTTCCACTTGTGGCAAAACCTTAAGCAACAGTGTAAAAAGCGTTCGGATGTGGAAAATGTATTTTACAATGCAGCATATTGTTATGTGCCTGATGAATGCAATAGAATATTGGAAGAAATACGTGCATTACATCCAACCACACATAGAGCTTTGGTTAAGGCTGGAGTGAGCAGGTGGTCAGGAGCACATTATCCAAGAAGAAGATATGAAATGATGACTACCAACATTGCAAAGTCGCTCAACAATTGCATGATGCAAGCACGTCGTTTGCCAATAACAACTGCACATGAATATGTAAGAAATGTATTACAAAGATGGTTTAATAATAGACGTGTTGCCACTGAGAAGCTCACAACATATGTTACTACAGCTGCATATGATTGTATCATGTTGACAAAAGATTTATCCACAGAAGGTAGCGTACATCCCATTACAGAACCATATCATTACAATGTCATACATTACAGCAAAGGAGATGCGATGGTTGACATTCAACAGCACACATGTACGTGTAAGCAATGGAACCTTGATCAATTGCCATGTGTTCATGCATATGCTGTGGCCAGGTATGGTAATTATACATTGTTTTTTTCGGTATTACATGTCATAGCGTGACACTTAAATTGTTGATACATGTCAGGTTCAAGGGCGTCAGTTGTGATACACTTTGCAGTCAGTATTATAGCGTGGAGTGTCTAAAAGTCGCATATGCACGTCCGATTAATCCCATCCCAAAATTGGCCAGTTGGAATGTTTCAGCGGAAGTTAGAAGTATGATTGTATTACCACCGAAAGGTAAAAGACAAGCAGGTAGGCCGAAGGAGGTTCGGATTCCTTCAACTGAGGAAGATCCTCGTTGAAAAAAATGTGGAAGATGTGGTCAGAGGGGACACAACTATCTTCGTTACCCTAACCCCCCAACTTCTCTCAGCGAAGGGACAAGCGCAGACGTGGGTGCGGATGTTGGAACGAGTTCAAATGCTACTGAAAATGAGCCACGCTCTCGAAGATGCCGCTTGTGTCATGAGACTGGACACAACCAACGTCGATGTATGCTACGGTTTCCTACTCTCGATCCAGAAGTGGCTACTGACGAAAATGATGATTAGTAATTGATTGGCATTTTGTTCATGCATGTTTTATGTAAAATGTTTTTATGTTAATTACTCAATTATGTACTAATACAGTTATATAAATTATTATTCTATTTCTATTGTTTTTGTATCATTTCATATCAGCTCGGAACCACAAAAATCGGTTTTTCACTGAGCCTGGAAAATCGGTACCGATTTTCCAGACTCGATGAAAAACCGATCAACTTGCCTTTGATTTCCCCTAACGTTGATATACATAGATCGGTTTTTGAGTAAGCCTGAAAAACCGGTATCGATTTTCCAGGCCTACTTGAAAACCGATCCACTTGCCACCACTTCTTTCAAGCCTGGACAAGTGTGGATCGATTTTTAAGTAGGCCTCAAAAACCGGTATCGGTTTTCCAGGCCTACTCGAAAATCGATCCACTTGCCACCACTTCTTCCAGGCCTAGACAAGTGTGAATCGGTTTTTAAGCAGCCTCAAAAACCGATATCGGTTTTTCATGTGTCCCTAAAAACCGATATTTACTTGGGTTGAATTTATTTCTATCTGTATGTTCATTTTATTTCCTTTTAAGTGAATTATTTTTACAAATCATTATATACGGATGTATGTAAATATATTATATAGATTAGGAAGCGTATAATTTTATTAGAAACGATATCATTATTTTAAAAACATTATATATTAATTATATCATTTATTAATATTCATATAATATTGGTAATAATAAATATACCTTTACTATAATATGTGTTATCTTAATATATCATATTAATATGGTTAATTTATTTCACATAATTTTACAATTATTATAACTATAATCTTAATATGGCTTATAACTTATATGGATGTAATGTTAATAATATATATAATACAAATCTAGATATTATATAATATATTACAATGATATCAGTTTAATGTTTATAAAATATTTAAGTCAATAAATTAATATTAATATATGATATCATTAAAATGTATAATTAACTATTGTATAATGCCCATATAATATATTAACCGTATATAACATATTAATATGCACTCATTATATTATATCATTATGTTTATATTAGTTAGGATTATATATATAATATTGTAATTGCTATATACTTAAAAGATCATTATATTATCATCATCATGATAATATCATAAAATAATGATACAAGAATTAGAAACGTTTTTTTCTTTTTTTTAAATATACCTGAAATCCAAAGTGGTTGCAGTTTTATATTCATTATATACCACTTCTACGGGGTCTGTAGACTCTGCCACCTCCTCCGCTTGCTGTTGGGCCACTTTCTTTTTCTTTTTCGCTGGCCCCAGATCCATGTACGGTGTCCGTAGAGGTACTGCTGGCTTTGTCTTTCGTTTGCCTCGTTCGTGGATGCTCTCATCCTGCAGTTGTAAGTAAATTAAAAACATGTATAATATTAATATTTACAATTATATTTCAAATACAATACAATAGGGATACAAAGTCTACTTGGTCATGCTCACGCTCACGCTCAGTGTCTGCAGCTGATACACCTCCTAAGTCCGTATGGGAGTGGTGGACCTCCTCCTCCTACTGGGGTGGCTGTTGGTCACCCTGCTCCTCCACCTGCTAGGGTGACTGATGAGGTGGCTACTAGTCACCCTGCTCCTCCTCCTGGTGGGGTGACTGCTGAAGTGGCTAATGGTCATGTATAATATTAATATTTACAATTATATTTCAAAATGCAACACAATAGAGATACAAAGCTTACCTGGTCATGCTCCTGCTCCTCCTGATGAGGTGGCTGCTGGTCACCCTGCTCCTCCTCCTGATGGGGTGACTGATGAGGTGGCTGATGGTCATGTATAATATTAATATTTACAATTATATTTCAAAATGCAACACAATAGAGATACAAAGTTTACCTGCTCATGTTCACGCTCAGTGTCTGCAGCTGATACACCTCCTAAGTCCGTCTGGGAGTGGTGGACCTCCTCTTCCTCCTACTGATGGGGTGACTAGTGGACACCCCGTGCATGACGAACCTTCTGCTCCTCCTGATGAGGTGACTGATGGTTACCCTGCTCCTCCTCCTGATGGGGTGACTGGTAGACACCCTCTGACTGAAGGGTCTCCTGCTCCTCCTGATGGATGGTTGACTGGCCTACATCGATAGGCGACCGATAGACACCCTCGTCCTGATGTGGTGGTGGTGGTGGTGTTAACGGGTAATACATATGCTCATCTCGGACAAAGCTCCCACCATCACCATCATCATCGTCATCATCATCGTCGTCGTCTGGATCATGCCCACCAATCAGAGACCTAGGAATTTTTAAATGCTCTTCCACCCATCTCAGCTTCCTATCCATCTCCCTTACAATCTGAAAGGTTGTCTTCTGCCTCCTTTCCATCCTACTTAACTTCTTATGGGTTGTCTTCTGTAAATCCACAATAAACTCAAACAACCGCTTCACCTGTTTCATAGAATCATATATATATCATTTTACATACTACCCTGAATTTTAAAAAAAATTTGACAGAGTCTCCCCTGTTTTTTGAGTATCCAGGGAAATACAACCTGCATATTTAAACAAATTACACTTCGTCTATCATTTTTAGAGACTCCGTCTCTCTTTCACACTTCGTACTACTACACAACATGTCCACATCTTTTGCATTTACTACAATGGAAATTAATTGAATAATATTATTATATAAATAGCATATTTGTACCTCATAATCTATGTGTCGTACATCGTGTGCCTTCTTTGTCCGCAACTCTGATAAGGTATCCTCTTATTCGGATTGCACGCTTCAGACGTCTTGAATTGGATCATCGTCACCCTCCACCTCATCATCATCCTCACCCTCCATCTCATCATCATCATCCTCACATGCCATCTCATCATCATCATCCTCACCCCCCACCTGATCATCATCCTGTATCTTATCCTCACCCCCTACACCATCATCCAAACCATCATCACTCTCACTCCCCCCGCCGCCCTCTTTATGTACCTCTTCATGAACCATATGATTCGGATTAAAAGATTTTCAATAATTCATCTCCCTCTCGGCGTCAGTAAGCTCCAAGGTTGGCCCAATGCCAACTATCTGCATTATATAAATATATTTAGTTATACTACAATTATATACTTAATATAAATAACGATAGTTATAACAAACAAATAATTGACACAAATTTAGGTTATATTCGCCACTTACAGGGGGAAATCATGTAGGTTATGTATATTTGTCGGTGTTCTCTTCAGTGATCATCTCATACATCTTGGTAGATCATTTTGGAGGTTCGGGTTCTTTTTTGATATCTTCTCTTGTAATACTGAGAACACCTCCACTAACAACCATTATAATGTAAAAATGATTAAACAAAAAACATACATATAGTTAGTAATGACCATATAATGCAAAATTGATTAAACTAAAAACATACATATAACCATATATATTAATCATAATAGAATGAAGTAATAAATAGTGAAAGTATTAGTTATACCTGAAACGCCAACACATAGCCATAAATATTAATGGTCTTGGTGGATTTCTGATTCTCTCTTCATTAAGTGGCATATCAAGGCAGTACAATAGGACACTGTAGCATAATTTGCTCTAAGAAAATGTCTTCCATCTCTCTGTATTCTCAATTAGGACCCACATAAATGGATAAATCCTAGCCCTGTCATCCAGTCCCATAAAGAGGTGGAAAGCAATCCCTACATTCGCCAACTTCAACAAATCTTCATCATCTTTCGGATCATACCCTGCACAGTTTCGTTGCCCACTATAACTTCTTGCCTCAAGAAATGTGATCAACTCCCTCACCTCCGGCGACACTCCATTGAACATTCGCCATAGGAGACCGTTTTCATCATTTAGCACTGTTTGGTAGATTTTACGGTCGATGCCCCCAAAAGGAAGTCCAGTCACCAACAGAAACTCCTGTTTCCCAAACCTATATCTTCTCTCCCCAATTTCAAACCACCTCTCATCACGGCGTGCATCCGTGACCTTTAACTCTCTAGCAAGCACCCACAAAATCATAGAACCAGCAGTCGTATTATTGGTTATCTTCAACATATGTCCGAACGGACATTCTTCCATGAACCGATCATATAGATTTCTTCTATTAATAACCGCAATTATCTTGTTAACCAATCTTTGACCAATATGTGTGTTCCCGCTCGTATGTGTGCCAATTGTTTGTGAACTATATTTATAGTTGAAATCCATCTGTAGGAAAGAAAAACAATAAAGAAATCATCAGTAGGGATAAACTGAATCGGTTTTTTAAGGAATCTGAAAATTTTTTTATTAAATTATCATTTTATTAAATTATCGATTCAGTTTATATATCCCTACTGATGATTTCTTTGCTGTTTTTCTTTCCTACAGATGGATTTCAACTATAAATATAGTTCACAAACAATTGACAGATATACGAGCGGGAACACACATATCGATCAAAGATTGGTTAATAAGATAATTGCCGTTATTAATAGAAGAAAGTTATACGACCGGTTCATGGCAGAATGTCCGTTCAGACATATTTTGAAGATAACCAATAATACGGCTGCTGGTTCTGTGATTTTGTGGGTGCTTACTAGAGAGTTAAAGGTCACGGATGCATGCCCTGATGAGAGGTGGTTTGAAATTGGGGAGAGAAGTTATAGGTTTGGGAAACAAGAGTTTCTGTTGGTGACCAGACTTCATTTTGGGGGCATCGACCGTAAAATTTTCGAAATAGTGCTAAATAATCAAAACGGTCTCCTATGGCAAATGTTTAATGGAGTGTCGCCGGAGGTGAGGGAGTTGGTCACATTTCTTGAGGCAAGAAGTCATAGTGGGCAGCGAGATCGTGCAGGGCAGGATCCGATAGATGATGAAGACCTTTTGAAGTTGGCGAATGTAGGGATTGCTTTCCATCTCTTTATGGGACTAGATGATAGGGCTAGGATTTATCAATTTATATGGGTCCTCATTGAGAATACAGAGAGGTGGAAGATATTCCCTTGAGGCACATTATGTTATAGTGTCTTGTTGTACTGTCTCGACAAGGCACTTAATGAAAAGCGAATCAGAAATCCACTAAGAACCATTAATATTTATGACTATGTGTTGGCGTTTCAGGTATAACTAATACTTTCAATATTTATTGCTTCTTTCTATTACGGTTAATATATAGGGTTATATGTATGTTTTTAGTTTAATCAATTTTGCATTATATATTATCTTACTATTACTAACTATATGTATATTTTTTGTTTAATCATTTTTATATTATAGTGGTGGTTAGTGGAGGTGTTCCCATTGTTACAGGAGAAGATATCAAAAAAGAACCGGAACCTCGAAAATGATCTACCAAGATGTATGAGACGATCACTGAAGAGAACACCGACAAATATACACAGCCTAAATGATTTCCCCCCCGTAAGTGGCAAACATAACCTAAATTTGTGTCAATTATTTGTTTATTATAACTATTGTTATTTATATTAAGTATATAATTGTAGTATAACTAAATATATTTATATAATGCAGATAGTTGGCATTGGGCCAACCTTGGAGCCTACTGACGCCGAGAGAGAGATGGATTATTGGAAATCTTTTAATCCGAATCATATGGTTCATGAAGAAGTACATAAATATAACGGCGGGGGGAGTGATGATGATGATAATGAACATGCCGATGATGACGATGGTTTGGATGATGGTGTAAGGGATGAGGATGTGATAAAGGATGATGATGAGGTGGAGGGAGAGGATGATGATGAGGTGGAGGGTGACGATCAGCCACTTAAAGACGTCCGAAGCGTACAATCCGAATAAGAGGATATCTTATCAGAGTTTCGGATAAAGAAGGCACATGATGTACGACACGTAGATTATGAGGTACGAATATTCTATTTATATAATAATATTATTCAATTAATTTCCATTATAGTAAATGCAAAAGATGTAGACATGTTGTGTAGTAGTACGGAGTGTGAAAAAGAGACAGAGTCTCTAAAAATGATAGACGAAGTGTAATTTGTTTAAATATACAGGTTGTATTTCCCTGGATACTCAAAAACAGGGGAGACTCTGTCAATTTTTTTTAAAAATTCAGGGTAGTATGTAAAATTATATATATATTTATGATTCTATGAAACAGGTGAAGCGGTTGTTTGAGTTTATCGTGGATTTACAGAAGACAACCCATAAGAAGTTAAGTAGGATGGATAGGAGGCAGAAGGCAACATTTCAGATTGTAAGGGAGATGGATAGGAGGCTGAGACGGGTGGAAAAGCACTTCAATATTCCTAGGTCTCCGGTTGGCGGGCATGATCTAGATGACGACAATGACAATGACGATGATGATGATGGTGGTGGGAGCTTTGTCCGAGATAAGCACATGTATTACCCCTCACCACTACCACCACATCAGGACGAGGGTCTCCGTCGGTCGCCTATCGATGTAGGCCAGTCAGCCATCCATGAGAAGGAGCAGGGTGACCATCAGCCACCTCACCAGTCACCCCATCAGGAGGAGGAGGAGGGTGACCAGCAACCACCTCAATAATCACCCCATCAGGAGGAGGAGGAGGAGCAGGGTGACCAGCAGCCACCTCATCAGTCACCCCAGCAAGTGGAGGAGCAGGGTGACCAGCAGCCACCTCAGTAGTCACCCCAACAGGAGGATGAGCAGGGTGACCAGTAGTCACCCTATCAGGAGGAGGAGCATGGTGACCAGCAGCCACCTCATCAGTCACCCCAGCAGGTGGAGGAGCAGGGTAACCAGCAGCCACTTCATTAGTCACCCCAGCAGAAGGAGGAGTAGGGTATCCAGCAGCCACCTCATCAGTCACCCAAATAGGTGGAGGAGCAGGGTGACCAACAGCCACCTCAACAGTCACCCCAGCAGGAGGAGGAGCAGGGTGACCAGCAGCCACCCCAGCAGGAGGAGAAGGAGGTCCACCACTCCCATACGGACTTAGGAGGTGTATCAGCTGCAGACACTGAGCGTGAGCATAACCAGGTAGACTTTGTATCCCTATTGTGTTACATTATAAAATATAATTGTAAATAGTAATATTATACATGTTTTTAATTTACTTACAACTGCAGGATGAGAGCATCCACGAATGGGGCAAACGAAAGACAAAGCCAGCAGTACCTCTACGGACACTGTACACCGATCCGGGGCTAGCGAAAAAGAAAAAGAAAGTGGCCCAACAGCAGGCGGAGGAGGTGGCAGAGTCTACAGACCCTGTAGAAGTGGTCTATAATGAATATAAAGCTGCAACCACTTTGGATTTCAAGTATATTTAAAAAAAAAAAAACATAATATAATTCTTGTATCCTTATTGTTAATGTAAAAAAATATATAACAATGTTTAATACTTTTTTTTTGAATTGTAGGCTTTCAGTTAATCGTTGTGGGTGGTGTGTGATACCGACCACATTGGTCACCCTCGAGAACGAAAACATATGGTTGACTAATGAGCACATCGATTCTTATTTTATGTGCCTACGAAGAAAAGGGTGGAATGAGATGGACGACAGTAGATACGCTGTCCATGACAGTTCTTTGTTTGTAAGTATTTACATTTAAGTTAGTTATGCATTTATAATTTCATGTCGCGTTCGGTTAATCAGTAGTAACATGTTTAATTTATATCATGCAGGCTTTGATGACAGCATATTATAGGCTACATTACATCAGCAGAGGTGTAACATTTGATCCGATTACAACTACTGTACCCTCAGAGTGGTTTGCGTACGGTCGTGGGCAGATAGACACATCAGTCCCATGGTGGCGGGTTGATAGTGTAAGTGTAGTTCGAAGGTTAATATTTATTGTATGATTATTCGAACTAATCCTATAGTACTAACGTTTTGAAAATGCAAGTGTTACTACCGTGTAGCCTCAATCAAGAACACTGGGTCCTATATCAGGTGCGCCTTAGAGAGCAGAGGATCTTGATATATGATTCCATGGCACATGTTGACATAGCCGCACGGCTACAGCCACTTGAGCCGCTGCTATGTTTTATGCCTATTTTGTTACGGTTCATAAGATTTTATGAGCGGGCCCATGTAAATATGCCACCCGTGGATGAGCGGTGGAAAGTTCAGCGTCTTAGCAGATCAGCTGTGCCCTAGCAACCTGATGGGTGAGTAAGTTTATAACTAATTAATATATATAGTCTTTATGTTATAATATTTAATTAATTTATTACTAATACAGGATGAGTTGCGGAGCATACGTGGTCATGTACATACGCGACCTAGTGCTTTCAAATACGCGTACATGGAAATCAAGAAAATCCGAAACCGTTGCAGATGTCATTGCACTGAGGGCAGAGATTGCCAGAGACATATATATGTTTACGAAGCCTTTGTATAAAGTTAATAAATTTGAGAAATGGTTTGTAGACTCTGATGGAGAAATTGTATATAAATAAATTTAATTATATTTTAAATGTGTTCATTATTTATTTGATGTAATTACATTCTATATTTATAATGGCCAACAAATCATTTTAATTAAACATTTTAAGTAACATTGTATTTCCCTAAATTTAATTATATATATATGATCATAACATGGAAAAAATAAATAATATTTTGTATTAGGAAGTTAATTATACTCTGTGTAGGAAGTTAATATTTCGTATATATATATGGAAACATTTTAAGTAACAATATAGGAAGTTAATTATACTCTATATTATATACCACTTAATACTATAGATACAATCTTATAATACCAATCTAGATATTATATAATATATTACAATGATATCGGTTTAATGTTTATAATATATTTAAGTAAATAAATTAATAGTAATATATTATATATTTTACATGTATAATTAACTATTGTATAATGCCCATATAATATATTAACCGTATATAACATATTAATATGCACTCATTATATTATATCATTATGTTTATATTATTTAGGATTATATATTTAATATATTAACTACTATATACTTAAAAGATCATTGTATGATATCATCATGATAATATCATACAATGTCAACATTTATTAACATTATATTAATTATATCACACTGTATAATACAATAGTTAATTATACATGTAAAATATATAGTATATGAATATTAATTTATTTACTTAAATATAATATAAACATTAAATTGATATCTAGATTAGTATTATATAAATGTATACAGTGTGATATTATTGTATTAATGTTAATATAATCCTAAATATAATGATAATATAATGTTAATATATTAACATTAACATATATTAATATAATAAATGTTATAATATAATTATATTAACATATGTTAATGTTAATATATTAACATTAACATATGTTAATATAATTATATTATAACATTTATTATATTAATATGTTATTAACATTAACTTATATTTAATATAATAAATGTATATTAATATGTTAATATATTAACATTAACATTTATTATATTAAATATAAGTTAATGTTAATAACATATTAATATAATAAATGTTATAATATATTATATTAACATATGTTAATGTTAATGATCTTTTAAGTATATAGCAATTACAATATTATATATATAATCCTAACTAATATAAACATAATGATATAATATAATGAGTGCATATTAATATGTTATGTACGGTTAATATATTATATGGGCATTATACAATAGTTAATTATACATTTTAATGATATCATATATTAATATTAATTGATTGACTTAAATATTTTATAAACATTAAACTGATATCATTGTAATATATTATATAATATCTAGATTTGTATTATATATATTATTAACATTATATCCATATAAGTTATAAGCCATATTAGGATTATAGTTATACTAATTGTAAAATTTTGTGAAATATATTAACAATATTAATATGATATATTAAGATAACACATATTGTAGTAAAGGTATATTTATTATTACTAATATCATATGAATATTAATAAATGATAAAATTAATATATAATGTTTTTAAAATAATGATATCGTTTATAATAAAATTATACGCTCCCTAATCTATATAATATATTTACATACATCCGTATATAACGATTTCTAAAAATAATTCACTTAAAGGGAAATAAAATGAACATATAGATATAAATAAATTCAACTCAAGTAAATATTGGTTTTTAGGGACACATGAAAAACCGATATCGGTTTTTGAGTCCTGCTTAAAAACCGATCCACACTTGTCCAGGCCTGGAAGAAGTGGTGGCAAGTGGATCGGTTTTCGAGTAGGCCTGGAAAACCGATACCGGTTTTTCAGGCTTACTCAAAAACCAATCTATGTACCTCAACGATAGGGAAAATCAATGGCAAGATGATCGGTTTTTCATCGAGTCTGGAAAATCGGTACCGGTTTTCCAGGCTCGGTGAAAAACCGATTTTTGTGGTTCCGAGCTGATATGAAATGATACAAAAACAATAGAAATGAAATAATAATTTATACAGCTGTATTAGTACATAATTGAGTAATTAACATAATAACGTTTTACATAAAACATGCATGGACAAAATGTCAATCAATTACTAATCATCATTTTCGTCAGTAGCCACTTCTGGATCGAGAATAGGAAACCGTAGTAAACATCGACGTTGGTTGTGTCCAGTCTCATGACACAAGCGGTATCTTCGAGAGCGTGGCTCATTTTCAGTAGCATTTAAACTCATTCTAACATCTGCACCCACGTCTGCGCTTTTCCCTTCGCTGATAGAAGTTGGGGGGTTAGGGCAACGAAGACGGTTGTGTCTCCTCTAACCACATCTTCCACACTTTTTTCGACGAGGATCTTCCTCAGCTGAAGGAATTCGAACCTCCTTCAGCCTATCTGCTTGTCTTTTACCTTTTGGTGGTAATACAACCATACTTCTAACTTCCGCTGAAACATTCCAACTGGCCAATTTTGGGACGGGATTAATCGGACGTGCATATGCGGCTTTTAGACACTCCACACTATAGTACTAACTGCAAAGTGTATCACAACTGATGCCCTTGAACCTGACATGTATCAACAATTTAAGTGTCACGCTATGACATGTAATACCGAAAAAAACAATGTATAATTACCATACCTAGCCACAGCACATGCATGAACACATGACAATTGATCAAGGTTTCACTGCTTACACGTACATGTGTACTATTGAATGTCAACCATCGCATCTCCTTTGTTGTAATGTATGACACTGTAATGATACGGTTCTGTAATGGGATGTACGCTACCTTCTGTGGATAAATCTTTTGCCAACATGATACGATCATATGCAGCGGTAGTAACATACGTTGTGAGCTTCTAAGCGACAACACGTCTATTATTAAACCATCTCTGCAATACATTTCTTACATATTCATGTGCAGTTGTTATTGGCAAACGACGTGCTTGCATCATGCAATTGTTGAGCGACTCTGCAATGTTGGTAGTCATCATTTCATATCTTCTTCTTGGACAATGTGCTCGTGACCACCTGCTCACTCCAGCCTTAACCAAAGCTCTATGTGTGGTTGGATGTAATGCACGTATTTCTTCCAATATTCTGTTGCATTCATCAGGCACATAACAATATGCTGCATTGTAAAATACATTTTCCACATCCGAATGCTTTTTACACTGTTGCTTAAGGTTTTGCCACAAGTGGAAAAAACATAACACATGTGGGACTTCAGGAAAAGCTGCTTTCATCCCATTTGATATGTTCTTATGACGATCTGATACAATCAGCAAATTGTCTGACACCCCGATTGCTCCTCTCAACTTTTTTAGGAACCAAGTCCATGAATTGTCCGACTCTCTGTCAGCAAATCCAAAGGCGATGGGATAAATCATCTCCGACCCATCTTTGCATGCAGCAAAAAAAATCACCCATTTGTATTCACCTTTTAAATGAGTGGCATCAATAGCAACAACCGGTCTCATGTAAGACCGAAAACCCTCAATGAAGCTCCAAGTGCAACAAAGGAATACAAGAACCGGTTGTTTTCATCTCTCTTAATTGCCTTCATTGTGCCAGGGTTTGAAAGTTTTAACATTTCAAAGTAGGACGGAAGCTGTTGATATGATTCATCCGCTTGCCCATATGTTAGTTTCTTTGCATATTGTAAAGCCTTCCAAGCTTTACTATATAAGATCTGCACTCCATACTGCTCTAGCATTTCTCCAATCAAACGATTAGGTGTATAAAGATCTCTTCCCACTTTTAATGTATACAATTTTCCGATCACAATAGCCTTCACACTCTTCATGTGTGATTCCATGGCTGTCTGTCGACACGTGTGTTCGGCTATATACTTCAACACAAACCATATTGAACAATCTTTTCTGCATCTTACACGAACAATAAAAGGACAAGTTTTATTTTTACAACCAGCTTCAAATCGCTCTGTGTCCGAACGTCTAACCCGATATTCAAACTTAGCTTTCAGAGCATATTCGCCAATAGCTATAGTCATTTCTTCTTTACTAGTAAAGAATGCTCCTTTATACAACGTACCACGTTGGTAGACGGTAGACGTAGCACTTGAAGTAGCCTCAATGTCCCCCAATTCTACACCAGGAACAATCCAATATGGTTGTGAAGGATTGTTCTAAAATTGTAAACCTGAAAATCTTATTTCTGGAAACTCTTCTTCTTCAGCGACATCATCAAATCGAGTTTCCTCTTCATCACTATCTTCAATTTGCTTTTTATCACCGTCGACGTCCGAAAACGGTTGACGGGAGATCCCAAGCCCAATACCTGCAATCACAAAGCACACCAAAGAGGGAAAAGAGGAAGAACAATAGATTTTGCACATAGATTTTTACATGGTTCGGCAATGGTGCCTACGTCCACGAATCACTCTCAATATTTTATTTTTCAGAATGACTGTTCTGCTAAAATTTTTCAGCCCTTTACAAAGAATTTCCCCTTCCTATTTATAGAAAAAGGGGATTATACTTGAGTGATGTACACGTCAAGAAATCAACTACTCTGACATAGCATTTATTACATTGACTAACAACTCTGTCATAGTCATACTGCATTAATTGCTCATTGGGATCTGGAATAGCATGGAGCTCGCTGGTACGAAACTTGAGAGCTCAGCTGGAGGCTGAGCTAGCTGAGAGCTAGATGCTGAGCTAGCTGCTAACTGCGAGTTGGAGCTACGAGCTGAGACCTGAGCTAGCTGAGAGCTGGATGCTGAGCTAGCTGCTGAGGCTGCTGCGAGCTGAGCTAGCTGAGGAGTTAGATGCTGAGCTAGCTGAGGAGCGAAGAGCTGCGAGCCGAGAAGCTAAGAGTTGAGAGCTGTGAGCTCCATTCTGCTAGTTGAGCTGGAGGTGGCTGTGAGCTAGCTAGTTGCAAGCTGAGGAGCTGAGAGATAGCTAACTACGAGCTGAGAAATGGGTGTTGAGGATTCTGGGCTTCTTCTCTTGGGCTCGTTCATTGGGCCTTTTTCTTGGGCTTTTACCAGCCCATTTTTGCAATCCCAAAAATAGGTATAACATAAACCCCTCAGCTCCTAATGTGACTTTCAGAATGGGAGCTTGAGCTCGCTGGTAAAAGCTTATGTATCTCATCATACCTTGGCATTTTTTCATATTTCATCTCATCTTATGGTGACTCTACTGAAACTGCTAAGCTTGATATATTTTCTTATACCTTTTATGATTGTGCTTTGTTCTTTGGTTTTTTCCTGCGAACATAAGAATCTAGGTGATCAATGTGTTGATCAATATATTGCTCAAGGGTAAAAACACCTTATGAGAGCTTGGAAGGTCATTTGACCATCACGAGCTGTGGTTCTAGATCATAACTTGATTGAGGAACTCAGCTAGTATAATATATAAAAACATTGCTGCGAGCTACATAGGGGGTCGGAACCTTGCTTGTTATAGCAATTTTTCGAACCACGTAAGAGGTTGTGACCTCAGCTAACAGCGCTGGCTATCTCCAGTGGATCGAAGCCTCAGCTAAGATAGCGAGCTGTCCAGTAGGTCGTAACCTTTCTTATCATAGTGACACACTTTTACGAATTATCCAGTAGGTCGGCCTCAGCTAACAGTATTATAGCTAGCTATCTCCAGTGGATCGAAGCCTCAGCTAAGATAGCGAGCTAGTGAGCTGTCCAGAGGGCTTCGACCTCAGCTAACAGGTCACTTAAGCGCTTTTTCATAGCATGATTTTAAGAAATCAATAAGGCAGCAGAAATATAAAGTATTGAAGAAAATTCATATCTTCTATTGATTTCTTAAATTGAATTACAAATTAGGTACATGACCTGTTGGGAGCAACTGTAATGCGAATGCATTGAGGATTCATGTCTAGCTTGGGAGCTCGCTGGGACTGCTACTATGCATCACATATTCTCCTAGACGGTCTTGTTTGATCAGGTCCTCGATAACATCTTTTAGCTTCCAACAATCTGAAGTATTGTACCCGACCTCATCATGATAGGCACAAAACTTGTTCTTGTTTCTGAACTAAGCAGGGGTCTTTATAGGGTTAGGCTGCCCAAAGTCTTCTCTACCCCTTTCCGTTGTAAAGATGTTATCTTGCGTATCTGATAGGATGCTGTAGCTAACATGGCGATCTTGATGCTGAGGTCGCTCGCTTCTGAGCTCGTTTCTGGCTTTTTTGGCGACCTGGTGCCTTGAGCTCTTATTCTGATCGTCACTTTCATCATCACCATTACTTCTTTTCTTCAGCAGGTTGGGACTGCTCGAATCATCTCTTTGGTCAAACTTTTTGGGGTCGAAGGTTTCTTCCCATTTAATCTCCCTTGCAGCTCGTTCATAGAATTCACTCAGGTCCTTTACTGGGGATTTATATATGCTCTCATAGAGCTTCCCGTCATTGCAAAGCCCAGCTGAGATCGCAGTTAGGACGCTGTGATCTGAGGGACTCTCCACGTTAGTGACCTCATGTCTGAACCTGGTAATGTAGTCTTTCAAGGACTCGCCCTGTCGCTGAAATACTATAGCGAGGTGGTAGGGTAGTGTGAGCTGCTTTTTTAAGGCCTGGTACTGGCTGATGAATCTTCGTTGACATTCGCCCCAACTGTTTATACTGCAAGCTAGGAGACGCTTGAATCAAGCTCGCGGAACATCGCCCAAAGTGGTTGAAAAAACAAGGCATTTCACCAAGGGGTTGGACGTCTGAAGATCCATTTGGATATTGAATGCGTCCAGATGATCATAAGGGTCGCTATCCCCATTATAAGGTGGAATGCTGGGGAGCTTGAATCTAGAAGGGAGAGATTGCGTCTCAATCTCCCTAGTGAGAGGGGTCCTCTCCTCATACTGCTTTTCTAGATTTTCAGGTCCAGGTTGCTCCTCCAGCTGCTGAACCCTCTGCATCAGTTCTTCTATTGTTGGGTTCTGAGGGTTATAGCCTCCCTCGAGCTCACGACCTTAAGAGCTGCGATCTGGGGTACCTTCCAGATGAGACCTTTGCGAGCTCCTAACTCCACGAGCTCGGCGACCTTCAGTTCTCGAACGCGAGCTGGAGGAATGAGCTGAGTTGACAGGTCATGGCTGATCTCCGAGCGGTCCATCAAGGGCTGGTGCTTAGGCCTATACCAGCGCCCTGATTGCCTCAGCGAGTTGCTGCACTGTATCCTCTAACATTTCTTGCCGCTGGTGCCATACATGCAGTCCCCCAGCCATAGAGTCCAATGGTGCTGGCTGGTGAGAGGTCGTTGGAGGCATACCTATAGCAACACCTGTCATAGGGGCGTGAGATGTACCTGATATGGGCACATCAACATTTTCTCTTAGTTGAAAATCATGCTCTTGCTGATCTGCTTGCCTTTCAGATGGATTAGCTGTCGGGTCTGAACTTCTAGTTGTCCTTCCTTTCTCCATGATTGCTGAAAATTCAAGATTGCAACCTGGGCCCTTCCTCTAGTGCCAAAATGTTGACGTCCGAAAACAGTCGACTGGAGATCCCAAGCCCAATACCTGCAATCACAAAGCACACCAAAGAGGGAAGAGAGGAAGAACAAGAGATTTTACACAGAGATTTTTTACGTGGTTTGGCAATGGTGCCTACGTCCACGAATCACTCTCAATATTTTGTTTTTCAGAGTGACTGTTCTACTAAAATTTTTCAGCCCTTTACAAAGAATTTCCCCCTCCTATTTATAAAAAAAAAGGATTATACTTGAGTGATGTACACATAAAAAAATCAACTACTGTGACATAGCATTTATTACATTGACTAACAACTCTGTCATAGCCATACTACATTAATTGCTCCTTGGGATCTGGAATAGCATGGAGCTCGCTGGTACAAGACTTGAGAGCTCAGCTAGAGGCTGAGCTAGCTGAGAGTTGGATGCTGAGCTAGCTGCGAGCTGCGAGCTAAAGCTGTGAGCTGAGACCTGAGCTAGCTGTAAACTGGATGCTGAGCTAGTTGCGAGCTAGCTGCTGAAGCGCTACGAGCTGAGCTAGCTGAGGAGCTGGATGCTGAGCTAGTTGAGGAGCAAGGAGCTGCGAGCCGAGGAGCTGAAAGTTGAGAGCTATGAGCTTCATCCTGCTAGCTGAGCTGGAGGTAACTACGAGCTGAGAGCTGGGTGTTGAGGATTCTGGGCTTCTTCTCTTGGGCTTGCTCATTGGGTCTTTTTCTTGGGCTTTTATCAACCCATTTTTGCAATCCCAAAAATAAGTATAACAATCACTATCTCGTATTCCATCACCATTATCATCTGTGTCCCGATCTTCATCATCAGTACCATAATTCATATAATCATCATTAAAGTCACGAATGAGACTTTCAACCAATGTAAATGAGGTGACAGAAGTATCAACTTGATTGCTCCCAATACCTGAAGTGAGATAAAAATGACTTTCAACCGTATGTGGATTTACAGGTCTATCCATATTTGTCTTGTCATGTCTTATGTTTGGTATTGAATCAGTGACAAATGGATGAACGGTACGCCTACTAACCCCAGCTCCAAAATCTCTTGCAATCTTATCGATATAAATCCCTTTAACATCAATATTTTTATCGCCATCAAACCAACAACACCAAGATCAGACATGATACGTGTCTTTTTAACTTGACCATTTGTCGTACTTTGTAGTAAATAATATATACGGATATCCCACCTTCTTCTATCAATACCAGCCTCTCTATATACAACGTCCACCAATGCTGAATAGTTATTATTTTTATGGATCTCATACATGATCGACTCCCCTCCAATGTAATTACATTCATTCCACCCTCCATCAAAGTTGATTACAACTGTCTCTTGAGTCATTCCTGTAACATTCAAATCAAATAATACTATTAAATCTCATTTCAATCGGGCAATATTATAAAATACAATCATATCAAATCATATTCAATACATAGAAACACAAACATATAAAAAACCATGAAAAAGGTGGTAAATTAGGTTTTCCAATGAAGTTATAGGTTTTTCATTCTCTCAAAAACCGAAAAAACCGTGAAAAATCGTTCAATCGGTTTTACAGTGGCTGCATTGGTTTTTCAGCCACTGAAAAATCGATCCCAGTTTTTCAATGGCTGAAAAATCAGGATCGATTTTTAGCCACGTATCGGTTTTTCACTGTATGAAAAATCGATACCGGTTTTTCAGCGGCTGAAAAACCGATCCCACTAAAAAACTATCACAACTCTTCAATCGGTTTTCCACTCTGTGGAAAACCGATTATCCCTCACGAAAAACCGATTTCGTCGTAGATTTTATTTTTTCCGTTGCAGATTTTAGAAAAATTTAGATCTTACAACCAAATCATTCTTATAGTCTTTTAGCTAGCAATATGAACAAAACAATCCAAAAACCAACCAAAAAAACTCATACATTACCTTTCAAACTCAAATGGAAGAAGAATCTTCAAAACCTTCAATGGTGTAAACTTGAATGGATTCAAAAACTTCAATGGATGAAGAAGCTCGAATGAATAATCCCCTCAATAGATTGTTTTTTAGCTGCAATGGATCTCAAAAATCATTGATAACCATTGATGGAGAAGAGAAAATGGAGGATATTGTTAGGATGAAGAAGGTTATTTTCGTAATTTCATATTTGGACAGAAGGTTATTTTCGTAATTTCATGTTTGGGCATTTTAGTGATTTTAACTTAAGGGTATTTTGATAATCTTGGGTAGATAATGAAAATAGTTTGTTTGAGAGATCAAAAACAAAATTTTTAAAATAGCTAGGTAAAAATAAGAATTTCCTTTTGATTTGGGTAAAAAATATAAATCCCCCTTTTATTTAAGTAAGATTGTCCTCTTCCAATTCTTTGGCTTTCAGCTTTTCGTTCACCATTTAAATGATGTGGTCTTCCGTACTCGGGAAGAGGGAGAAGATCATGGTGTGGAGTGCAGAATTGAGGCCAACTGATATGCTTTTCGTGTATTTGGTCACATCGTTGAGCTTTATGAGAACAACTTAAAAACGAGACACATGACTCACATCGTTGGGCTTTCGTCTGAAGATAACTGTGCGAATGGAAAAGTTTACTAGCAAAACTCCACGAAAATTTCCATGAAGATCAAATGTAACTAGCCACAACGCCTACACTTTTGATACAAAACACCCCATTGTCGTCCACGCGCTAAAAAATTTCTTTCCTTTCTGTCACGTCGCACTGCTTGACTATGTAGCACACAATCAAATGCATATATATATATATATATATGTGTGTGTGAGATATTATTAAAATGCCTCCTAAAAATATGAAACCTTTCATTTTTTATATTAAAAAATAGGGTTAAGTGATATTATTTTTCAGATTTTTTCCTTTATATATAATTAAGTATCTTATACAATTTCACTTTTATTCTTGTTGTATCCATAATGGCTCCCATATTCTCAAAGTATCTTCAGAATACTGACATTAATACTAGACTGACAGTCCCAACCACAGCTCTGCACCATTTTCAATTTCCTCAAGGCAATAACTTGATGAATTTGCTGGCAGAGGACTCAACTGGGCAAGTGTGGACGTTTCGTTGCTACATCAGGAAAAGGGGCCACCCAAAACCTGTATTCACTTCCGGTACTTGGCGTAGATTTGTTCAAGCCAAACGCCTTAGAGTCGCAGACAAAGTGGTCTTCCGTACCCGGGAAGAGGGAGAAGACGGCGCCGACTACAGAATAGAAGCCAACAGATATGCTTTTCGTTTATTTGGTCAGTCTATTTGGGCTTCTGTGGAGCAATTTGAGGCGTAACTATTTAAAGGATGTTAGGTACTGCCACCCTGCCAGTCTGTAGGTGTGTTCTGTTGATTATTGTCTTCTTTTGTAATTAAGTCTGTGTCTCGTCTAGAGTTTTCTGTATTCGTGGTACACTGGTACTTGACTGTACTTGTGTCTCATCTTTGGTTGTTTCGTTAACGTTCAAGGTTTTTTTTTTTTTTTTTTTTTCCTGGCTTCCATTTCAAGTAGTTACAGTTGTCACTGGCATGAAATAGATTAAAAAAAAAAAATTCATAGGATTATCTCATAGTTAATATAATGATATAAGTCAATTAAAAAAATAAAAAATATATATATCACTTAAAAAAAATTTTAAAAAAAAATTAATGGATAAAATAAGAGAAAAATAAATAAAATTATGCTATATTAATCTGTTTTATCATATTAATTATGAGATAGTTTTATGAAAGATTTTTTTGATAAATTTGCTATAATAAGAATGTAATTCTGCATTGGCCTGTTTCTATTTCTTTTCTTGGGAAATAAAAAATCATGCACTGACATCGCATAGTGTCTCGATATGGTAGAAAAATCTAAAGGAAAGACTTTCAACGAGCAACCCGCCGGCCCATTATTTCGAACACTTTTTTTTTTTTTTAATAAATTAACTGTAGAAATTTACAAGCCACTAACAGGAGGCAGGCAAGACTTTCGAACACTTATATGGCTTTGCTTTTTTCTTTTCTTTTTCTTCACAAAATGCATGATTGCATCCAGACGATTACAAACTGTCCTCGATTCAAATTCGTTAGTGTATATTCATGTTTTTGTCTTATTACGAACTGCAAGAATCTCCAAGTTGTCTGTGCGAGCCGCAATTCACTCCACTATTAACTTTTAGTTGAAAAATAAATAATGGAAAAGATAAAATCAAGCACAGATATAATAAAGAATATAAAAGCAATTTATAATTTTTTAATATATAGTTTAAAAATAAATATGATCTTTATGTCCACGGATTGCAATAACAATAAATCTATTAACAAACGAATGTTTATAATATTTGAGTTCGGTTTTCTCTCACTTTTCTGTTTCGTATTAAAAAAATCTAAATATTAATTAGAACCTTTGGATCAAAACAGGAAACTCGAACTCCTAAAAAATTCTGTCTGTACAAAAGCTTAAATAGCTTGACCCCTATATGGCGTAATCCAAGTACTTCAGTACTAATTTGGGCTTCACAATCTAACACTAACGAACCATAATTAATTTTATAAGGTATGAGTATCCACATTTTATTAAAGTGAATATTTTTCTTTATATAAATTCCACGAATGATATACATCTTCTTACAATTCAAATAGCTAGTGTACTTCCTATTTACGTATATGACAAGAAGTTTTTTCCTTATTATGCGAGAAGATATCTTTCAATATTTTAGGAGTATTTTTGACCGGTATATGTAGTGTCTTACACCAGCAAGTCCCTGCATACCTCTAATTATCTCATATGTACATATAAAATAATTAAATTTTATGAATAATGACTTATCTAATCATGGATGATTATGTACCTTCTCATTCAATATATATTCAGTAAAGTGTTATCTCATATGTACATATAAAATAATTAAATTTTATGAATAATGACTTATCTAATCATGGATGATTATATACCTCCTCATTCAATATTCAATAAAGTATTGGGAGTTCCATTCCCACTAAATGTATTTTAGAAGCTTGTGTGGATATGTTTCCCTCCTTAATTATTATAAAGTAATTGTCTTCGATTATAGGATTATATGAGTAGATAACTACTATGCACAAATAGCGGTTAATCTCAAAAGGTCTCCATAAACCTAACCTATTTAATGTCAGTTTTTGAAAAAAATAAATGAACTATTGAAAATTATTATTATTATTATTATTATTATAGAGTTAAAAGTTTACAATAGGATATTTAAGAAAAGGAAAACATTATATGTAGAAACTAGCTACTTTTTAATTTAATTATATAACCAAAATTATGTCTAACTAGCTAGGGTTGAGAACATATGATTTTATTGGCATAGACTTTTGAAGTCGTCCCACAGAAGAGCTTTTAGGCCCCATTTGTTAAGCAAAGTTTAGCTGTGATAATGAGATTGGATTTTCCAAATGCGTAAGAAACACTTCCAAGGAAACTGAACTACCAAGAAAAATATTGGAAGTTCTTATAGTTTACTTTTGGGATAATCCCAATTTGGTCCTTGTTGTTTGACTTAATCACTAATTACCCCGTAATTTTTAGAAATCTCACTTTAACCTTTTCGTGTTTCAATGATGAAAAAGATCAAGGAATTTCTAGACAATGTCTTAAACTATAAAAGGTTTTCTAGATATTTTCATAACGAATATTTTGTCCATTTAATCAAACAATAAGGATTTTTAGTGATTTTCCAAATTAGTGATAGACTTTGATTATTACAGCAAACTATAGGAGAAAAATAGGATTATCCCCTTATTTTTCTATTCTAACAAGAACCCTTAACGGAGACATGCAAGTGGGTGAAATTTTCTCAAATCCTTCTTTAATTGTGTTTGCAGATAAAGTTTCATCAGTTATTAGCACCTCTAACATTTAATTCCAGCAACAATGTTAAAGAGAAAGTATTATTATATATATCAAGAAATGAAAGTTAGAAGAATTAAAAAAAATTTAAGGCAAAAAATAAGTTCATGGATGTATCATAAAAATAAATGTACCATTTAATAAAATTTTTAAGACACGGATCTGTGCAGATTTTGGAAAGCTAGTGTTTTAAACTAACCATAGGGCAATATGTTTGACAACTATATAGAGTCAACAGATTGTTGACTTAGTTTTCTCATTAGCTACCAAGTAATTGACCACGTGGGCTGCTCGAAGTCTGATGTTAGAATTTCATGGAAATGCCCAATGTGGCCTTTCTAAGTTGCTTAACGGTGAAGCATTAATTTTATGAACCGGAAACTCGGACATTTTATTAATGACATGACAAATGTTAACACGTACAAATCCCACCATACGTATTAATCGATATATATATATGGAGAATTTTTGTAATATAAAAATAGATATCTCTAGGTGTTATAAATTTAATTTTCAGGTTATGGATATATGTTTAATTTTGGACTTAATAGATCCTATCAAATCTTTAATCATATCAAATTTAAAACAAAGAAAGGAAATGTTAATATCTTTTTAGGCATAAGAGGATCTCCATACTAGCTATCCATTGTGCTTAGCCAAAGTTAGTGATGTGGCATTTTATGGACTCCAAGTCTCCAACTACTCTCCATATTATTAGTTATTTTGTAAAAGTTGAATCACCCTAACCAAATATAAACTGTAAGAAAATTTTAGTCAAACCTCTCTCCTTATGACATAACAAACAATTTATTTTTGAAAAAAATAAAGAATTTTCTGACTCGTTTAGTTAAGATAGAGAGAATGATTGAAGTCAAACTCAAACAAAGTTGTCAGCTAAAATGGTTTTCTTATTATTTTAACGAAAATTTAGCAAATATTTAGGAAGTTCCTTTGGAGGTTATCTAATATAATAAT
This sequence comes from Litchi chinensis, assembly GCA_019925255.1. Lineage (NCBI taxonomy): Eukaryota > Viridiplantae > Streptophyta > Magnoliopsida > Sapindales > Sapindaceae > Litchi > Litchi chinensis. Next base: position 2,047,221 of record CM034465.1, on the reverse strand, counting down.
CTAAAAATTTAACAAATAATTCATATTTATTATTTTATATCCAAAAAAAATCCATATTTATTATTTTAATACATCAACGCATAATAAAAAAAAAAAAAAAATAGGGATGTTATGAAAACCCACCTAAAAAGTGAAATAATCAGAAACTACATCCATTTTTTTTTTATTAGATGAACCATCTCTGACCTGTTAAAAAAACTGGTTGGTGTTAAATTTCAAAGGTATAATGGTAATTAGATGAGTAATTTTACTTGTTTTAATTTAAGAGAAATTTTAAAACCAAAACCCCAAAAAAAAATCTAAAAATAAAAGATGAAGATGAAGGTCTTTATCTTAAACAAAAATAAAATTCAAAAAGAAAATTTTTTAAAAAAATTGAACAATAAACCAAAACAATGAACATCAACCTAAAAAAATGAATAACTTCTTAAACAAAACAATCAATCAAAAATTCATTTTGAACCAAAACACCAAAAAAATCCAACAAACCCTAGATCAAAACCAACAACAAAAATACCAAAACAATCAACCAAAAACATCAAAATCCAATCAACTAAAAACAACCCAAAAAAGAAAAAAAAATCACAATTAACCCAACCTAATCGAACTCAAAACTGAGTTTGAATCGAACCCATAAATTGGGTTCCTTCGAACCCAACTATGGGTTCAAATTGAACCTAGTTAAATTGAACCTAGTTCTAGGTTCAAATAGAACCCAAAAATTGGGTTCCTTGGAACCCAGTTCTAGGTTTGATTTGGACCCAAATTTTGGGTCCATTCGAACCCAATTTTGGGTTTGAATTGAATCTAAAAACCGGGTTCCTTCAAAACTAGTTTTAGGTTTGAACAAACCCGGATCTAGGTTTGATTCGAACGCAAATATGATTTTGATTGGGCTTGAGAAGAAGAAGAAAAATAAGAGAATGAGAAAAGACGAAGAAGAGGATGAGACAAAGAGATAGAGAGAGAGAGAGAGACATGGTGACTGGTTTAAAGAAGAAGAAGAGAGAAAAGAGAGTGGAGAGAGACAATTGGTTTTTGCTTGAATTAGGCTTCTAGGTTAGTTTTGTGTTAATTAGTTTAAAAAAAAAGAGTTATTTTTTATTTAATATTATCATTAATTAGTAATTTAAAGGATATTTTAGCTATTACATAAGTTTGAAAAGTATAAGAGAAATTTTATAGGATCATAATAAGAGTATTTTGATCATTTCACGATTTGAGACGTAAAATGTTAATATTTTGAATGAAAAATTAATGGTAGGAGAAAGTTTACCCAATTAAAAACAAAAAAAAAAACTGAGTGTAGTTCCCAATTAATTATTTTCTGGAGGGTTTTCATAATATCCCTAAAAAATAAATATAACCTTATAGTTGCTCTTTTAAATTTTAATATTTATTTTTAAAATATATGCTAATATCTCTGAACCATTATCATCATTATTATTGTTTATTTTAAACTTTTCTTTGTAACCTAGTTGCATTTGTTGTGATGGCGACATGGTTGGACATTGACTGTTGCTACAACCTCCATCACAGGATCCACCTTCAACAAGCTATAGTCTTAATTAATATTTCATAATAAAACAGTTGCTGAAAAACGAAAATAAATATTTCAAAATTTGCTGCCTATTGAGATGACAACTTCATTGTGAATTGACACATGAACATTCATTAACATTTAACTGTATAGTCATCTCTGTTTTTTTTTTTTTTAAATGTAGTTTAATTAAGTTATTATATGAGTGCTTTGGATATAAATTAAATTGGGATATAAATTAGTATCTCTAGTATTGCTCGATGCACAAATAAAATTTAAATTATAAAAAATACAGTTTACATGATATATAACTGTTAAAGTAATATTTGTTATTTTATCTGTAATTTGAATATTAAAAAAAAATTTCCTAAGAAAAAGCGCATAATATCATCATTATAATACTTATGTAAAAGCATTAATGTCTAGTATATTAATATAACACAGTTAATACCTATCTATATGTAATTTAAGGGTTCCAGGTATGGTATTTAATCTCGGACTTAGTAAATTATAATAGATCTTCAATTATACCAAATTTAAAACAAAGAAACAAATATTAACATATTTTTTGAGACACAATATAATAATCTAAAATTTTAACAATTAATTTATATTTATTCTTTTAATACATTTTTAAACTATTCTTTTAATTATACATTAATACATAATTAAAAAAATAAGTATAATTAAAAAAATAAGTATAACCTAATATTCACTCTTTTGAATTTTAATATTGACTTTTAAGGTACATGTTAATATTTTTCTCCGTTAAACGAAATCCACGAAATAAAAAAATCAACTCCAAACCAGTGTCAGCATTATTATTGTTTACTTTGAACTTTTCTGGTAACATCGTTGTATTTGTTGCGATGGCAACATGGTTGGACTACAACTGCTGCTATAACCCCTCCATCACTTAATTCCAGTATATTCCATGATCAACGCTCAATAGGACATATCTTAATTAATATTTCTTAATAAAACAATTGCTCGAAAACGACAAGAAAATTTCAAAATTTAGTGCCTATTGAGATGGCAACTTCGTTGTCAATTGACACATGAACCTTCACGAACACTTAACCGTATCATCATCTCTTTCTTTCTTTTTTTCTTTCTTTTTTTTTTTTCATTATTTAGTTTAATTAAGTTATTATATGAGTGGTTTGTATACGAAAATTGAGATATAAATTAGTATTTGTTGTTAGAAAATATGAGATAAATATCCACTTTCATAAGCCATTATGATTGAGCTTTTATTTTGATTTTGATAAATCAAAATAGAATCGTATCTTTCTCTGCGGTGATATTGAATTGGTGTGATTATAAATGTAAAATAGTACTTGAGTGAATAAGCTAGAAATTGATGGTCAAAGATCACTTGTTGGAATTCAAATTCGTTTGAATTTGAATTAGTTGTCATTAAGTATTTCATTATAATAAAATAACAATAAATTAATTGCAATTAATTTCATTTGATTGAAATAATGAATAATTGCAATTATTTGGATTTATAACTTAAATTATTTCATTTAAGTTTTAAATGAAATAAATAATTGCAACTGATTTTATTTGAATGATATAATGAATCATTGTAATTAATTGGATTAATAATTCAATTATTTTATTTAAATTTTGAATGAAATAAACAATTACAATTGATTTTATTTTAATGAAATAATGAATTATTGCAATTTAGTTGGTTTAATAAATTAATTATTTCATTTAAGTTTTGAATGACAATTTAATTGTGGATTGTAACTGAATATATGGATTTATCGATGAAATAAATCTACAACTAAAACCTCACATTTTTTAATGATATATATTGGCATCCATATTGTTCCGTCTTATTGTTCTTAGCTGAGGAGGCCTCCTATCCTCTGCCTCTGCTCCTTTGGTTTCTTCCTCTGCTTTACTTCTCTAAATGAGTTTTTTCAGAGGCAGGCACAATGTCCTTTTCAAGATATGTACTTCACATGCCTCCTTTCAAGGATAAAGAACTAAGGCAACGAAGCTCCAGCTGCACAACTTGGAACCATGTTTGCGTATGAAACTAAGGTTGCCATGACCATGAAAGTGTCAAGCTCATGGCCTGCTTGAACTATTGATCAAAGACTGATCTTACTGACGGGTGGGTAAGTCGTCAGCTTCGCCATTTTACTAAAAGTGGAATGAAAAGATCGTTTTCTCAGTCAGGGTATTGGGGATGGTATATTGACCACCAATATTACCCTGGGCAGCAAGGCCAAGAACAAGCAGAATAGTCCTATCTGGCTAGAGAGATTCGATGAAGAAAAGTTTATTGGGCAGAATATCAACCAACCGACACAGAAAGACATGATCAAAAGGACCACAAGGCACTCAATTGTGTAATAGGTGACAATCTTGTGCTGTTTGGGGGCACTCAAGTCAACCGCAGGTGCCTAGGATGGGAGAACTGATAAAGGGAATAGAGATGCTGCTGATAGAGATCATGCTGAGAAGCAGAAGAATTTCCTGAAACAAAAAAATGCGTTTTCCAGGATCCTAATTACTTGTTGCCAGATTGAGGAGGCTTGGCTTGTAAGTTCCAGTATGAGTTAGTACTATGACATGCACTTGGAAATAGGGAATTACATATTTAGCAAATTCAATATGAAGTGTGCATCTTCTCAAGAATAAGATGATTTGTGACAGTAAAACCTCTTTTAATGTTACAGTTAAAAATGATTTAAATTTGAACCTCCTTGGAGGAAAATTTCAGCCCAATTTCAAGGGACAGGAGATGCCTGACATTACTAACTCAGAGCATGGTTAACATATTTAAAAAAAAAAAAAATGCTGATTGGAAATATAACGGACTATTTAGCTTATGTTGTGACCAAACAGAAGAAATTAAAAACAATTGTACGAAAATATGGAACATTTGTCCCAGAATATATAGACAATCCAGATTTCCCCCATAATTTATACACAATATTATTAATAAAGCAGATTACAAATTCACTACCTGATTCAGAAATATTGATAGGTGGAGTAAAGTTTATACATTTATTACAATTTATTACCACCATTAGTCTTACTTAGTCAACTTTAACACATGTGGAGGTATTTTTGTCTTTTGACTTTATTTTAATTGAAAAAATAAAAATAAAAGCAAAAGGTGGGATGATTGGATCTCTACCAATCCTATGGAGATGGAGCTCATCTCTATGAATGCAGATGGAAATCGACCTCCATCTTTAGTAAAGGATGTTGATATCCATCTCCATCGGCAATCTCCATCCATCGCTAGTCAGCAGTGGAGGTCGGTGATTCAAATACGTACAACCAAGCATCTATTTCACTTAAAAACACTTGCAAACCCGAAACACCCTCCCTTGCAAAAACCCTGAAACACCCACCTATTGCACACCCTCCATTTCATTCCTACTTGTGGTCTCCATGGGAAAGAAATCAATGCCAAAAACATGCCACTAAACAAAACACCCCTCCCAACATCATCTTCAAACACATCCAAACCAACCAACATCAAACAAATTAATCCCATAAGCACCCAACCAAACCTCATCACCAACCTAACCACCACCTATACTAACACAAAGGAGAAGCATTAGAGAGAGATGATAGATGAGTGAAGAGAAAGAAAGGGAGAAGAGAGAAAATATCCTACCACAATACATAAGAGTGGAGAGAGATTAGATAAGTGAAGAGAGACCAAAGGAGAGAAGGGAAGAAAGGCTTGATGTAGGAGAAAAAAGGGAAAAGAAGAATGGAGGAAAGAGAGAAAGAGAAGAGAGAGGCACCTTGACCACCATTTGCATGAGAGTCATTGGGCTAGGGGTGGCAATTTAGGTTGGCAGGTCCTGTTTGAGTCAACACGAACACGACACAATGATTTTTTGATCAACACGAATATGACACAATTAATAAACGAGTTAAACCCTTTAAATATGACTATGACACGATTATATTTGGGTTAATACGAATACGACATGATTAATTCATTTATTTGCAAGTTGTTTATTGACATGTTTATTGACTCATTTAATGATCCACTTACGACCCATTGAACTATATTTAATATATTTAATATAGATCTAATCAAATATAAAATTAAATTATAAATACAAGTGAAATAATTAAGTTTATCTCTTAAATCCATAAACACAATTCAAAACATAAAAATATAAACATTCACAAAGATAAGTAGATAAGTTCATAAAAAATATATATATATACACACACCATCAATTGTTGATTGTATCCACCAAACTAGAACAGTTGCCAAAAGATAATAACTAAAGTTAGCTAATTAATAAATTATACATTTATATATGAAAAAAAAAATATTTTAATGAATATTTTATCAATAACAACTAAATTTTACCACCACATAGCAACTTGTGATGAGGTAGATTTGATGGTTCGATTGCTACGAGTTTCATTATTAACATTCACATTCTTAGTGTCTTCAGTAAGCTCTTCCAATCCAAGATTTGGACCTCTACAAGAATAACAAATACAAAAATTGACATTATTACATTATAAAGAAAAAATAAAACACATAATCATATAACACATACAAATTGCAATTAATGTCTTTTATAAAAAATTACCTTTATCTCCATATATCCAATCTCGGATGCAAACTATAGCCTCCATCACTTGGCTTAAGTGAATGCCAATATTAATCAATGACTCGATTACCAACACTAAATGTCGATTCAGATGTCACTGTAAATATTGGGATGCAGTGGTGGATGTAGACATTTATTTTAGAGGGACACTTTATAATAAAGTAAAATAAATAAAAATTAAAGATAAAAGTAATTATTGTTTACTCTTCTTTAGTTATTCACAAATCTCATTTCTCTTTAAGAATATCCAAAACTCTTTCTCACAAGCTCACTTTACTTCAACTTTGTTGATTCCAATTTGAACAACATGAACAAAAGAATAAAAGATCTTCCAAAATATTTTTTTACAAAACTTCAATGTAGTTTCAAATAATGTAAATGTTTGACAACTTCTTTAAATAAATCTACAACATTCACTAAGTAATGAATGCGATGTAAAAAAGATCCAAAAGATTAAAAAATTAAAGAAAAATTGGTCAATAATTTGTGTAAACATGATATAATTTGCAATAAGAAAAATAGTTTATGATAACTATATATAACTGTCCATAGTTCGCAATAAGAATAAGAATTAGCGAAGTCAAATTATTATAAATTCTAAGATCAATCTGCTTGGTTAGAGTCAGTGTGCCATGGTTTGTTGAATCAAGATTCGAACTCTCACCACACTACATTATTTTTGAAAAAAAAAAAAAAAGAGAGAAAAAAGAAAAAGGGTTTAGTTCTAGTAGGGGAAGGAATTGAACCCACACACTGCGACATACAACATGAACTTCATGCTGTCAATACACTTCTATGTTTGTGACCATATTCACTTCAACACACTACATAATGATTTATTTATATATTTAAGTATGTAATGACTAATATTATAAAAAAAATCAATTTTCAAAAAATTTTAGGAGGAAAACATGCCTCACCTAATCCCAAGCTAGGTCTGCCCTACCGGGATGCTCAAAACATCACGGGCCATCATTGAGAGTTCAGGAAATCAAATTTCATTGGCTTTTCAAAAACTCAAAACACCCAAGTTCATTGGCTTTTCAAGCTTTGGTTCATCCCAGTACAACTCCAATTGTGTCTTTTTGGTACAACTCCAATTAATATCATGCATTTAAAATTCAATAAGGCATATAGCATGAAATTTACTACAAAAAATGGTTGTGGCATTAGAGAGTGTTACAAATACATCATGAGGGAAATTTTCTATTTTTCGAAGCGGGTTTTGCCCATATTCAGCAGGGAGGCTGAACATAAAATGTTAGTTATTGACAAATGATTTTTGTTGTTTTTTATACTCGTAGGAGGTCCTTTTGGGTTGAAAGGTACCTTTAACAGAGTATTGGTTCAATTCTTTTTTATTAATATAAATTCTATTTCCATCAAGGTATGGACCATCACAAATTGCTCTGTGATAGCAAAATTCAAAATGACAGGTTCAACAAACAATTTATGGTATCATGGTGTACAAGCAACTAAAACTTACTGCGCTCCCCATTCCAGTGTACGCCACCCATTCCAACAGTATTGATCACTGGGATGCCAACCTGCAGAAATTCGTACATTTAAGTAACCACAAGAGTATATATTAATGATAAAAGATATTGAAGAGAAACACAATGCAATTAGAATTCACATAAGCAAATGGTTAAGCTAAGTCTTGGGTAGTCACCGTAGGAGCAAAAAACATGGCTGCAGAGACAGTAGTTGCACCATTCGCTCTCATTGCCACCTGAAAAGTGCATCAGGCAGTCTGTAAACTTAGCCGTCGTAATGAGCCACCGAAGCAATGAAGAAGCTAAGAAAATGTTTAAAGGAAAAATATTTAAAAGAGCACTTATCTAAACATGAAGACTAATATCAAAAATTCCTCAGAACATGTGTGGTCAAGGTTTGTAAATACATGGTACGATACGATACGGACATTCCCCCGTATTACAGTACAATACACTCGATATAAATGGTATGGGGCATATCAATCGAAAATAGTTTTTTAAAAAAAGCTAAAACACTAATTTTTTAAAAACATTATTTATTTATATGTATTTTTAATTTTTAATATTTATTTTGTATTAAATAAATTTTTTTTTTTTTTTTTTTTTTTTTATTTTTTTTTTTTTTTTAAATAAAAAGCTAATTTTATTTATTTATTTATTTTTGCAAAGATAATACAGCAAATTCACTGAAAATAATATTAAAATAATTTTATATAAAATATTTAATTTATTAAAATACATAATTATTCTCTCTCTCTTTTTGTTTTTTCCCTTTCTTTTTAATGAAATAATATCTCTATTTTTAATACAGTAGATACACTAAAAAAATAAAACACATAATCTCTCTTTTATTGAAACGCAAGCGATAAATTCATTAAAAATTAAGAACCTATTTCTCTCTCACTGATTTCTGCCTCTCTTTTCTTCTCATTCTCTGTTTTTCCTCTTCTTCTTCTCCTATGACTTTTCTTGTTTTTAATGTTTTTTTTTTCTCTTAACTGCTCGATCTCCTTCACTACCTAATATCTCACTCAACCCAACCGATCGGCATTCTTTCTCACAACATATCATCAGGCTATCTGCTTCTCTCTCAAAAACCAACAAACCTCTTTCCAACCTCTCTCTCTCCGGCAACTTCTCTCAAACTTCTCTCCCTTCGAGCAGTCTTTTGAGCTTTGCTTCCCAACTTAGCAAGTCTTTCCAATTCTTTTGTACTCAAGCCTACACATAGCAACATGAGAAAATTAAATGTTGAACTATATATACTTTAGGTCCAAGCAACTAGAGAAAAAGAAAAAGCTTAATAATCATAGTTGTGGAACTAAGTTGAGCTAAGGCCAAGAAAACAGTACCATTATCCTCAACATTACAAAAAATATAGAGTGAAATTGTAAATAGTTGATTCTAGGTCTTCTGAAGGGTGTACCACGTAGTTATAGACTTATAGTTAAATGATCGATTAACTCCATTATAGTGGCATCTCATGCAGTCTTTTTTGGTAACAATCCATACAAGACACACCCCTGCCCAGATGGTCAGACCCCTTGTATTTGCAATGCTTTTGCCTAACAGTTTGTTTTCAAACGAATCTCATCCTGATATTTGTAACAAAACCAAATATTTGAAATATTAATAGAATCTTGATATTTTCAAGCGAATACACACGAAAGAAGGCATGAGAAACAGAGCATGAAGTGACAATGTGCCAGTACAGCAAAAGAAAAGCAAACCAATGTGCCAGTAACAAACAGAGTATGAAAGAAGGCATGAAAAAAAAAAAAAAAAGGATTTTACCTTGCAATGGCTCGATATTAAGCGTGGTGATTAACTGATGGTACATCGTCAAAGATGAAGTGTGGCTGTTGGATGGAACGGAAGTGTGATTAGGGTTGTTAAGTACATATACTTACAACTAAAATTACATAAATACCCTCAATAAGAAAATTACCATTTTACCCTTATCAAACGGGTCAACCCTAATGCTATTAATGAAATATGAACATGACACAATTATTAAACAAGTTAGACAAATTGACACGGTTAATGATACAATCCGTTTATGCTCAACCTTAACCTGTAATATTCATATCATGACCCAAATTGTCACCCCTATCTTCAACGAAGGAAAATCAATTTACAAGAGATGAAAGATAGCGAGCGAAAGGAAGAGAAGTTGGCAATGGGCATATCTATTTAATTAAATAAATTTTATTTCAAATTTAAAATTAAATCTATTGTTGTTTTTAATTTAATTTAATTTAAAATTTATTTCAAGCATAAAACGTATTATTGTCTTTTTATCATTTTACCACTAAAACCGTTAACTTTAAAGGTTTGCTAAAGTTAACTGTTAAAGTTTAGCTGTAATAAACTTTATACATTTTAAAGGTTAGCTATAGTTAATCGTTAACGTTTAGTTGTGATAAACTTTATACATTTATAACAACTAAAATTATAATAAATGCATAAAGTTTACTCTGCCTGTCAATATTTCTAAACTAGGTAATTAATTTATAATTTACTCTTGTTAATAAGGTCTCAGAATTTAAAGATATACAACCAACATTTAGGGGATTCAAACGAATTCTTTCAACTAAATACGGTGAACATTCCTCTCAACTTTGGAGTAGAAATTTAGTAAAGTTAGATATAACTCACATATGAACTAGAGAACACAAGTTTGTTAATAGGAATAATTAGTGGAACGTACAACTATGAGATTGTGAATAATTAGTGGAATGTACAATTAGGATATTGAAAGAATATCTTGGTAGTGATTATTGTAATTAAGAGAAAATCTAGTTGTAATTAGCAGAAAATTTTGTAGTATTGTTTACTAGTTATTTAGAGGTTTAAAGACATGTCGATCATTGAAAGATTATTAAAAATTATTAAGAGAAAAATTGTCATGGTATCAGAGCTTGCTTTCTGAACCAAAATTCTTCGTCATCCCTCATAGTCCTTAGTTTAACCCTTTTTTTTTTTTTTAATTATTATTATTATTTTGGTTCCTAGTCAATTTTGTGGCTCTTGGTGGTGGGTTTGCTTGGAGGATTTTATCTCCCTTTTTTTTTTTTTTTTTTTTTTTTTTTTTTTTTTTTTTTTTTTTCAGTTTCTAGTCAATTTTATGGCTCTTAGTGGTGAGTTTTCTTAGAGGATTTTTTTTAAGTTCTTGACAGTCTTCTGTGTTTGAAGTTTGAAGATGTCCAAAGAAGACAAAAACACTATCGTGAGTTTTAATGGAAGAAATTATTTGGCATGAGAATTTTAGTTTACGATGTGTGTGAAAGGGAAGGAGTTGTGGTGCCATGTAGATGGCACAAACAAAGCTCCTGCTAAAGGAACAGATCTTGTTCAATGGGAAAGCAAAGATGCAAGAGTTGTATCTTGGCTATTGGGATCTATTGAGGCTCACATGGTGAATAATCTTCATTCCTTTCACAATTGCTAAAGAGATGTGGGAGTTTTTGAAGCGTATCTACAATCAAGACAACAATGCTCAAAGGTTTCAGTTAGAGTTGGAGATCGCAAACTACAACCAAGGTAATCTATCCATTGAATAATTTTATGGTTGGTTTCTTACTTTATAGAGCAAGTATTTGGGCATTGTTTATGCCAAAGTTCCTAAAGAAGCACTAGGTGCACTTCAGGATGTTCATACAACGAGTCAGAGAGATTAATTTCTGATGAAGCTAAGACCAAAACTTGAGACTACACGAGCAAGTTTGCTGAATTGTGATCCTATCCCTTCACTGGATGTCTGTCTTGGTGAATTGTTAGAAAGAAGCAACAACTAGCCACTCAACTTAGAATGACACAAGCTAGGATTCATTTTGAGGTGATTCACGTAGCTTATGTTGCTCAGGGAAGAGAAAGAATCTAATCACAAATTCAATGCTACAGCTACAATGAATATGGGCATACTACACAAAATTATAGCAAGAAATTTTGCAACTATTGCAAAAAGAATGACCATATCATTAAAGAATGTCCAATACGACCCCAAAATAAACAAGTATGAGCATTTCATGCAGCCATTCAAACCTCGCCAAGGGTTTTAAATCATTCACAAAATGCTACAACAACTTCTACTTGATCATTTGGTGTTAATCAGCTTGGATTAACACCAAAAAGGGTACAATAAATGATTGTCTGCTTTATCCGCTTTTTGACTTCAAGGTAAGGGTCTCAAACTCACACCTTGGTTTGTGGATTCAAGGGCTCGAACCATATGACTAGAAACACATATACGTTACATGGTATTCAAAAGTATGAAAGTGCACAACATATTCAGATTGCTAATGGTAATACACTTCCTATTACTACTATTGGTATTTTGGGACATGGTTTTAATGATTTTTCTTTTTGTCACCTGGGTTGTTTAAAAATTTGATTTCTATCGGTCAATTGGTGGATACTAACTGTGATGTTTATTTTTCTTGTGATGGTTGTATTATGCAGGATCAGGTGTCCAGGAATGTGATCGCGAAGGAGCTTAAAGTGGAACTTTTATTTCCTCTCCATTTTTCTATTCCTAGTTTAATGTCTTTGGCTTGTACTACGATAGCTAATACAAGTGAAGTATGACATAAAAGATTGGGTCATCCAAATTCTGTAATCTTAACACATCTAATAAAGCATAGTCATCTGGGGAATAAAGATCAATTTTCATCTCTAAATTTGTGTTTAGATTGTGCTATTTGTAAACTTGGCAAAAGCAAAATCTTACCTTTTCGTAAACATGGCAACAATGCTACCAAATGCTTTGAGATTATTCATTCTGATGTTTGGGGTGTTAGTCCGGTCATTTCATATTTTGAATACAAATACTTTGTAACTTTCATTGATGATTATAGTTGTTTCATGTGGGTTTAATTCCTTTGATCAAAAGCAAGTGTTTTCTCTGTGTTTTAAAATTTTGTTGCTCTTATTGAAACACAATTTTCCACTTGTATTAAAGTCTTATGTTCTGACTCAAGAGAGGAATATATGTCTCACAATTTTCAAAACTACTTACAGTAGAAGGGTATTCTTTCTCAACAACCTTACCCTTACACCTTACAGCAAAATGGGCTCTTTATGCGTAAGAATCCGCATCTCTTGGATATTGTTCATACTTTGTTAATTGAATCTTTTGTTCCATCTAGATTTTGGGTTGAAGCCTTGTTTACCACAACCTACATGATCAATCGCTTTCTGACACCGACCTAGCAATAAGTCTCCTTATTTTCACCTTTTTGGAAGTCATCCTAAGTACCATTCTATTCCTACTTTTGGGTGTGTTTATTTTGTTCACATGCCATATACCGAACGTTACAAACTTGCTGCTCAATCTATCCAATGTGCTTTTATAGGGTATAGTACTACTCAGAAAGGTTTTGTTTGTTTTGATGCTACTATCAACAAACTTCGTGTATTAAGAAATGTGATTTTCTTTGAGAATCGAAATTTTTTCCAGCCTCACATTTCTTCCTAATTTTGATAATGTACCACATGTTAAATGATTTAAGTCAGGTCTTGTGTACTAAAGACATCGTCCACACCTAGCAATGCCTCTTCCTGACACTAATTCTCCATTTGATCTAGTGCATATTGAACCTCAAAGATCTAGCAGAGTCATCTGACCACCAAATAGGTATGGTTTTTCCTCATATGTCACTCATTCTTATTATTAGGCATCTTAGCACGCATGTTGGAGGCAAGATATGCAAGAAGAGTTTCAAGCACTAAAGGATAATCATATTTGGGATATTGTATCTTGTCCGTTTGGTGTGAAACCTATTAGGTGGAAATGGGTATACTCAGTTAAGTTCCGCTCAGATGGCTCCTTAGAGAGATACAAAACTCATCTTGTGGCCCCTGGAAATTGCCAGGAGTATGACGTTGATTATGATGAGACTTTTGCACCCGTTGCTAAAATGACAACAATATAGACAGTCTTGGCCATTACAGCCTCCAAAGACTAGGCTTTCTGGCAAATGGATGTCAGGAACATCTTTCTACATGGTTCCTCTATATGACTCCTTCCCAAGGTCTATTTTCTACACCATCTTCAAATATTTGTTACCTGAAACAATCTCTGTACGGCTTAAAGCAAGCACCACGTGCTTGGTTTAATAAGCTTCGTTCCTCTCTCCTTGATTTCAATTTTGTTTAAAGTAACTTTGACTCATCCCTCTTTCCTCGAAAGACTGCTACAAGGATTATCTTGCTTTTGGTATATGTGGATGAAATTGTGATTACAAGAATGGACTCTGAATTTCATTCATCAATTAAAATAGCACCTCAAGGTTTCCTTTATATGAAAGATTTGGGTCCTCTACAATATTTCCTTGGTCTTGAGGTTCAATCCACACTAGAAGGTACATATTTGCATCAGCACAAGTATACATAGGAGGTGATTACTTTGGCTGGTCTTCAGGAAAGAAATTCAATTCTCACACCTTTGAAGGTGAACTTAAAACTACAACAAGGAGAAGGAGAACTTTCTAACCCCTTTTTATATTGACAATTGGTTAAAAGCTTTAATTATTTAATGATAACTAGACCCGATATTTCCTTTGCTATCTAACAGGTTAGCCAGTTTATGCAGGCACCTTGCCACATTCATCTTGCTGTTGTTCGTCGTATGATTCATTATCTCAAATGGACTTTTCTTCTTTCCAATTAGATCTCCAATTTTGTTATCAAGTTATAGTGATGCAGATTGGGCAAGATGTGCAGACACTCATTGTTTCGTCACAGGGTGCTGTATGTTTCTCGACAATGCTCTTAACTTTTGGAAAAGTAAGAAATAGCCTTGCGTTTCCAAGTTTTTTACAGAGTCCAAGTATCATGCTATGTCTTCTACCTATTCTGAAATTGTGTAGCTTTGTGGGTTGGCAGAACTTGGTTTTCCTCAGCACTAGCCTAATCCACTCTATATCGACAACAAAAGTGCTATTCGGATTACTACTAACCCAGTCTTTCATGAGCGGACCGAGCACATCAAAGTAGACTATCATTCCATACATAAAGCTTTTGATTGTGGTGTGATTACTCTTCCTCATATTTTTACTAATTTTCAGATAGTCGATGTGTTCACTAAGGCTTTTACCCAACATAGACACTAGTTCATGATTGACAAATTGATGCTTTTTGATCCACCCGCATCAATTTGAGGAGGGGTGTCATTAGGAATAATTAGTGGAATGTACAGTTAGGAGATTGAGAGTAATTAGTGGAATGTACAACTAGGAGATTAAGAGAATATCTTGGTAATAATTAATGTAATTGAGAGAAAATATTTGTTACATTGTTTGCTATTTATTTAGAGGTCTAAAGACATGTAAATCATTGAAAGATTATTGAAAATTATTCAAAGAAAAATTGTCAAGACAATCTCTCATTGAAAGCACGAAAGAGAAAAAAATCTATAGAAATGAAAACTACAGCTAGTTTGAGTAGCAAGACCATCCATTAATGTACAAACGCATTTCTCAAAAATATTACAATGTAACAAAAAAAGAATTTGGTAAGTGAAACAGAGGGTTAAAACAGTAAAGAAGTACAGTTCATTGTATAATGATTATGATATGAAAGAAATCATTTGTTGAAAGTAGGGGATGCCATCACAATCACCATCACAATCAATGATCCCATTAAATAAGGCATCGATCTGCTGTTGTTATGAAACAGACATAACAAATGAGATCTTAACAGAGATTGTTTAAGATTAAAAACAACTGAAACGTGTAGAAGCATTTTACTTACCTCGATCAGTTGGGTCATTCTTCAGTCGAAAGAAGTCAGAAATATTTTAGTCTCTTGGGGTGTGGTTCCTCTATCTTGTCACGCGAGTTGACACTTTTACTGGATTTTCCAAGATCTTGGGCATACATTAAACGAACCCCACACTGTGCTATTTTGCAACATTCTATTTTGTTACCACCATGAAGAGGCTTGAGAGAGAACGAAAATGAGACCTTATTGTTTAGACATGATTCGCTGATGTGGATCGATTGGAGCAAATTGAAATCAAACCCTATGAACACATGATCTGAATTAATATAGCAGGGTAAACCACAATTACTGGTCCAACTGACTAAAGTGCTATCAGAGGGGGGGCAACGGTTTTCACATTCAAAGCGAACAGCCAAACCCCAATCATAATCTCGATGGTCTCTGAATGCAACAACAATGCACAAAGCAAAACCGATAAAGTTACTACTGAACCAACCCGGTGGCAGCTCGAAATTTACCAAAGATCCCATACTGTGATAATGAAACCAATTTGGAACCTCCCTTCCAGGGTAACATATACAGGCACGTGGTGTCCTATCCCATTCCTGTGCCAAGCAAATAATCATTTATAACAGCAAATCTAAATTGCAATTGATATACATGTTAAAAAGTAGAGTAGAGAGAGAGACCTTATCATCATATTCTTTCTTCCATGAAGTCGCTAGACGTTGTATTTGCAATAGAGCGTTTTCCAAAGTATCTTTCTGTACATTCCAATCCATTTCAACAGAATTGGCAAAGTTAATAAAGATGAATGGTTGATCATCTGACACAATTGAGTCCTCCACTGATAACCACAATAATGCTTCTAGTGATGCGCAACTGTGTGCATCTATAGATATTAATGGAAGCACTGGTAAATGTTGAAGCCTCTCACAATTGCATATATTTAGCTCTGATAGTTTAGCAAGCTTAAAGATGGCCATAGGTATACTCTCAAAATTGTTCTTGCATAAAGATAATCTTTGCAATGAGGATAAGTTACTAAGACAGTCAGGTATCTTCATAATACCACAGTTGGTTAAGTCTAGTTCCTTCAAATGAAGCAAGTCAAGTAAAGGAGGTAATGACAAGCCCTTTTTCTCCTGATTCAGATAATATCTTCGAAAAGATAACATATTCAGGTTGTTCAAATATTTGATGGACGCTGGTACTTCTCCAATAGCAGTTCCCTCTGCTTCAAGCTCCATCAAAGAATCTAGACTTCCTATTTCATCAGGCAGTTTTTCAAGTTTCGAGCAATCAGAGATATTAAGACGTTTGAGAGATTTCCACTTACAAATATTGTTTGGTAGAGTCTTAAGCCTTGAACAACTTTTAACATCTAATAAAACAAGCTTGCACAGATACTCAGCACATGATGGAAGCTCTTCTATAGCAGTTTCATCTAAACATAACTCTTCAATATTAGACGAGACCTCAGGCAATATCTTGAGATTACAGCAACCAGAGAGATAAACTTTTCTAAGAGATTCTAAACGTACGAAATTGGGAAGATACTTCAGGCTGTTGCAGTAACTTAGATCCAAGATATCAAGCTTATGGAGATCTTGAATAGATGAAGGAATTTCAAGCAAACTAGTACAACCTATTAAAATCAAACTTCCAAGATTTGACAAACCCGAAAGGTCCGGCAAACTGGTTAGATGCTGGGAGCAACTGAGATCAATTCTTTTCAACCAACAAAGATGCTGTAAGTAAAAAAGGAAAAAAAAAAATCCAACACAATCAGCAACAATTAAGTATATCAAAATTACAATATAAATACCACAATGTAAAAGTGAAAAACTACCTGCACACCGTTCCAAAGTTGCTCAACATTACTCCACGGCATTTCAAGTGTAACAAGGTTCTTGAGAAGAAAATTTGACAACAATGATTTTTCTCGGTATCCATGCCAGTGGAGATACCTTAACTCAATGAAATCCGATTCAAGTCCTTCAAAAGTACGTACCTTATTATCCTCTTCATACCTTGAGCTATAGAATTTCAAGAATCTCAATCTATGCATATTCACAAATGCATGACGATTCAAGTATATATCTCCTGTTTTCGACAAATCCAAAGAAATGCCTTCAATCGTTTCAGTCCCCTGAAACATATTCAAGATAAGTGGTAAGTTAAAATTGAATATATAAAAACTTGCAATAAGTATTTGGTGGAAATGGAATTCATGAATAATATTCTTTTATTAAACCAAACCCAATTGAACCACCTTTGAACAACCAAGCTAATATTTCACCCTATCTTACCGTATTCTTTGTCAATATATGATAGATATCATCGTGATGCCACAATCGAGAGCGTTTACTAGGATCTTTAATAGATTCTTGTCGAACGATTTCCTTGCCCATTGCTTGTAACAAATCATGCATCTTTATCTTGTTGTACTTCGAAATAGTTATCATACATTTGTCGACAAGAACATCAATTCCAATTTCACTAAAGAAGCCACAAGCATCAAAGAATTCTTTTACAAGACCAACATCCATTCCTTTAAAAAAACAAGCAATATCTAGAAATATCTTTTGTGTTTCATTATCTAGTCCATCATAACTTATTTTGAACATCTTTTGGACATCCATTTGAGGAATTTTTTTTAGTTTGTCCGTTGCACTTCTCCAAACTTCTATTTTCTTATCAAGCAAAAAAGAGCCCAAAACTTTAAGAGCTAACGGAACGCCTCTAGCATATCTTACAGCCCTTTCTAAATGTTGTGAGTAATCAACAGTAAGATGTTTTTGCCTAAAGGCATATCGGCAAAACAGCTCCATAGCTTCAAAATGAGACAATCCTTTGACCTCATATATTCGGTCCACACCATAATTTCTAAGTACTTGTTTATCTCTCGTTGTTATAATGATTCGACTTCCTGAATCAAAACAATCAAGACCTCCAATCAAACATTCTATTTGTTTGAAATCACTCACATCATCAAAAACAATGAGAAGCCTCTTACGGCTGAGCCTTTTCTCCATAAAGGTTTGTCCTAAAAAGGATGTCTTGACATCTACATTTTCAACCCCTAGTATGGTAGAAAGAAGTTCTCGTCGTAAGGGCATTAATCCATGTTTCCCTACTTCTTCCCTGATATTTTCAATAAAGCAATAATTCTGAAACTGATTAGAAATTTTGTCAAACACAGCACCAGCCAGCGTTGTCTTGCCTATACCTCCCATACCCCAAATTCCTACACTGCAAACAGTTGTCGACCCATTGCATAACATTGATTCAATTTCTCTAATCTTAGACTCAACTCCAACCAAGTTGGTATCATCACTTGGGTACATGTCATTCAGTCTCTTCAAAATATATTCGACAATGTCTTGGATAAGTCTGGACTCAGACCTAATAAAATAAGTAAAAGAACTTTTAGTTGGTTGTAATTAAATAAAAAAAGACACTAACGATGTACTTTCAACTCTAATAGATTATTAAAGTGATTTTAGTTTATTTTTTCCTTTAGCAACGAGAGAAAAGCTATTTAAGATGTTACTTTCCTTTCAGGAGATGAATTTCAATGATATCAAGTAATATTCTACTTATAACAATGTCATTCAGTATGCAGTGGACGTGTTCGATGAAATGACTAAAAGAGATGTCGAAATTTAACACTTACTTCAAATTACTTGAACAGAAACCAGACAGATTCGCTGCTTCCTTCAAAGCACCCTTCCATCTCTGCACTTGCTTAAAACGCTGCTCTGCATGCTCCATAAGAGCATCAGCAAAATCCCCTGTCTGTTTCCTCACATCCGAGGGGTCTACGTTGTAAAACACTGGGATCACAATCTGTCCTGAAATCTTCTTGCACGAGATGATGTGTACTAGTTGCTCCAGGCACCAAATGGAAGACGCGTAGTGTTTTGAGAAGATGATGAGGGAAATCTGTGATTCTTCAATTGCTTTGGAAAGAGATGGGGAAATCTCATCCCCTCCCCCTCCACGCAGTTGTTTCTCATCGAAGAAAGTTTCGATTTGTTTGTCAATCAAAGCTTTGTGAAGATGACTAGTAAAACTGTAACCGGTATCTCCACCTCTAAAGCTAAGGAAAACATCGTATTTGAAAGTGGGAGAGGTCATTTGGGAAGCAGAAAGAAATCAAATTTTGAGTTGGGAGAAAGTACGCTTCAAGTCCATCCATCTCTCTTAAGTATTTGACATGCTAAACAGGCAGCTACCTTGAAACTTCCTTGCTATTTCATTGAATTTAAGAGCGGCTTTCATGAGGCTTCTAGGATGTTCTTCCGACTTTTAAAAGGGAAAGTACAACACAAGTAACACCATCTGAAATTCTTTGGTGAGACTTTTTTGCCCGGAATTTGTCCACGACCTTATTGTATACGCGAAACTTCATTGTAGTCCTTAAAGTATCAAAAATTATCAGTTTCTTAAAGTTCTTTTAAACATAATTTTTTTATCCTTAAATTTTTCAAAACTCTTAAAAAAAATCCAAATCATGAATTAACTGATAATCAATGGAGACAGATAGTTTGGATGGGAGGGTTGAGATGGTCTTTTCGTATGAAAAGCAGAGATCATGACATGTGGATGATTAGGATTTTAAAAATCTAAAAGAAAAAAAAAATGATCTTGAAATGATGCATATGTCCTTCGGTTGAGAATATACAACCCATTTAGTCAACTTATGTTTCTCGCTTGGTCTCCTACACAACCAGACAACCCTTTTATTGACATACCCAAACCAATTCTCGAATGACAATTTTATCAATCACTTTATCAAAATCTAACTAAAATTAGATTGATTCACTTACATCAAGCCCAAATGACCAAAAAAAAAATCTAATGAAAATAAAATAAAAGAAAAATCTAATAGAGCATCAAACATGGAGCAAGTTGTTGATGGAACACCAAAATCATTTTAAAAATCACATAAAAAATGAAAACTAAAAATTTGATAGAGCATCAGACATGAAGTGAACTATTCCATCTTAGACGAAGCATATCACTCCATCACTTTATCAAAATCCAACTAAAATTAGATTGATTCACTTACATCAAGCCCAAATGACCAAAAAAAAAAAATCTAATGAAAATAAAATAAAAGAAAAATCTAATAGAGCATCAGACATGGAGCAAGTTGTTGATGGAACACCAAAATCATTTTAAAAATCACATAAAAAATGAAAACTAGAAAATTTGATAGAGCATCAGACATGGAGTGAACTGTTCCATCTTAGACGAAACATATCACTCCACCTCTATCTCAAATGAAGCCTTACTCCATCCGAGATAGAGATTCAAGAGGATCAACTCCATCCCTAACAAAAAACACCTCCATCATATTAGAGGTGCTTCATCTGAGGCAAAGTAGAAAGAGATGGAGGCCGATGGAGGAGACGGAGGAGAAGAATGAATGAGATGAAGGACAAGGAAAAGAAATGAAGGAGATGGAGGAGAACGAGAAGAGACAATTTAGACGAACTGGGTTTTGTGTTTGTTCTGGACACTTCTAGATCAAAGGAAAAAAATGAAATCGATTTGTTTTTATTTTTAAAGTTGATTTGTTTTATTTTTTTAAATAAAAAATGGTTGAATGGTTGATGGATGGAAACAACCAAATCATTTGAACAATCTAGAGACATTTTTTTTCAACTATTAATATTTTTTTAATTAAGTAAAAAAGTTTTAGATTATATATATTTAAAAATCTTATTGCTTAAATTTTATTGTTATTTAATTTCCATTAAAAAAAAAGAAGAATTATCAGATTTTTTTTTCAATTTTCCCTTATTTATCTATATTGTCCATCTCATAAGATAGACAATAGAGATTTATTATTATAATAATTTATTTTTATTAAAATAGTAATAAAAATTACTTTTGGATTTGTTAAGGGCAAAACAGCCATTTTAATATTTTGATTGAATTGAGGGGCAATTGTATCTTTTATTTTTATTTTTTATTTTGTTTGATTTGATAGTCAGTTAACTAATAGTTTAGACTTTTTTTAAAGAGCTTTTAGAATTTTAGAGATGAAATGAGCTATTTTGGAATGAACTTTAAGAACCTGAAAATTTTCGATACCTCAAAGACTAAAATGAAATTTTCTCTATTTTATATACAACATAACAACATTAACTTAACATAGAGTAAATTACACTCTACTTAAACAAAGTTAACTTTTCAAAATATTTAAACTAAGCTCTCGTATCATTAAATTTGATTGTTAAATTTGACCATTGTGATTGTTTATAAGGGTATTTGGTCATTTCAATTATTTTTAATTTTTTCAAGAAAATAAGAATTTAAAAATTAAGAAAAAAAATGGTGGTGGATCTCTAGATTAGATATCCACCATCCATTTGAATAGATGGTGGATTCAAATGGATGATGAAGATCTAATTATGAGAACCATTATTAATGGATCTCTATCAAGATCCATCAAAGGATGGATAGATCTCCAAAAGGAGGCTCAAGTCTTTTCTATCATCATTGTCAAGGGGCATGAGCCTCCCCAATCGTGGTCAAAGCTTCCCTGTTGATGGTGGGGAGATGCTCGAGCTCCCTATTGACAAAGATCATTCTTACTAGCATTTTCATCTCTCTATCTCTTTTGGCCACAGTTTCTATTATCGTGCTTATCTTGAGAGCTCTTATTCCATGGCTTCTTTTGTGAAGGACTATAAGACTACTTATTGCTTGCTAATTCATCCTCTCTTGTTAGAATCTCAACTTTCTAGTACACCTCAACACATGTTTTCAATCCTACAACACAAACATGCTTTCTAAACAAATCGATTAATCTTATATTGCTTAATGTTAATCAAGGATAAAGCAAATTGTGACAATTGTTTAAACTTCCTTTCATACTCCACCAAACTAACAGTTGCTTGAGCCAACCTGATAAACTCTTACTCTCTTTCATTTTTCAACTCCTCTAAGAAATACTTTTGATCGAAGAGATCTTTAAATCTAATCAAGGTGACTGGGTTGTTTGGCACATTACAAGCTTAGCACATTTGCCACCAATGCCTAGCATCACTTTCAAGCATGAATACAACACAAGCAATTTTATGGTCATTTGTACAATTCATGAACCTAAACAACTTCTCTAGCTCTGGAAACCACTCACGTCTGTCGAGTGGATTCGTTGTGCCCTAAAAAGATGGACGATGAAGCCTTTGAAATTGTTCCATTACTTGCAATTGAGTCCTATTGCCAGCTTGAATTACAGTAATAACAAGGTGCATAAAGTTTTCAAAATTAACTTCATCACCTTCCTAGCCTACACCAACACTAGTAATGCTCCTCATGCACCCTTGGCAACACCTCTCTAACCATCTCTATTGGGCATTTCCATAATCTTAAACTATAGAATGATAAATAAAAATGCACATTAAAATCTCACTAAAGTGGTTAACACAAATATATATTAGCCTTTCTCATAAAAAATATATATACATATAATCTTAAATCCACTAAAAGCTTACAAATCCTAAAAAATCAGCATTTTTCTTGGTTCCCAAAATAGTTTCTAACTAAAAGTATAATGAATCCTATAACCATGCTATAATACCAAAATTGTCACATCCTAACCTGAAGGTCAAGATATAAACTAACATACAATAAAAAAAAATTTAAGAATTCAAGAAAATGTATTTATAAATAAATATAACCATCAAAGTTCTTAAACCAAAATAACTAAGTTTTTAAGAATATTCATAGGCTTATTTCCTAAGAAACCAAGAAACACCGATAAAATGTCAATCCATCTTATTCACAATAAGAATATCAATCAGTTGAAACCACAACATACTAAATGAGTTTGGAAACTCAATAAGCATACTAAACAATAACATTTATATTTCAACATAATATATATATATAACAAATATACAATTCACAAATATGAAAACAATAACTTTCATATTTATGATCAAAATATACTAAATGAGAAACTTATCAAATATCAAAATAATTTTGTAGGTTCCCTTCATGTTTTACTACATAGTAGCATATAACACCAATGTTCCAAAACTCGGTACTCGCAACTTGACTGTGACCCAACAAGCAGCAAGTAATCGATTACTCAGCGAGTAACTGACAAGTACTCAAAAAGCACTGTTTAAGGAGTAAATTGTAATTTTTGAAGTTTGAAAGCATTAACCGATATTTTTATAAACATCAGGGGCCATGGTGAAATTATTCACATCATATTTAAGGTTGATTGGTGAATTACATGGTGAACATCTCAAACCCTTATCTTCTCTCTCTCTCTCTCTCTCTCTCCCTCTCCCTTCTGCTCTATTTCCCTTCTCCTCTCTCATCCCTCTTCTCTCTTCAACAAGCCGTCACCATTGTCATTGCCATTCAAATGCAACGTCGCCATTACTGTTGCCATTGCCGATGCTGTTCAACTGCACCGTCGCCATCGCCATTTTGAAATCAATAACAGCCGTCGTCACCGAAACCAAACCAGTCCCTCTTCATTGTCGCCAGCTATTTTAAATCTCATTCTCTCTCCTCTACGATAACTAATCTCCTTCTCTTTTCCTCCATGTTGTCGACGTCTTCCTTCAAGTTATTGTTGTTTTTTTTTTCCTTTCAAGTCATTGCCAGTGGCAGTGAGTGATTGTTTCTAATTTTTCTTTTGTGTGTTGTTTGTTTTGCTAGGAATATTAGATTTTGAGGATAATCTTGGGTGATAGTTGGGATGATTTCCGATCAATTTTGTGATGATTAGACTCGTCGAGTCAGTCAAGTTAAGCCGAGTGTCCACCTTCGATGAGTAGAACCTCTGATCAGATGGTTCTTGGATCAGTGGAGTGTCGATCCACGAGAAATCAGTGATAACTCGACAAAACTCATTAAGTATTTAAACAATACATAACACATAATAGAGTTAAAGTCACCTGCTGACAACTAGTGTATACAAGATAAGCATAAGTGAGGATTTAATTTCAAAAAACAAATCACTCATGCCTAAAGGTAAAAGCCAGACTCTCGTTATGATCATCAACGAGTCCTTCCACACGCACTCATTTGTCTACACACGAATGTGAATACACATTAGTCTCTATAGTTCCTTGAAGACATTTCCTATATACTCACATACACATAAAAAATCACATATTACATAAGGCTTTAGATAAATATCATTGAGGTGCCTACTAGTAGCAAAAAGTAAAAGTAAGCCCAAACAAAACAATAT
The DNA here is from genome assembly GCA_019925255.1 of Litchi chinensis. NCBI lineage: Eukaryota > Viridiplantae > Streptophyta > Magnoliopsida > Sapindales > Sapindaceae > Litchi > Litchi chinensis. The sequence continues at coordinate 2,022,609 of CM034465.1, read as the reverse complement.
TTTATGATGCAATTTAATCATATATTTTCATAGCATAATAATTGTCTAAACATAATTTTGAAAACACATATAATGTTGTGATTCTAATTTAAAAATAATTTAGTATACTTACCTTCCAACAATCCAAGAATTCTTCATGACTCAAACAATTCAAATCTTAATCTAAATTAACACAATCACACATAAATCAAACTCAAAATAATGTCTTAGGACTGAAAATAAGCCTATCAAATATTTCCCTAACTAAAAATCTAAAATTAAAGCTAACTAGTGCTATTTTGAAATATGTACAATATTCGATTTATGATTTTTAATAAATTGTTGACCAATTGAAAAATTATGCAAATTTTCAGCAATATGCTACACATATATGTCTCACACCACAAAAATTTTCAGAATTAAAGAAAATCTAGAAGCGTCCTAGCAAATTTATTTGTTAAAGTATTTTACTCTGTCTTCTAATGGACATCCTATAATATGTTTCAATTCAAACTGTCTTTAATATTCCACGGACCTCCATTTCACTTAAAATTTTGCAAAAGTAAAACACACTTATATAGGAATTCAAAATAAAATGTTTATAGGAAAATAACTCAAATAAATACTTTTAAAATATTTTTGTATTCAAGCTTATATATGTTGTCTGATACTAAACAGATTCAACACTTCTACTATAAAAAATCATAACTTTTAAAGCTTCAAAAATTCTAAATATTTACGAGGTAATACTTAATATATTTATAAACAACTCTATAAAATTTGAAAATTTTCATATACGTAAAACTTAATAAAACATATTTCGTAGCCAAATTATGTGTAGAATATAACAAATTTAGCACCCTTCTTTAGAAAAAAAAAAAAAAACTATAAAACTCATATACTTGTGGTGTTTTTATGAAATCAATTTTATTTGAAAGGTCAAAAGATCTAGTTTTCAAAATAGAAAATCCTATTATCAAAATCAAACATGCATACACAATTTATAATTTCAAAGTAGGCACTAGTTAGTCTATACATACCTAAAATTCATAAAACCACACTAACTAAAAAAAAAAAAAAAACTAATATAACTAGTTTTTATTTTTTTCTTAAACAATCTTTATCAAATAATTAATCCTCAAAGTGTTTAAATAAGATACATATAAGAGAAATATGATAACAAACCTTGTAAAGTCTTCTTGATTTTCAAACTAAAGTTTCTTTCAAAAACGCTATGGGAGATATTTGTCAAGAGCAAAGATTTTTTTTTTTTTTTTTTTTTAAATTGAATGGTTAATGAAGAAGAAAAGGGTTTTATAGATTTTAGTTTCCTAGTCTTATTAAATCAACTTACCTTTTTTTAAAAAAAAAAAATTTTCAAAAGTTTAATCTGATTAAAAAATCTTATCAAATCCAATTTTTATATACATATTAAAAATATAACTCCCTACAAATTTAAATTTTTTTAAAACAAAATATCAATAATTTGGTTTTGCTTAGACAGTTAGGGAAATAATTTGGTTGTTATAATTGTATTGTACTTTTATAACTTTTGAGATTGCATGAGACATTTGAATTTTTATTTTTTGAGACATCTAGTATATTGCGGACATGTAACTATGCTAAAGTGGCTTTGAAGTTTGTACAAGATTAGGTTTTATAATGTTTTGTGGTCATGTAATTGTATTTTGGCCCTATGGATTTTTTTTTTTTTATAGTTTTGATCGTCACTGTTGACCGATGATCAGAACGTCTTAGCGGTGCCTAGGCGCTAGGCAGCAAACCATTGGCGCCTTTTATAAATTGAAACTAATTTGAAAATTTTCTAGGCATTGGCCTATAAAAACTAATTTGGTGAATGCAGTAATTGCTTATGTGAAGGTTTTTTTACCTTCATGATCTTACCATAATTATTAATGATGAAATAGTAAGGTATAGGAAAATGGAGGGTTATTTTGATAGGCCATTGGCCATTAAAGGATGTGAAAATGATTCTAAGAATCTAGTAAAAAATTGAACATTCTAATTCATATAAATTATTTTTAATTGTTTTACTTGTTTACTAATTACAATTGTAAATTATATTTTTAGTACTATATTACTAATTCTATATTCAATTGATTTCTATGGTGTAGTTGAATGAATTTTTTTCATTGACCATTAATTCATCTAGATGTGAAAGAAATGTAAGGTCTGAATCCAAATGGACCCCGTAGAATTTTAAAATCATAAATAAAGCTCAAATGAATAAATTAAAAGAGGCCCAATTATAGAACTTAAAATAAAAATTGACTAACTTTTTAAGAGAGCCCAAATGAAAAAAAAAAAAAAAAACTTCATTTTAGTTCCTGAAGTTTTGAAAAATATCAGATTTTTAAATTTTTTTGAAAACAGTTTTTTTTATGGGATAATCCCAATTTCCCCCCTGTAGTTTGAATAAATAGTCAAAATTTCCCCTCACAGTTAAGAAATTTTTCAAAGCTAGGGGGGATTTTGGCTATTTATTCAAACTACAGGGGGGAAATTAGGATTATCCCTTTTTTTATCCCTAACTTTTTCAAAACTCTTTTAAAAAGTTCAAACCATTAGTCAACTGATGGTCAACGGTAACTTTAGGAATTCAAATTGTAATTTAATAACTTAAATTCAGCAATATTTTAGACAATTTAACTCATAAATGCATTGTTTTATTAAGATAATTCGATAATTTGCATACCATTGATAACCATTAAGGGAAAAATATATATATATATATTTTACTTATTCTATTAGTTTGATTGTCAGTTGATTGATGATTTGGAATTTGTTGAAAAGTTTTGAAAAAGTTATGGATGAAAAGAACTGTTTTAAAAAAAGCTTTAAAAACTTGATATTTTCTCGAACCTTAAAAACTAAAATAAAGTTACCCCAAAAAAATTAGAAAGAAAGAGCTTATGAGCTGAACCAAGTAAGGCCGATTAAAGTGGGTTGTGGTCAAGTAAACCATGTGAATGGCTCTAAAAATGCAAAAGAAGTGTATGAAATTGCAAGAGACAAATGGGCTATGGGCTTTAAAAAGAAAAGAAATTTTGATATTGAAATTGAAACTTGGTGAGTTGCCGACCAAAGAGAGAGAATTGTGGTAAGTTTACTATAATAAAATGAGACAATTTGTGGATTGGATTAGTGGTAGAATTTTAATTGAATAAGAGACACTGTCTCATTACTAAACTTGATACTCAATAAGCAGCATTAAATATATATATAGTGATTCTACCATCAGTATTTCATAATTTTAAAAAGTTAGGACAAATCAATCAAATTCTTTCATTGTATTCTCTCTCATAAAACAAATTCTCTCTCCTATCTAATTCCAATATAATTGATGAATTTAATTGGTTTATCCTAACTTTTTAAAATTAAAAGACACTGATAGTAAAATTACTATAATTATATTTCAATATTTATTATATTTATATATAAAATATATATAAATTGAAATTATTCAATTAGAAGCGCACAACATGTTAATCATATGAAGTTTGAAGTGGGCTACGAAAGAGGTGAATAAATAAGTAGAGGGCACATGCAGATTCGAAAACAGAGGGCTGAAATAGCGAGCAACAGAAAGAAAAATACTTTGTATGGTCAAATGGAACATTTGGGTGCCAAATTTACTCAGATGAGTTATTTTATTTCAAATGAATTTGTAATCCAAAACGTTAGTTAATTTTTTTCATAAGTTCCAAACTAAGTCTATGTGATTTTACGGTAGATCCAACATTATAAGAGATTAGACAAAAACTCATATTAGATCTAGATTTGAACAAATGAGTTTTGTGAGTGAATTATTTTATTTAAATTGAATGAATTTTTTACAATTATATATTTCAGATTTTATTATTTATGGATTATTATAAATGAATTATTTGCTAGTTAATTAATTTCCTAGATTGTTTATTTTAATTAAATTGATTTATTATAATTATTTAAATTTCATATTTTATTTATTTAATTGTTATTAGAAGAAAACTATTTAATTAGTCTATTGATTTATTGCTTATGAATTATTAATTATGATGTGATTTTAGAATATTAATTTATATTACGGAAAAAAATATTGAGAATTATATTTATATTCAGAAATAAAATTATACAATATACATATACAAATTATTTGAGATTTGGAAACAATTGAAATGAGACTTTTAGAACACTAAGAGTATATCTTTCCCTCTAACAGTCATCAAACTTCACGAGTGTAAATCCTAGAAAATTACCCAATATGTGTATGACAGATGCTTGGGGAGTCATAGAGTTGTCCAACACATGTATGATAAGATGTTTTCCCTCGCTCTACGTGTGTGCTGAGTATCTCCACTTGGGTACTAGTAAATATAGATTTTCAAATTTTTACAGTTTTATTATGAGATTGAAGGGCACATGTGTATAAGAGTCATAAGTCCATGGATTGTAGTCCAATGAAGGCTTGAAGCATGATGGTCAACTCAGAGAAACCTATGCAATATTCGAAAGAGATTTCAAAAAGTTTTGATCGAATATCCAATTTATGTTTTATACATTAGATTCAATATGATTTTTTATTGTGTTTCGAGAAGTTTTATACAGATAATAGTTTCATAATATATTTTATTATACATATAAAAATTATTCATAAAGAATTTATAGCTATATTATGATATCAGATTTTTGTTCAGTTTTATTGTTCAAATATGAAAGCTTTTGAATTATGATAATTACTTATTATTACCACTAATATGTTATATTTTATTAGAAATATTTTTAGAAAAGTTATATTCATTCATTAAGCGTTAGGAAAAAAAAAAAAATTCTTTTACGAAGCTCATTTTTCCAAGTATCCATTGCAAGTTTATATAGATTATTATATATCGTGAGAATGATGGCATGGTGATGACAAAATACATTAACATTACTTTTAAGTAGAAGCATTTTCGCTTCAGTGTATATTTTTTTAATTAACCAAATTTCGTAAAGGCGTTTCCAGAATAGTTTTACAGATGAAAAATCTTTTTTAGATATTTTGTGAATATTTTATATATATAGTTCAAGGGTTCAACATGAGAAATGTACAACTTTTCGATTTGTTTAGATTAAATTTTATAAAGCGACCATCAGATTTACAATGAAAATGTTTTTTTAGTAAACCCCATATTTCGTTAAGAAAGATGTCAGTTTGAATGAGATTCTTTTAAACTCAAGAGAGGAGTCGAAATGGGTCTTACTAAGAAATTAGAGCACTTTTGAAGGGGTGGGGTAAACACAATATCAATAACTTATTCTTAATGTTTTAAATTTTAATTGTTTATTGATTTATTTAATTTTAATTTTTAAATTTTATAAGTACATACGGAAATAAAAAAATTAAAATTTTTTTTTAAAAAAAGAATAGATTGGATACGACTCAATTAAATAGTCCAGTCTATTTCCAATTCAATTTAAAATTATTGAGCAAGAAGAAAACGAAAAATGAGAAGAATGTTGATGTGCTATTAGCAACTGATGGTGATGCTAGTGATGCACAAAGATGGCTTGTTGTGGGTGGTGATGACGATAATGATGAAGTAGAGATCGATACAGGGCAAACAAGACAACTTAGTAAATACCATTTTGCATATAAAGATAACAAGGTGTGTGGTGATGATGACAATGATGAAGTAGAGATCAATACAAGGCAAACAAGACAACTTAATTAATACCATTTTGCAATATAAAGATAACAAGGAGGAGGAGGAGAAGGAGGAGGAGGAGGAGAACATTGATTTATAATTTGAGTCTAATCGTGAACAAGTTGTGGTAGACTTGTGCGAAAATGAAGCGTGGTTGAATCATCTAAATATTTAGGGCTTTTGCCTATTAGCCCATTCCTTTAGGCTATAGACTTTGCATTTGATGTTGCTTATTTATTTCGTTTTAGTTCTTTAGACTTTGGATTTTTTCTTTTTGGTTGCTAATAGGCACTTGCTATGTGATTACGTGGATATTTTACTGAGTAAGAATGTTCAATCATCATTTTTTTTTTTTTGTTAAGTTTTTGATAATCTAGTAACACATTAGCATAAAATTAATTGATGACCAAAATTGTTATATTTTTCTCTTTCATAGATATATCACTCGAACTTTAACTCTTTTCTTAAAAAACTTAGTACAAACAAAAAATTAACAAGAATCCTTGCTCTTAATGAGGTTGCATAAGACATTTGGATTGTACTTTTATGACTTTTGAGATTGCATGGAACATTTGATTTCTTATTTGTATAAAAAATCTAATGTATTGTGGTTATGTAATTTGCTAAAGTGGCTTTTAAGATTACATAAGACCAGATTTTATAATGTTTTGTGGTCCTGTAAGTGTATTATGACCTCATGGAATTTTTCTTTCTACAAATTTAACCATTTGTCAAAAGGTTGATTATTTACTGGTGGTCAATCTGTCTAGGCAGCACTTGACACTTAGCGCTTTATAAAACATTATATTTTTAAAAATAATTTTCAAAAACCATTTTGAAAACAATACCAAAAAAATTTGAAATTGTTTCCTATGAAACATATCTCAACTTATTTAACATCCATGCGAAAATGTCTCATCAAAATTAGATAAATGTTATAAAACTGTACTTATTGGTTTGTAAATAAGTATATAGAAATAGAATTATATTAGAGAAGCCTCACTGTTCACATCTAGCGATAACCGATAACAGCCTCAAACAGCTTGACTGGTTTCTTCACTTTGATCTTGTACTTCGCTCCTGTAGCTTCATCTTCCTCCATGAAGAATTGGACTTCATCACCAATCTTAAGTTTCCTGCTCCTCACAAATTTAAGCCAACCAGCTTGAAGAACAGGTTTTTTGTGCATTCCCCTGCGAATGATCAAGCGAAAGAGCCACTCTTGTGCCTCCTCATCCTCTACCTTGACAAGTTGAGAATGGTTACCCACTTCAAAACCAGCGAATGATTGAAGACTATTGCTTTTGATCGCCAATCTCTTTCCAACATCTGTTTTGGTCAGTTTCTTTGAGAATATCTCCATTATCTGAATATGTTTACAGAGAGAACCAAAGAGACTGAATGCGAAAGAAAATGAAAATTTAAATGACTTACCAAGTCAAATAGACAACTAGTTTTTTGAGAGTAACCATTAATTTGTTCCTTTATGTACACAGTATTTATCAAGTGCACAGTACTGTACCAATAAAATTTTCTCTCTTTGTGAACCTGTCGCTTGAGGAGTAAAAAAAAAAAGAAAATTTACATGACTTTTAATCTTAAAAGCGAATTTTTTAGAGAGCAACCACTTTTCTTTTACAATATTTATCAAAGTGTAGACCATACTAATGAACTTTTGTCTCTTGTGAATTCTTTGTTACAGAATTAGCTTCCTTAATAAAACTGGTGCCACCAGAATAAAAGCTATCTGGACATTTATTTACAAGGAAGCGTGAGCAAGTTCTAATGTGCATTTTCACACGGGCAAGCGATAAAATGCAAGTATCCAATACATTTCAATTTCTACAGTCTCTAGCTGACTCCGATAGTTTGTCGCTTGTAAAGGATATTAATCGTTTCTCTCACCCGTTTCCGAACGAGTAAAGTGACTACTCAATTAATGACTAACTAATCGAGTTTGCTGTGTTGGCATAATGGCGGCAACCCTCCTTATCCTTATTTATCATGCAAAGACAAGGTTCTACTCACTTGACCAGAAAATGTGGCAAAATTTTCCTCCTTTTGTGTGGGTTGATTCTCTTTCTTTTGGGAGCTTTCCAACTCCTTCTGGGAGTTTGAGTTTCGGACTGTGCCTAAAGTCTTGATTGGTAAAGGCTGATAGTATTAAATATATTTGTAATATGTACATGCAATATGTCACAAAATTAAAAAATAATATAATAAATAAATAAATAACGGAGTAACTTCTTATCTACATAGGTTGTTCTGCTTTGCCCTTGCTAGCTAGGGCTCAGACAAGTGTGGTTTATTTTGTTCGACATTGTTTGTCATCAGGCCAATTTGTTTAATTAAGTTGCATTTGCTTTATTGAATTAACTTTAGTATCTGACGTTTTCTCAAAAAAAAAGAAAAAAGTCAGTATTTGATGACCTGAAAGATGATAAATTAATAATGTCCAGTGTTTGGTAAAGTTATTTATTCGCATCAACGTGGTTCTCATCAATACGGTTGGGACAAGCATGCATGCATTCCTCAAACAGATTAACGCTGTCGTCTGTAGTGTACTACATATATTGCAACGGTCCCGCCTTCACCATATAATTGCTACACGGGTATTCACTTTTCATTTCTAGCATTGTGTTTTCTTCGATTCTCTCTTTTTGATCGCTTGGATTTGGTATATTGTCTCAGCTGAATTGATTGTCGCTTAATGATAGAGGAAAAACCTTTTCTTTTTTTATTTTTTTTCCCTTTATTTTTGATCTTTTGGGTTCTTGTATATATTTGACGTCTAAAAATCGAGTTCACAACTTATAATTTGATTATTAGTATTTTTTTTTTTTTTAACTTGACTATTTTCAATTTAAATTTTTGTCTGTAAAGAGTTACATTTTAGTCCTTTTACGAACTCTGAGCACGTAAATCAAAACTTCTGTACGTTAATATGAGTCATAAAAAAAGAAAAGCAACGTGAGAAAAGAAGCCATAAAAGGAATCCCTCTACATGAATTTAGTTTAATCATATACTACCTTGAACAATTAAATTATCAAACTTTTGTTAATAAACCTCCATAACATTGATAACATAAGATTGATCTAGTGGAATACCTCTCAGAAGTCACAACTGTACCGTGAGATCTTATATTCAAGTTGTGTTCTCTTGTCTTAAACCTTGCATTAATTAATTATACATATATAATAGTTAAAAAAAAATTCCTAATATGTATTATAAAAGGTTGGTTTGATGTGCCAGATTGAATTAGTATTTTAATAGGATATGATTTGATTAAATTAACATTATGATGTATTTAGTACCACACAAAAGTAAATTAAAATAGTGTTGGGTCTTGTTTGGTGTAGTATGAGATTAGAGAAAAAATATAGATATCTCTATTGTCATCCATAGAATTACTCCCAACACCCATCTACTTTTCTAACCCATAAATTTAAAATTAAGCTTTTCACCTTTTATACTGAATTCCAAAATTGCCTTTATACTTCCTTATTTTCTCTTCTTTAGACCAAATACAAACTTGTATCTGCTAGATTTCTACGGTGGCTGACTCGGAGACAAGCATCTACACCACTTTCATATTAAAAAATCTGACCCTTTTCCATCTTATCAAATTTTGACTAACGTAAATATGGTTTTTTTTTTTTTTTTTTTAATTTAAACTTCTGTATCAATTGCAATTGAGCTTTAATGAGATTAAGTGCATGGATTTACGAGTTTGTTGTTTGCAACTTCTGCAAACATTGAGCTTAATGTTATGGATATTTTGGTGCGTAAAACATGAAATCAAATTAGTAAGAATTCAAGAACTGTGGGATGGCGTTGGGAATTTTTCTCTCTTTGAGTGAAGAACTCAATTATTGAAGACCCTAGGGGTACATTCTGTAATTTTTGTTTTGTTTTGTTTTTTTTTTTTTTTTTAATTATGGTACTTGCTAGGCACAATCAAGATTAAGCATGATAGGACACTAATGATGCAATCTAGAGAGTAACTTTCATACGGGAGGGAATAACCCATAAATAAGATGGTGGATAAGCCCACAATTTTTTGTGGGAAGAGTGAATATAGAACCTATGACCTTATCAAGATTACGGGTGACAGTGACTTTAACCATTGAGGTAATACGCAAGCTTTAATTTTTTTTTTTTTTAATAATATTTGCTTCGTTTTCTTTTTTTCATTTTTAACTGAAAACAATAAATTGATTTTCATGTGTTTAAGATTTGAAAACAAATATGATAACAATAATTATAACTGTTTTCTAAATTAAGTTATAATATTACAATAAAATAAAAAGATGTAGGATGAATGAATATATGTATTACATGAAAAGTAGATGACATTTTATTAAAATATATTATAGTATCCTAGAAATAGTACACTAAAAAAATCCAAAAGTATATTATAAAAGTGTTCCATTAAATTTTTATAATATATTATATATGTTTTAGTATTTAATTATTATAATAAATAGATATAAATTAATATACTATGTCCCAGTGGCGGACTCAGAAATTTATGTGAGAGCTAACACTTTTATATAATAATTATAATATCAACAAATAAGCTATATAAAATTTTCTTTGTAATATTTTCTTCAATTACTAGAAGGATGTTACATGAAATAAAAATAGTTAAAACACATAACTAGTAGGGGGTATTTAGTTTTACTTCTTACAAGATTGTAAACAAAATATCTTAAAATAGCATTCTTAACCTAAGTATAAAAACAAAACATACCAATTGTGAGTTGATTGTGCATTAGCTCCCTTTTTCTTAGTGAGAAAAGTTTAAATTTCATATTACTAAAAAAATAAATAAAAGCTTAATTTAGGGGTATGTCTCTTTCATAATAGGAGTTGATATTTAGATTGTAAATAAATGTATGCAATCAAACTACATATATTTATTATTAAAGTTACTAATCAAGTTACATTTGTATTTTTTTATCTAATAAATGTATGTGATTTATAACAAAGAAAGTAAAATAAAAATAAAAATAAAACAATTATAATTAATATGAGTTTTTTTTTTTCATTTATGAATTTTATTATATAAAATAGTTTACATAAAAGAAAAATAATTCACACCAATAATCATGAGTAAATCAAGATATATTAAGATTAAACAATATTATATGTTTTATTCTCTCGTTTGTATAAACATGATATGGTTTGTGATTAAAAAAAATTGAAATTAGTATAATAATTTGTAAAGTCAAAATATTTCAAATTTGAAGATTAATTTATAATAAGGGGAAAAAAAGATTAATAAAAAAAAATATTTTGACAAGAAAAAAAAAAAAACTGCAAAAAAAAAAAAAAAAAAAAAAAAAAACATATTTTGATAAGAGAAAAGATTGAACCATGGTGGATAAAAGAATGAAAAATAAGATTCATGTTAAAAAAAAAAAAAATTATGAGATAGAGAAATGATTACGAGCGAATTAAAAAAAAAAAAAAAAATCCACGCATACACACACATTTGCCATGGTGGATGGAGGAAAGAACTACATGATTCATGCCAAAAAACAAAAACAAAAAAAAAAGAGGTAAAAAAATAATAATAATGAGACAAAATGGGATTGAACTATGATTCAGATAGAAAGAAAGATAAGTACAACATCGAAACAGAGTACTTGTGCTTGTGTCCGGAGTAAATATATTAAAGCCCTGTTTGAGATGAGTCAGGAAGAGCTTATTTTGACTTCTTGAAGCCAAAAGCTATTTTCACAGCTGTTTGGATGAATCCAACAAAAGAGCTTCTTGTCTTTAAAAGCTCTTTTACCCAAAGCTACTCCACCCAGCTTATTTTGAAAGCTCTTCCTAGAAAACATGGGAAGTCAAAATTTGATTTAATGATGTAATTTAAAAATTTTAACTTCTATTTCTCTTCTTCTACTATCAAAAGTTAGAAGTAGAAGTTATTCTAAATGAGCTCTAAATCACTGAGAACAAAAAAGGGTGAAAAAGCAAAACCTTTCGAGCGTGGCAATGAATCGAGCCCGGGTGGCATGGCATGGCATCAAGAAAGAAAAGCACGACCAACCATGAGCGCCATTTTGTTCCCTTTGAAAATCTTCGCATTATATTGTATATTTAAAACAAAATGATTAATATAGTACACTCCATTAATTTTTATAAAATTTCAGGGGAACCGCCAGTGTTAAGAGTCCCATCTATTACAATTTATGTTTCAGCTAAGGCAAGCACTCTTTTATGTTTCGCCTAAGGCAGGCGGTAGAAAAACAAGGAAAACATCAATTTGATATAAGTATATAAATTGTTTGTTGGTGGATGCATATAAATTGTATGGTAAAAGTTTTAATCAAATGGTTTTATCAGTTTGGACGAAGTGAATGCAAAGAATTTGTTTACTTATATCACTTTGTTCTTACAAGTAATTTTACTTTTAAATATTTTAAGAAGGATTTGGGACAGCTACAAAAGAAACATTATCCGTTTTCAATTTTCTTAAATTTTATTTTTAAAACTCCATATTTATATTCACCATTGGATTAAACTCTAATGAAATGAATAACTTCGATATTATTAATGATACTGTATAATAGCATAAACCTTTTAGTAGTAATGATTTTATATATAAAAAATGGGTGAAAAGAGTAGTGCTTTTTTATGGTAATAAAGTTACCCAAAAATAAGTCTTATATGTGATATTGGTTTTTTTTTTTCTTAATGGTAGGAAGAGGGATTAAATTCAGAAAAAATTATCAACACCTTATATTTTAAGACAATGATGAAAGAATGATATTGGTTAATATAAAATTAGATTAGATTAAAATAATTTGAAATATTATTAAAATTCCTCTCTACTTTGAATAGATAACTTTTGATCTAATTTCTCATCCTTACATATCTTCTCAAGAAGCAACAACGACCTTGGTTTTATTGGAGCCAGTTTTAAAAAATACTTCCGCTACACTTTCTTGTTTGAAACCGTTCAATTCCTTCACATTTAAATTATTTTATTTACTGATTCAATTTTGTTCAGTTTAAAGGATTGGACTGTATACATAGACAATATTCAATGCAGACTAATCAGACTACACAAGTTTAACTGGGTTTAATTGTTCATTTAAATTTGTTGAACAAAGAGAAGAGACATACATCAAGATGCCTATAGAAACAGCCATGAATTCTGATAAGAAGGCTGAAAACGGTCCCAAACTTATTGGCAAGCCCCTCAGTATTTACTTTTCTCCAACCATGAAGCACAAGGATCCAAAAATAGGTGATTATATAGGTTACACAATGCATATGCTTATCGAGGGATATCTCAACTCTCGCACCAATGAAGAACATAACGAAATGTAATACTTGGTGTGAATTGGTGTGAATTGCAAAATCACATGAACCATCAAGTCTTATGGGCCGTTTGTTTTTTGTCTAAAGACTAAACAATATGGAAACTTACTGAAAGCTAAATAGTGATTGAAATTTTAAATATGAATAACATGCTTATTTGTTTTTTTATTTTTTTACTTATCTTTAAATATATTATAAACTTGTTTGTTTTTTAAAGTTAAAATTATTTGAAAACTAATAATTTGACATTTATATCTTTTTATTATTTGTTGTTATGTAATTTTAAACAATTTAATACAACTAAAAATAATTAATTTAATAAACTCTAAAACATTTTTATATACATATTAATAATATTTTTATTCATAATTAAATATGATTAAAAAATATATTAGCATTAATTATATTTTTATATTTAAGAGTTAAACACACAAAACTCTCATAAGGTTAAGTTTAGTGCAGGCATATAAATATTTATGTTTTTGTAACACCATGCCTCCCAATTATCAATCAACTATTGTTAAATGTAACATTTGACCGGCTTTTTTGATGAAGTGACTAAAATACTCTTACCTTTATAATTTTTATTTTTTAAAATAAATTTTAAAACTTTATAATAAATTAAATAATTGTTTAATCAAATCTTTAACATCCATCTTAAGATGTAAGATGGACGATAGAGATCAATTTGATAGATTTTAAAAATTAAATAAAAATTAAATGTTTTTTTTTTAATCACATCTCTACGATACATCTGAAGATGGACGGTGAAGATTAATTTGAAAAAATAAATAAACAAAATAAAGCCTTTTTTCCTCCTCTTTTCTCTAATTTCTCTCTTTTAAAGGCCATCCATTGTTGTCCTTTCATCCAATCAAACCACCCCTAAACAAGCAAACTCAATCTCTCTACAAATAAAGCAACCTCAAACAAACTCTCCACCTCTCCACGTTTTCTCCATCGAACTCGACCCCACCCAGCTCACTTACGAGCTTCTCCTCCTCTCCTGCATCCACCACCACTCTCTCTCCGATACCTACGTCGTCCACAACCATCTTATTAGTACTGAGCTTAGATTCTTCAGGTCACTTACCTTAGCCATTCATGGAGACAAGGTATTGGATTTGCATCTAGGTTCATATTGTTGATTTTGTGTTATTAATTTATGGTTTTGATTCTAGGATTGTGCACTTCTCTCTTGCTCTTTCTCTCATTCTTTTTCTCCTTGGGTGTTTTTGGGTACACCTAGAAACCATAACTCTAGATTTTATTTTTTTGGGTTTAATTGAAGATGATGTCTGGATAGGTTTGCAATGTGTGGGTGTTTAGGGTTGATGTAGTGGATCATTAATTGATGATGTGCTTAGTTTTTTACGGATGATTGATGATGTGTTTGGGTTTTGCAAATTGATATCTAGATAGGTTTTTGCATATTGTTGTTATAGGTGACAATGTACAAGGTGAAGGATGCAAGGAGGGGGGAAGAAAAGGAAATGATGGAGAATTTGTTTAATGCTTTGTGTTGTTAGGTTCTACCATTAGAGAATAAGGTGAGGTTTCTAGGCTTAGGTGGTTGTCAATCTATATTTGGGCAACTGTTAATCTGGGTTTGGTTTTGCCATTTGATGGTTCTGTCAAACATCGTCTTCAATCAAATGGTTATGCCATTTCATGGTTTTGTTTTCATTTTGATTTTTATGATTTTGGGTTACTGCTAATGTAGGTTGATGTTAGGTTGCAGAATGAGAAGGAACAAAAAGATCTTCATCTTGTTTGAAGATGAAGATAAAGATAAAGACGAAGATTTTGTTTGTTTAATTTTAAGGCAAATTACACAAAACGTCCCAAGGTTTGATGAAATTGCACAAAAATGATAATGTTTGGGTAACTCACATTGACCTCTTTTGAGGTTCCAAAAACTCAGCATAAACCTTCTCTGGTCTCTCATGGAGAGCAAACTCTGACCTTCTGCAATGGAGACTAGAAAACTAGTCTTTATCTTTAAAGACCAGTTGGTCTCTAGTACTAGGTCTCCAATTAGAGACTTAAGGTTCGATTTGAACATCTTGGTTCGAATTAAACCCATATTTCATATAGGTTCATCATCGAACCTAGATGAAAAATCTGGATTCGATGATGACCCAAATGAACAGTTAAGTTTCGTTAGCTGCTCATTTGGGTTCATCATCAAACCCTAAATCCTGAGTTCATTATCGTAATCAGATTTTGGATTGATGATGAACCTAGTTGTTTATTTGGGTTCGATGATAAACCTAGATGAAATATAGACATTTAGGTTCATCATTGAACCCAGATAATGATAGGGCTTGAGAAGAAGAAAAGAAGAAGAAGAAGAAAAAAAATAAAAGAAGAAGCAGAGAGATAAAGATAGAGATAGAGAGAATGATGGCCAGTGGGAGAAGAACTGTTTTTATTTTATTTATTTTAATTTTTTTCTTTTTTAATTAAATTAAAAATTACATTATATTAATTTTAAATTTATAAAAAGTAAAATATTGACGGTAAATTTGATTTGAAGGGTATTTTAATTTTTTTGTACATTTGATCATTTACCGTGAGAATTTAACTATATTTGAGTAACAATAGATGAGGTTTGTATTGAGTTTTTGAAACCTCAAGAGAGGTTAGTGCGAGTTACCCAAACATCGTTATTTTTATAAAATTTCGCCAAATCTCCAGGGAGATTTAGGCCACTTGCCCTAATTTTTATTTTTGTTTTTGTGTTTTTTTTTTTTTCATTTTCATAAAAAATTACTTCAATTATTTTTGTTTGTTTAATTTTTCATATTAAAATTTTTTTTTAATAAAAAAAAAATTTATCTCAAAAGATAAACTTAAAATTCATTTTTTAATTAAATTAATTTTTATTGTTTTAAATTTTAAAAGAAAATTAATTTAAAAACTAAGGACATTTTCATATTTATCCTTCAAACCATAATTGGCCGCCAAACTTAATACCCTTTGAGCATTAAATTGGTGGTAACTTGTTACAAAAACCAAACATCATTTCCATCAATACTAGGGTTAACTTTAGGAGAGTTTTGTGTATTTAACTCTATATTTAAATATATTAATATATTTAAGAAAACAACTAACAAAATGAATGTTTAAATTGTAAATTAAAATAAAATAATTTAATTTCAAAATAATTTGAGATGAAATATATTTAGATTTTTTTTTTCAAATTTATTTCTTGTAAGTATCAAGAGAAAAAAAAATTTGAATAATACAAAATTAAAATAAATTTGGATATGTGTTATTTTGGGGAGAATAAACTTGAAATATATATTTTTAAAAATTATTAAATGATTTACAATTAAGTCAAGATATTTAACTTTTTTTTTTCAGTTATTTTTGGATAATTTTAAATGGTTTGACCATTTGAGAAAATAAAAAAATAACTTAATTTATACAATTCAGCGCTATTAAATTATAAGTACAAAAAACACACAGACTGTTAGTCTCTAAATACAAGTTGCGCCCCAAGCCTTTAGGTCAAGGACACATCTACTTGGGTGTCACACATCATTGTCCCCTCAACCACGCACCTTGTGACCCCCAAAATCTAGAGAACATGACCTGCCTCAACAAGGAAAATGGCCTGGGAAAATTGAACACAAAATGAAGAGTAGTTTGAACCTAAAAAAGAAGCACCAATTATTAGACATCTTTACGCCACATGCTTATAATGATTCTTCAATAGATCTACGGAGGATTATATAATGAAATGGCATCCAACAGACCTTGAAAAATTCCTAATGTGTAATAACTCGCAGGTAGTGCTGAGATTAGAAAGAATGCAACGATCAAAGAGTAAGGAAAAGGCTATGTCAAGCTTAAGTAAAAGACTATGTCAGATGATAACTTTCATTGTTTTGTTGATAAACTTGTCCAATAAGGCAATGTCAAAAATTTCTCAAAAATTTGAAAACTGTCGACCTTAATTTCTGGTCGACAAGAGCTCAAAATCCAATACCTGCAATCAATGTGAAATAACACAAAACAAGAATGAAATATGAAGCAAAAGGTCAAGAAAAAAGAAAACAATACAGAATTTTTACGTGATTCAGTAAGTGTGCCTACCTCTATGACTGTCTCTCAATAATTTTACAGAGTGATAGTATGATATTTCTTCTGTCTATATGTTTAGTGAATTCAACCTCAATTTATAGAGAAAAAGGCGTTACAGTTTTGGAAGAGATAAAACAGGAAAAGAATTTTGAATTAATTAAACTTACTAATCAGTTAGAGTTGAATCAGGAAACTGCTCCATAAAGTTCGTGATCACATTGACTGAGTTCAAATTTAAATTAACTTTTAATTTTGATGGAAGAATTGCGATCAAATCGGGTTGTTGCCTTTTCGGGAAGATTTTCTTATCTAACTAATTGGTGAGCGAGCTATACGCTGCTTTAAACAATCTCGAGCTATGCCTCGTTGAGTGGCGAGATATGCATCGGACAAACTGTATAATGCTAGTAACGATCTGTAAGCAATGAGGGATGTGAGTTCGTTGTAGCAAGCAGTAGAGTTCGCTGGGCTTAGCATTGAAAAACCGGACCTTGTTTGCTAGGCCACTTCATTGGGTTGATTTGTTGGGCTTTTACCAGGTTTTTACTAGCCCATTTAGTGAATCTGAGAAATACCTATAACATTAGCTCTCCAACTCTCAGTTCGTTCTGCGAATTGGGAGCTCGAGTTTGCTGGTAAAAGCTAACTTATCTTGAATTGCTGTTTTGCGCTCTTTCAAATTTGACCTCATTAGTTTTGATGCGTGGCAACCATTTAAACGATAACTAAATCAGCATTGACACGCCTCGTGCCATGCACATGCCTTTCAACTAACGACTGCATGATTATAAAGCCGTTACTCATGCTGTACCATTGGATTTAGGGCGATTATACACTCTCCAGATCGGATGACTAGGGCTCGAACTCAGCCATCTATATAAACTGGTAGAGCCTCTTTAGTTCCTTCTTTCACTTGTCATTTTCTCCAGCCACCCAATTTCTTTTTGTTGTGTTTTTCACCGGTTCTCAAATTCTTCACTCTCAATTGCCGTTTTTCACATCTTCAATAGAGATTCACGGTAAGTTTATTGTTTATCTTCAAGCTTTTAGTTCTTGGTTTATATTTGTTGTGTTGAGGTTGCGTTGCACTTGCATTCTGTGTTTGGAATGAGTTCAATACTTCATCTTTTTTTATGTTGAACCTCTATGGCTCTGTGTTTCTTGTTGATCACAACTCTTCATTTTCTGTTGGTTTGATCTTGTTGCCCGTCTCTTTGTGATTTGTTTACTGTTTGTGGATTGCCAGACACACGAACTATAGGATTAGGTACCTGTAGATTACTAGCTCGTAGATCGTTTCCTCATAGGTCGGGCCCCTCACTATGTTAGTGATCTGTGCGGCATCTGCGATCTGTAAAATATGAAACTTCCTTAAAAAACTTTAACATTTTAATAGTCTGCTCGTTACCACCTAACCGTACCCCATTTCGTGTGTATATGGCTTCAAGTGGAGTTCGTAATGTTGATGAGGCTACTCAAAGTGGGAAGGTTCCAGGGCAAGTTAAGGCTCAAGTCGTTTCTGAAGCAATTCATGGACTCAAAGTGGAACGGTGAGCTTGCGAGGAGAGGGAAGCTTGTGAGGTGTTCTCACATCATTCTTCTATAGTAGATTATGTCAAGTTGGAGGAAGTCACTTTTTAATACCATATCCCCAGGGGTTGCCATGCGATGTCACTCGCTCATGACGACCATACCTGTTATACTTTTAAAGGGTACATCACTATCAGTACTCAACATCTTGGGCTCGGGCTCAGGTTCCTAGTTCCTCCTTACTTGATCGAGTTCCTGAACATGGTCAAGCTTTCACCATTCCAGCTGACCCCGAACTCGTACTTATAGCTCACCTCATTGACCTTGGCCTTTTTAAAAACAACATTCCTCCCCTAACTCTAAAAATTATAAATCATCTTTACAACATCAAAACTGGTTGTAGTTTAAAAGATGGAAAACAAAACAGAATTTACTACCTCTCAACTCGTCAATCGGACTATAAGAACCTCCTGTCTCGAAGAGATGCAAAAGGTAAGTGCAATGCAAGGGCTTACAAGATGAGCTAGTTTTTCATCTCTTGCCTTTCTCTCAAAGATCTTAAAAACTTCAGCTTCGTTCTAAGTCCAAGTATATAGAGGAGGAAATACCTCACGAACTACCTTTTTTTTTTTTTTTTTTAATTTTTTATAACACATTGTTTTACAGAACTGAAAGCTAACAGGTCTCCTCTCAACAATGAGGAGAAGAGAGCTCTTAGGGTGCTAACAAGTTCCGATGAAGTGAGCATTAGTGATAAATTTGACGGCGACCTCTTTTGGGCTTACGGCCTCGCTCCTCCTACTAAGTCTCTACTGATTAACTACAATAAGAACATAGGGAGTAGGGGAGAATTCAAGCTCCTTTCTATCTTTGAGGTACCTATTGAAGAAGAAGAAGCCACTCCTGCTTCCCAATCAGCTCTAGCTCATGCCTTCACCTCACAGGCAAATCAGATTCCTATTTCCCAATCAGTCCAAATTCCTGCCTTCACCTCGCAGGCAAAACAAGCTCCAATTCCCGCTCCAACTCAAGCAATTCCAGCTTCCACAAAAGCAACTTCGGCTCACACCTTGCCTTCAAGTCCATCTCAACCGGCTCCAGCACCAACTTCAACTTTAGCTTCCACGTCAATATGAGCTCTAGCTAAGGGAAAACTTACTCTTTTGAAATTCCCTAGGAAACAACCTGCTGAGACTGGAGCCCCTTCAAATGCTCCTTCTAAGTGATCAAAAGCCAAAACTCCTTTAGTCGCTGTTCTAAGCCAGGTGCCACCTTTGGCAACAACAACAAATCCATCCCCGGTCCTATACCCTCGCTCACAGCCCGAAGTGGGGAAAGTTCAATCAATTGAAGTCTCATCCCAAGAGACCCAAGCTAGTGCTAGTAGAGGTGGAAGGATAAAGAGTATGGGTAAACGAATATCTACCACACGACGTCATGTATATAAAGGTAAAGAGCTTGAGATTGCACCGGTTGAGGAAACTGCTTCGCCAACCATAACAGGCCTTGAAGATGGACCAGGGAGAAAATATCTAAAATCTTTCCTCGAAAACTAGTATGATGTCACGATGACCCATATGAGGGCTCTTGGAAATAAGTCTCTTAAGGGCTTGGATCTAGACGAATACGTAGGTCGACATGCAATGCTGGTAACTCACTTCTCTTTTTTAACTCCTTGCTTCCAATGCTTTATTAAATACTAACTTGTAGAGTTTCAGGCCTCTTTCAGAGCAATAAAGCAGAGGAGAGAGATTAGATTTTCTAAATATCACATAGTGTGACTAGAGAATGAGCTGGAGAAAGCTAAGGAGGAGATCAGATCCCTGACCAAGGAAGCTCTGAGTGCTAGGAGGCACGAGGAACATCTTAAGACAAAGTTGAAGGATGCTAATGAAGCTAGGCGAGATGCTGAGGAAGCCTTGATATGTGCAGAAAATGGCTATGAAGTTTTAAGGTCACATCTCACTGCCCTGCTTCGTAATTGTGAAGATGAATTAGACAAGGCAAAGGATGAGTTGAGGTACTCTGAGTAGCAGGCTGAACTTACCGAAAAGTGTGTTGAGCGAGTGGAAACTACAACATAACAAACTGAGGAGGCTGAACAGCGAGCTGAGATTGTAAAGA
Source organism: Litchi chinensis (assembly GCA_019925255.1). Taxonomy (NCBI): domain Eukaryota; kingdom Viridiplantae; phylum Streptophyta; class Magnoliopsida; order Sapindales; family Sapindaceae; genus Litchi; species Litchi chinensis. The sequence continues at coordinate 2,001,858 of CM034465.1, read as the reverse complement.
AACAAATTGAGGTGGTCGGGCAATAAGTAGAGGCTACATTGCAGTGAGTTGAGGCGGTTAAGAAGCGAGCTGTGGCAACCGAGCAATAAGTGGAGGCTTCGTAGCGAGAAGTTGAGGATACTAATCACCGCGCACATGACACTTGTGTAGAATTTATGATTTTTAGAGAGAGATCTATTCAGGAAGCATAAATGCAAGTCACTCAAGCCAGAGATGAGGTAAGGGAAGAAACGGGTATTAACTTCCTCTTCACACTGTGGACGTCCCATCCTGAGCTAGATTTTTTTTATCTTTGATGATGAAGGACTCCGAGCTATGAAGAGGTTCAAGACAGAGACTACTTCGTCTCCAGTCATATCAGATGCGCTTTCTTTGGCAATGGAGATGCCTGGTATGACCTCTGAGGCTGGGCTCGTTCAAGTCACTGAACTCTCTGGCTCGTCTTCCAATAATGACTCCCTTTTAAGACTAGATCCTCTTGCACAAGACTAGTAGCTTACCTTGTTTTTTGCCCTCGAATTTTCTTTCTAAACTTTGTACTTAATTAATCCCAATTTGTAGTGAATTTTTTGAATTTAATGGAGATTTCTTTTTTACATCTTTTATGTTGAACGCACTTGAATTATTATGTTGTTATATGTTGCATTTTTTTTTTTAATTTTCCTAAGTTGTAAGACTTTATGCGAGCTAATCATTTTAACGATATGTAACAAAGTTGAAATAATAGTTTGAGTAATTGTTTGACTTAGTTAATTCATAGTAAAATTTTCTAATACGGGTAGTAGGTTGGAACCTAGACTACTTTATTGAAGTGTTGACGAGCTATGCAGGGGGTCGTAACCTCGCCTGATATGGCTTTAATTATGAGCTTTGCAAGGGTCGTAACCTCGCCTATTATGGCTTTATTTTGGCGAGCTATGCAGGGTACATAACCGTGCTTGCATTTTTGACTCTATCTTAGTGAGCTATGCAGGGGTATGTAACCGCGCTTTTTTTTTTGGCTTTATCTTGGTGAGCTATGCAGGGGTACGTAACTGTATCTGCTTTTTTGGCGTGGCAGCGAGCTAATAAGGATGGAGCCCGTTAGCTCATGAACTTTGAACATAATGTTAAAAGAGCAATCACTTAATATATGCAAACAATTATGAGGAAACTGAAGCTTTCATTAATTTTGATAAAGTTGGAATACAAACTAAACACGTAATCAAAAAGTTATTGATAGTATGGTTGAAGATGTTCGACGTTCCAAGCTCGAGGGACTTTAGCTCCATTAACATTTGCTAGGCGATAAGCTCAATTCCTCAAGTTCTTTTTGGTTACATTGGGGTCTTTCCAATTTGGGCCTAAGGACCCATCGCTGGCTTTGCGAGCTTCAGGCAAAACAAGACGTAGTACCAGGTCGCACATATTGAAACTCCGAACTCGAGCTTTCCTGTTGTAGCACCTTGCAATCCTTTGCTGATAGATGGCTACCTTCAACCAAGGTGCTTCCCTTGCTTCTTCAAGTAGTCTTTTAAATTGAAGCTCGCTCTATGCTGTGAGGTAACATCTAGCTTTGCTGGGATCATGACCTCAGATCCGTACACCATCGAAAAAGGCATCTCACCCGTGGTGCTGCGAGCTGTGGTCCTGTAAGCCCATAACACTTTCTGAAGCTCGTTTACCCATGCTCATTTCTTTGCTTCCAGCTTCATCTTCAAGGTTTATTTTATGATCTTATTCACAGCTTCAACTTGGCCATTGGCTTGTGAATGGTCCACTGTTGAGAAGCTCTTAACAATCTTCAGATCATTGTAGAACTTGAGAAACTGATCGCTACTGAACTGGGTCCTATTATTTATCATGATCTGTTGAGGAACCTCAAACCCGTAGATAATATTATTCCACACAAATTTTTCAATCTTTGTTGTGGAAATTTTTGCCAACTCCTAAATTTCTGCCAACTCCTTTGCTTCTACCCATTTGGTGAAATAGTCAACTGCGACCACAACGTGCTTGCATCTTCCATGAGCTATTGGTAGAGGTCCGATCAAATCCATACCCCAGATCGCGAAGGGCTATGGGCTTACCATTTGTTGAAGATAGGCTGGTGAAGCTCGTGGAACTTGGGCAAACCTTTGACATTTGTCACACTTCTTGAGTAGGTCAATGTCATTTTGCTTCATTATGGGCCAGCAAAAACCCTATCGAAGTGCCTTGTGAGCTAAAGATAGCCCCTCAGCATGATTCCCACAATAGCCCTCGCGTATTTCCTTTATCACAGTCTCGCAATCCTAGCCATCGATACATCTCAAAAGTAGGATTGAAAACCCTTTTTTGTATAACACGTCATCGTATATGTAATATTGGGCTGCCTTAGCTCACAAGCGTTATGCTTCTAATTTATCACTTGGTAGCTTTCCATATTGCAAATATCTCAAAATCGAACCCATCCAGGAATTGGGCTGTATAGTTATGGTCATCATTGAATTCTTCTCTTCTGTACTTGGAGTTGGTAAGAACTCCATTCAAATTGCACTTAAAAAGTCTACATCTCGAGTAGTTGCCAGATGAGCTAGTGCATCTGCATGCGAGTTCTGAGTTTGTGGGATCTACTTTATCTTATACTTATGAAAAGTACTTAGCATTTCATGAACTTTCTGAAGGTACATAGCCATTTTCGGTTCTCCGGTCTGATACTCCCCCAGTATATGGCAAACCACGAACTGCGAGTCGTTGAAAACCTTTAACTGTTTAGCTCGCATTTTCCTAGTTAGACGCAGACCTGCAAGCAATGCTTCATACTCAGCTTCATTATTTATGGCCTGAAAACCAAACCTTAAAACACAAAAGATTTTATAGCCTTTAGGACTAATTAACAGAATTCCAGCTCTGACCTTCTACTCGCTAGAGGACCTATCAATGTATAGTTCCCAGGTCAGACCTTCAAAGGATTCGGCTTCATCATCTACGGGCCTTGTAAATTTTACAATAAAGTCTACTAGAGCTTGAGCTTTAATAGCCGTTCTTGGCTTTAACTGAATGTCAAACTGTGCGAGCTCCACTGCCCACTTTAGTAAGCGACCTAAGGTATCTATCTTCTGAAGCATCGGTTTTAACGGATACTAGGTGAAGACTTCAATTGTGTGGGTTTGAAATTAAGGTCGTAGCTTCCTCGATACGACCACCAGGCAATAAGCAAACTTCTCCATCTGCGAGTACCTAGTTTCAACATCTTGCAGCCTTTTACTTACATAGTACACTGAAAGCTGCGTCTTTTCTTTTTCTCTCACCAATGTAGCACTCAAAGTCTGCTAAGATACCCCTAAGTACAGAGTAAACTTTTCTCCTTTTTGGGGCTTGGAAAGGAGTGGAGCTTGGCCCATATACTCTTTCAATTGTTGGAAGACTATTTCACATTGTTCAGTTCACTCAAAGTTCTTTGCCTTCTTTAAGATGTCGAAGAACGAAATGCACTTATCTATTACCTTCGAGATGAATCTGCTAAGTGCTGCGACTTGGCCATTAAGGCTTTACATGTCTTTAACTCGAGTAAAAGACCTCATGTCAATAAATGCTTTGATCTTCTTTAGATTGGCATCAATGTCTTTATTGTTTACTATGAAGCCAAGAAATTTGCCTGAAGCTACCCTAAATGCACACTTATGCAGATTTAGCTTCATCTGGTAGCTCCTCAGAATCCGAAATATCTTCTTCAGATCATGCATATGATCACCCATATGCTTGGATTTCACCAGCATATCATCAACGTAAACCTCAATGGTCTTTCCAATCTGCTCTTCAAACATCATGTTCACCAAGCGTTGATAGGTCGCTTTTGCATTCTTCAACTCGAAAGGCATCACCTTGTAACAGTATAAGCCGCGATCTGTCACAAATGAGGTGTGCTCTTTGTTTTCGAGATTCATTGGGATCAGGTTGTAGCCCGAGTACGTATCTATGAAGCTCAAGAGTTGATGTCCAATTATTACATCTATAAGCTGGTCTATTCTTGGCAAGAGAAAACTATCTTTTGGGCACGCCTTATTCAAATAAGTGAAGTCGATGTAAGTTCTCCACTTCCTATTTTTCTTCTTTACTAACATAGGATTGACAACCTAAGTAGGATAGTAAGCTTCGTAGATAAACTCGTTTGCTAACAGCTTATCTATCTCCTCCTTCAGTGCGAAGTAATGCTTCCCCGTCATTGGTCTCCTCTTCTGGTGAACTGGCTTATGGTGGGGATCAATGTTCAATCTGTGCGACATGACCTTAGGGTCTATCCCCACTATATCTTCATGATTCCATGCAAATACATCTAGGTTTGCCTTTATAAAGTCAGCGAGCTAAGCTTTAACTTCTGGAGTTAGGCCTCTTTTCAACTTCAAACATCTTTCAGGATCTACTTTGCTGACTTGAACATTTTCCAGTTCCTCCACTAGTTCAGTAGCTCAGTCTGTATCTACCTCACGAGGGTCAAGATCATGGCTAACCTCCTTTTCAATCGTAGCTCGTGGCTTGCCCCCTAAAACCACATTCACTTTTTTTCCTCTTACGTCTATCTTCACAGCGTCCTCATAGCAGCGTCTACCCAAGTGTTGCTTTCCCCGAACACATCCAACTCTGTTGGGAGTCGAAAACTTGATCGTGAGGGTCCTGGTTGAAGTAACCACATCCAGGTCGTTCATCGAAGGTCTTCCCAGGACCACATTGTAGGCTGATGGGCAATCAATGATTAAAAAATTTGCCAACATAGTAGCTTGGTGACCTACTTCCTCAAGCGTAAGTGGTAGCTTAATCTTGCCTATTGGCATAATGACATCTTCAGTAAAACCATAAAGAGGCTTTGCGGAAGGCCTCAATTGCTCTACTTCTAATCCCATCTGGTCAAAAAAACTTCTGTACATGACTTAACTGAGCTCCTAGTGTCAATCATAATTCGCTGCATTTCCATGTTACTGATTTTAGCTCGGATGATAAGTGCATCATTGTGAGACCAGACCACGCCCCTAACATCTTCCTAGGTGAACACAATTTCATCTGAGGACGCCCTTGCCTTCTTTGCAAGTCCCTTTGATCCATTGACCTACAAAGTATGATTTGCTTCCCGAACATACCTCTCATGCGACCTGTTTGAAGCATCTGCGATATGGGGGCCACCATGAATTGTAAAAATTGTCCTTACTACAGGTTCATGCTCTGGCTCGAGAGCTCGCTGAGGCTGTTGCTATGCTGACTATTGGTGTTGCTAAGGTCGTTGTTGCGGAGGTCGTGAGTCTGCAAGTCTTACTACGTAATCTCTCAAGCGACCTTTTTTGATTAACCTTTCGATGGTGTCTTTCAACACCCAACAATCAGAAGTATTGTGCTCGACCTCATTATGATAAACACAAAACTTACTCTTATCTCTGTACTGAACAAGAGCTCTTAAAAGATTTAGCTTTCTGAAGTCTTTTCTGTTTCTTTCCACTGCAAAGATTTTGTCCTGTGTGTTCAACAAGATGTTGTAACCATCATAGCGACCTTGACGCTGAGGTCACTCATTCCTGGGCTCTCTCCTAGCCTTCTTAGCAATCTAGTTGCTAGAGCCACTGCCTCTACCTTCACCTTCATTCCTGTCATTACTTCTCTTTTTTGACTGGTTAGAACTGTCCGCTTCGTTCTTCTAGTTGGACTTATTCGGTCGAAGGTCTCTTTTCACCTAATTTCCTTAACAGCTCGCTCATAGAATTCTCCCAGATCTTTCACTGGGGAATTTTAAATGCTTTCATACAACTTTCTATCCTTGCGAAGCTTTGTTGAGATCACAGTCAATATACTCTCATTTGATGGGCTCTCGACAATGACGACCTCGTGTCTGAACCTAGTGATGTAGTCTTTCAATGACTCACCTTGACTCTGAAAAATGGTGGCCAAATGACAGGATGGTGCGAGCTGTCTTCTCAATGCTCTGTACTGACCAACGAACTTCTGCTGGTAATCTTTCAAACTTCTTATGCTGCGAGTTGGGAGATTCTTAAATTAGGTCCGCGGAATGTCCTCTAAGGTAGTTGGGAAGATGCGGCACTTTACCATTGGATTGTCCGTTTGTAAATCCATTTGGACATTAAAGGCATCAAGGTGATCATAGAGGTCGTTGTTGTACTGTTGAATGTTTGGCATCTTGAATCTCAGAGGGAGAGACTGCGTTTCAATCTTCCTAGTAAATGGAATCATTTCCCCGTAATACTCATGTTGGTTAGGGGCACCAGCTCGCGCTTCAAGCTGCTGGACCATTTGAAAAAGCTCATCTACTTGTGGGTCTCAGGGCCCGTGTCTTCTTCTATGGTCATGACTTGGAGAGCGGTGTTTTGGCTTGTATCTCTGGCTCTCTCTGAACGAGTCACCAGCCAAATGCGACTTTGCACGTTGCTGATTTTCTACCTCGTCTTAATGCTGAAATGTAGCTCGAACTCTATCACGACTAGCTTCCACACGACGGCTTCCATCTTGGCTCATCCTAATAACTAAACTAGCAAAGCGTATGACTTCTCTTTCCTCGCGAACTTGGAAACCTTCAACCCTATAATGTGAATTGGGTAAGCGAGCTGAAACAGTAGGACAACAGCTTAGATCCTGAGCGTGTTCTGCGCCTGAGCCTGCACCAACAAATTCACTGCATCTGTAAGTTGTCTAACCATAAGCGCCAAAGCTTCCTGTCTTTGGTGCCACACTTGCAACCCCTTGAATGTTGGGGCGATTGGAAAGGATTGGTGAAGAGGCAAAAAAGGCATGCCTGTTGTAGCACCACCTGCCTGTTCGTGAGACGTACCTACTACATACATGGGTGCGTCTTCCATCTGCCTGTTCACGCCGTTGCTAGCTTGTCTAGCTCTCAGCTTGGTCAGTCTGTGAGCCCACATATCTAGTTGTCTTTATTCTTGCCATATCTGTTGAAAACTAAGACATTGCAACGAAATTGATTGCAGTCTAGGCCCTCATTGTAGGGCCAAAATATCGCCGTTAATTTTTGGTCCACGAGAGCTCAAAACCTAATACCTACAATCAATGTGAAATAACACAAAACAAGAACGAAATAGGAAGTAGAAGGTCAAAAACAAAGAAAATAGCACAGAATTTTTATTTGGTTCAGCAAGTGTGTTTACGTTCACGACAGTCTCTCAATAATTCTACAAAGTGATAGTATGATATTTCTTCTGTCTATATGTTACAATGAATTCAACCTCTATTTATAGAGAAAGAGGCGTTATAGTTTTGGAAGAGATAAAACAGGAAAAGAATTTTGAATTAATTACACTTCCTAATCAGTTGGAGTTGAATCAAGAAACTGCTCCGTAAAGCTTGAGATTACGTTGACTAAGTTCAAATTTGAATTAACTTCCAATTTTGATGGAAGAATCACGATCAAATCAGGTTGTTGCATTTTTTGGAAGATTTTCTTGTCTAACTAATTGGTGACTGAGCTGTACGCTGCTTTAAACGATCTCGAGCTGTGTCTCATTAATTAGTGAGTTGTGCATGGAGTGAACTATATAATACTAGTAACGATCTGTAAGCAATGAGGGATGTGAGTTCATCGGAGCGAGTTGTAGAGTTCGCTGGGCTTAGCATTGATAAACCGGGTCTTGTTTGCTGGGCCACTTCATTTGGTTGATTTGTTGGGCTTTTGTCAAATTTTTACCAATCCATTTAGTGAATCCGAGAAATACCCATAACAAAAACAAAATATCTCAACTTTTGAGCTGAACTATAAGGTTTCAAAAGAGTAGAGACATACAATTAACTGTATATGACAAACTTAAAATGCATCTATTTATTGAATGCAGTGGTCACCATCCAATAACACAATGTCAAAAACAGTCTTTCGACAATCAGTGACTCCGAGAAACAAAGTCATGACTGAAATAAATTCAATCCAAGTTTATAGTAATATAGACATAACAAGAGATTCACGTGGGAGGCTATATTTAAGTAGTAAGACTACTGAAATGCACAGAAGCATTTATTTACCTTTATCAGTTGGATTATTTCACCCACAAAACTTCCATGCATGCAGAAACTTGCATTCGCTTTTCCAAGATCCATCTGATTATTTTTCCCACAGTCGCAGAGATTTCAATCTCTTGGGGGGCTGTTCCTCTACTTTCTCAGGCATGCAGAAACGTCCATTCGCTTTTCCTAGATCTTCACTGTACATTAAACTGACCCCACACTTTTTAACCCAGCAACACTGCACACTCTTACCACCACAAAGATGCTCCAGATAAAACTCGAAGGTGACCTCATTGTTAAAAGATTTAGCAACATAATCACATGGATACATGCGGAAATCAAACCCCATGAACACATGATCTGATTCAATAGAGAAGGGTGCACCTGGAAAAATGGCCCAATCATTGGAAGTGCTGTGATCAACAAACCGGTGTTTACGTACACAACGAATAGCAAAACCACAATCATGATCCCGATGTGCTCTAAATGCCGCCACAATGCATAAGGCAAAACCAACAAAGTTACAATTGAACCAATCTTGTGGCAACTTGATACTTATAAACGATTCTGCATTGTGATAGTCAAACCATTCAGGAATTTCACTACCGGGGTAACATATACAAGCCCATGGTAACTTGTCACATCCCTGTATCATAAAAATAATCATTTGTATCATCAAATAGTTTTTGGAGTTAAAAACGAAAAACAAAAAACAACAATATTGTATTAAACAGAGAGGGACACAGACCTTATCATAGTATTCTTCCTTCCACAAAGTTGCAAGACGTTGCTTTTTCAATAGAACATCTACAATGCTTTGAAGTACAGTCCACCCCAATTTGAAACAACTGGCAAAGTTAACTACAATAAATGGTTGATCCATGGAAACAATTGTGTCTAGAACTTGTAAACCCGATAATTCTTCCAATGATACGCAATTGTGTGCATCTATGGATATTAATGGAAGATTAGGTAAACATCGAAGCCTCTCACAATTGCTTATGTCTAGCTCTGATAGATTACCAAGGTCTCTAATCGATGACGGTATGCTCAAAAAATTGTTTCCGCATAAATATAATCTTTCAAGAGAGGTTAATTTACCAAGACTGTCAGGCATCTCCACAATACCGCAATTGGATAGGTCTAGTTCCTTTAAATGGCGCAAGTTAAATGGAGGCAATTTCAAGTCCACCATGTCCTGACTTTTACAGTATCTTCTAAAAGATAACGCATTTAGATTGTTCAAATGGAAGATGGATGCCGGTACTTCATTTACAGCAGTTCCCTCAACTTCAAGCTCCATCAGAGATTCTAAAGTCCCTAAGTCCTCAGGCAGTTTGTCAAGCAATGAGCAATCAGAGAGAGCAAGTCTTTTAAGAGACTTCAACTTACAAATGTTATTTGGAAGATTCTTAAGCCTTGGACAACTTTTAAGATCCAATAAAACAAGTCTGCAAAGACACTCAATGGATGAGGGAAGTTCTTCTATTGCAGTTTCATCTAAATATAACTCTTCTATGCTACGTGAGATCTCAGGCAACATATCCAAGTCTGAGCAGCCAGATAAACAAAGTTTTGTTAGAGATTTCAAATCAACGCAATTTGGAAGACCTCTGAGGCTTTTGCAGTCACTTAGATCCAACATATTAAGCTTATGGAGATATTGAATGGATGATGGAATTTCAAGCAAACTTGTGCAACCTACTAGCATCAAACTCTCAAGATTTGGTAGACCTGAGAGATCCGGAAGATCTATTAGATATTTTGAGTAACTGAGATTTATTTCCTTCAACCTTTCAAGAACCTGTAAGAGAAAATTATCAACATAAATTATCACCTTAAATAAATGAGCAACACTAGATTTCTCAAATTTTTTTACCTAAATCTATTAGTAAGTAATATGATATGTGAGTTATCAATATTATATTAATTATCATATTATCTATGATTTATAGGATTTTAACAACTCGCATATCACATCATTTAAGTATAGATTTGAGTAAAAAGTTTAGAAAGTCTAACATTATTCTAAATACATATTAAGAAATTACAACATAAGCATCACCATAAAAAATGAAAAATGTACCTGGAAACTGTTCCAAAGATGTTCAACCTTGCTGTAAGGCATTTCAAGTATTACAAGGTTCTCCAAACAAAAATTTTGAGGCAACGATGTCAACGGGAATCCATGCCAATGAAGATACTTTAGCCTCGTGAAGATAGGTTCGAGGCCGTGAAAAACATTCACATTATTTATATCTTCTGCATAGCTCGAGCTATAGAATTCCAACAATCTCAATTTATGCATCTTTAGGAAAGCATTTGTGTGGAAGCTTATATCCCTTATCTTTGATGTATCCAAAGATATGCCCTCAATTATTTCAGTCCCCTAATTCATAATTAGAAAAAAAATGATAAGTTGGGACCAAAGGTAGTAAAATCTTTAGGGATTATTCCACCACTCCTCTTGGCTGTCCAAATTGTTACCTCTTTTTCTTAAGTTTAATAGAAGTAGTCAAAGAAATTTCAAAATTTTGAAAAAATCATTCTTGAACAAATCTTTCTTGACACTTAACCTCAAGGGCTACATAATTTATTTTTCCGAATTAAATCATAGAAAACAAGGCAAAATAATAGAAGATAAAAAATCGGAAAAAAATGCAAGAAAATATTAAAATTACGAAGTAACATGAAGCTGTAAGTGACCCCTTGATGCTACATGGAGGTTGAGGCCTCCACGCATAAGACTAAGAGGCCACCTCCACCTCTTTTGTTTGTTTTTCTTGCTTTCTTTCTTATGAATAATAGGTTATTTTAACTATTGTCATTGTTATTTCTACAACGTAATACTTATATCAAATTTTAGTTTAACTTTTTTTCAATTTAAAGTCAAATACAGTCAACTTACTTACCATCAGGAGTTCTATGGAATTATAATATTAAAACAAATGTTCATAGTTGAACCAATTAATGAAACATATAATTCATCAAATCAAATCCATTTAATCCCCATTTTCACATGAGCTGACCAAGCAATTATTGTAGCATATATACATATACTTACCGAATTTCTTGTGAGAACACGAAAGATATCCTCATGATTCCATAACCGAGTGCGATTGCCAGGATCTTCAACAGATTCTTGTCGGACAATTTCCTTACCCATTGCTTGTAGCAAATTATGCATTATTATCTTGTTATAATTTGATATAGTTATCATAGACTTATCAATAAGAGTGCTTATCCCGATTTCAGCAAAGAAACCACTAGCATTCAAGACTTCTTTAGCAAGATCACTCTCTTTTCCTTTGAAAAAACATGCAATATCTAGAAATATGTTCTGCACATCATCATCTAGTTCATCATAACTTATTTTCAACACATTTTGAATATCCATGTGAAAACTTCTACTTAGTTTATCCATTGCACTGTTCCAAACTTCTATTCTCTTGTCAAGTAAAAATGACCCCAAAATTTTAAGAGCTAATGGAACACCACCGCAAATCTTACTATCTTATTTGATAGCTCCACATAATCTTCTGTTGGATAATTTTGTCTGAAGGCATAACGACAAAAAAGCTCAAGAGCTTCTTGATTAGATAACACTTGAACCTCATATACTTGATCCACTCTACAATTCTTAAGTACTTGCTTATCTCTCGTTGTTATAATAATCTGACTACGTGAACCATGACTACAAAGAACTCCAATAAAAAATTCTATTTGTCTGAAATCAGTCACATCATCAAATACAATGAGAAGTTTTTTACGCCCAAGCCTTGCCTTGGTGAATGTGCATTTTAAAACAGAAGTATCTACATTTACATTTCCATCCCCCAGTATGGTAGAAAGAAGTTCTTGTTGCCAACGCATTGATCCACATTTCTCATATTCTTTCTTAACATTTTGAATAAAATAAGAACCCTCAAATTGATTAGAGATTTTATTGAATAAAATGCTAGCAATAGTAGTCTTGCCAATGCCACCAATACCCGAAATCCCTATAATGCGAACACCCATCAACTCCATGCATAACAGTGATTTGAGCTGTTTGATTTTTGATTCAATTCCAACTAAGTCATTGTTATCACTTGGGGACATGTCCATTAGCGTCTTCAAAATGTTTTCAACAAGTTGCTCTATGAGTTGAGACTCAAGCCTAACAAATATTGAGAACAATTTTTAGTAAACCAAGGCAAATTTCACAGTGACACCAATAGTTTATTTTGTATAGCAATAGTTTATTACAACGATGCACCTTTTTTTTTTTGTAACAAAAGAGACAAAATCTCTTACGAGAACTAATCAGGGAAAATTGCACTAATTTTCTCTACATTATGAGAGTGCACTCTCTGACAGCTAATTAATTCACTAATTATGTGACAACCCACAAATGGGGTTGACCGTTAGATTGACAATCTGAAATTTAACACTAGAAAGGGAAACTACAAAATTGCTCCTTCACTTTTCTATAGAATAATAATTTAAAAATTAAATATTAATCAATCAAAAAAAATTTGGGTAAGAAATCTACCACCCCTTTAAAGATCTATTCCAACTTGAAAACAACATTAAGCTTGTATTCAATCCAAACAACCTCTCAACAACCAAATTTCTTTCACAAAAAATTATAATCATGTCGATGATAACACCAAAAGAGACAGACAAGAGAGAATAGAATGTAGAAAGAGCGAGGATTGAGGATGAAAACCCAAATCCATTTGCTAATGTGTTGAGTCAAATTGTACTTAACCCAAGTCCACCCTTTTGCTTATTGGGCTTGAAAGTAAAAACCCAAATCTATTTGCAATTTTCCATTTAACACAATCTTTGTTGTTATTATTATTATTAATTTGTTTGGAGTGAATAAATGTATTTTTGATGAACGGTGATGATGGAATTGGATGAACGAAGCTAGTGATGAATAGTATTACGTATCACTACAAGAGAGCTAGTTCGAGTTTTGAACTACACATTTACATAATATTAAAAAATTAATGAGTCATGATGGGTTTTAATGGGCTTTTAAGTGTTAAATCCAAACCCAAACTATTAATTATTGGGTTACATCAATCATTTTATACGAATGGATTGGGTCAAATTAGTGGGTTAGCTGTACTTTTACTAGGAGGTCGTTTATTTTTTCCACTTAAAATTTAATAGTGTTGAATTACACCTATTGAATTATTTTTGTTTATTTTTTTTAAATGGTCAAACCACTTAAAACTATCAAAAAACAATTGAAAAAATTAAGAATTTTTAACTTTTTATTTAATTGCAAATCACTTAACGACAATTAAAGTTTTTATTTGAAATCTATTCTTCTCAAAATAACAAAATTTCAAATTTATCCTAATTTTATATTACTTAAATTTTCTGTTTTTTTTTATACTTATAAAATATATTTTGAAAAATTAAAACCTAAATACATTTCATCTCAAATTATCTTGGAATTAAACTAATATATTTTAGTTTACAATTTAAACATTCATTTTTTTTAGTTGTTTTCTTAAATATATTAATATATTTAAATATACATATAGCTAATACTACTATATTTTTAATCATATTTTAATTATGAATAACATATTATTAATATGTACATAAAAAAATATTTTAGAATTTATGAAATTATTTATTTTTAAATGTTTGTATTAAATTAATTAAAATTACATAATAATAAACAGTAAAAATGATATAAATGTTAACTTAATAGTTTTTAGACTATTTTAAATTTAAAAAACAAACAAATTTACAATATATTCAAAGGTAAAAGAACAAAAAAACAAACATGTTATTTAGATTTCAAATTTCAGTTACTATTCAATCTTCAATAGCGTTGTTTAGTCTTCAGACAAAAAAGCAAACGATCCCTAGGTCTAGTTGATTAATTAGGAAGAAATCTACAATTTGTTTTTTTAAATATTTGTATTTAATAATTTTTTTAATATTTTGGGTCCATTTCATATATTTTATTTTGACATCTTTGGAATTATAGAAATATTTGGGTTGTTTCATAATTTTCTCATGGTTTTAATTAATTATTAATGTACAAAAAGACAATTTTACCCTTGAACCATCAACTCAACGTGTCGATCAAACTATTAGTCAACTTTTGAAAGGCATTTATGTAATTAATGAAATAATTTTTGAAGAGTACGGGTGGATATTTAGGTGTTTAGTTTGGTGTTTACTGGAACAAACCCGAACCGACAAACTCATCAGTTTTCAAAATGAAAACCAAACATGGATATTTGGAACATGAAAATCGATCTAAATCAAATAAGATTGGATTAGTTTGATTTGAGTCAGTTCCATGTTTAACACCAAAATCACATTATCACATATTCATCCTCCATATTCAACCTAAACAGAACTCAAACTCCATCAAAACTAAAACAAATCAAAACTCAAAACTCAATCAAACCAAACAATCAAAAAACCTACCATACAAGAAATCTCAAACTAAAAAATAAAAAAACCCATCACACAATAAATCTCAAACCAAAAAATCAAAATACCCACCAAGATGGGCAAGATTGATTGGTGACAAAGGCAAAGAATGACGATATCGATCTACGAAAGAGGCAAAAAAGGACAAGATCGACGATAAGGACGAGATCAGCGATGTGAACGCTAACGTGAAAGGTGATTTGGGGTTTCGATCGACAACAGGATAAGGAAGAAGGAAGAAAAAAAAGATGGAAGAAGAAGAAGAACAAAAGGAAGGACGATATCGATCGGCAAAAGAGGCAAAGAGAGATGAGATCGGCGATGTGAACGGTGACTTGGGGTTAAGATCGGTAATAGGACAAGGAAGAAAAAGGAAGCAAAAGAAAATGGAAGAACAAAGAACAAAAAAAAAAAAAAAAAGGATGGAGAAAAGAAATGAGGAGGAAGAAAATGGAACAAGAACAACGATAAAGAGAATGGTAAGCAACATCTCTAAATTCTGAATGCTCTAAAAGATGGGCTTTGCTTGTATAGGAGCACATGCGAATTATGCATGTGTCTTTCATAAATTATACAAATTACCCATGTACTCTGATTCTAGGCATTTCACGGATTGGATCGGTTCTAGATACCCAAAATGGATTCGATCTATAAAACATGGTGTTTTTAAAGTGAAGGGTCCAAACACCTTGGAAATGAACATGAAAACTGACCCGAACACCTGCGAATCTGTGCGGGTCAGGTTATTCGAGTCGGTTTCATATTTTCATACCTACCCCTATTGAAAAGTACAATTTCACATATATACAGAAGGAGTTAGTGCAATTTTCCCAACTAATTATTATTTTAGTGCAATTTTCCCAACTAATTATTATTTTTGGGTCAAGATGTTGATAACAATGGTGAGAGGTGGAGTAGCCAAGAAAAACACTCAGTTGAGACTTGGGTTTAAACTTAGGGCGTGTGTATGGTTTAAGCCAAAGGTAGCAAAGACAACCAAATAGCTTGAGTGTTTGATAGAAGAAAAACCTCAAGTATTATTCATGGTATAACAGCAGTATACATACAAAGGCTATTACCAAAAATGGTGATGATGAAATTTAGGCTGTACAATTGATAGAAAAATCAAGTTAATGATTAAATGAAAATCTGTTGACTAATGGGCTGTGATTGAGGCAGATTATATGAGATTTGGAGCTGATATTGCTCTATTTTTTAATATTTTTCTTTTGAATCCTGAATTTTACTGATATCAAGTAACATTTTATTTATAAAATTATTTCAATTTAAATAAAATAACATTTTATTTTTAATTTATTTTGTGAGTTTGCACTTGTTTTAAGTTTTTTTTTTTTTAACTCCAATTTTTTTTTTTTTTTTAATAATATTTTTTGTGGGTAGTTTTCTGAAGAGTACAATTTCTTATATTACATATATGCACGAATTAAATTAAAAATATTATTTATTAAAAATACAAAATCAAATCTTGAAATCTTTTTCTCCGTTTCAAAACGATCTGCAACTTTCTCTCAACATAGTTCAACTAATATCATTTATCTTCAATCTCAAATAACATAAAATAAATGAAGTTTGTAGGCCCTTTCTGTAATTTCATTTTTATGTGAGAAATGGGGTGCTTGATGTGTAGACAACAACTTACATATTTAGAACTCCATTGGTTTCACATACGAAAAATTAAAAAGTTAAAACCAAATCAAAAGCAGTGAATTTTTCGCTCCCAAAATTAAACACTTACTTGAAACTACGTGTGTGGAAACCAGATACTGCTGCTTCAATCAAAGCCTTTCTCCATTTCTCCACCAACAAATTATCAAAACATTCTTCATTTTTGTGGAGAGCAGCTGCAAAAGAGTAAGTCTGGTTCCTCACATCAGAAGGGCTACATGATAATAAACAGGAATCACGATCTGTTTGCACTTCTCCTTGCATTCAAGGATTTGAACAAGCTCATCGAGACACTGTCTGGAATAAGCGTAGTTCCTGGAGAAAATGACCACCGAGATCTGCGATTCTTCGATGGCTTTTAGGATAGCCGGGGAGATCTCATCTCCTCTATTGAGCTCGTGATCCACGAAAGCTTCAATTTGTTTGTCACGCAGAGCTTTGTGAAGATGGCTTATGACACCGTAGCGGGTGTCCTCACCTCTGAAGCTCAGGAAAATATCATACTTGAATAGAGGAGTAGTAGTCCTTGAAGAAGTGAAGAAAACACAGGATAAGATATGTGGCTACGGCCTGCGGGTTGCTCTTAAGATCACTCACACTCTCAAAAGTTTGATGTGATCATATTATATATATTACAAATTATTAATGGATAGATTCTATCCATTTAAAATAAAAAGTGTATATAATGAAAGTGATTGAATTATTAGTAGACTGTTCCATCAATTTAAAATAAAAAATACAAAGTGGGGTTGGTTGAAAAATTTTGTCAACAAATTGCCTATATATTTTTGCATACGGCAGATGACAGATTCAACAGAAAAGTTTTTCTCTCCCAAATTTCATTCTCTCTCTATTTGCTCTCTTCTTAGTTTTTAGTTGCAATTTCCCCTATTATTCTCTATTTTAATTTAATTTAATTTTATTTATTTTATGATATGTTATTAACATGATTTAAATAAATAAATAAATTCTCATTATAAATTATTTATTTACTGTTTATTTTATTTACATAATATTATTTTTATAACTTTGACTATACTAACTTAATGAATGTACGACTATACTGACTTAATATATTAACCTTATTTATACTATCATTATTTATTATTATATATTATATGTACGGCTTTACAAACTATATATGTGGTTATAATAATCTTATTTATTATTATATATTATATGTGCAATTCTACAAATTTTATTCATTACTATTGAATTTTATGTACTACACTCTTTTCCCTTTTGATCAGGTTTTATTTCATTCAATTTTACTGGTAAGGTTTGCAATAAGGTAGGCTATCTTAAATTAGTGTATACCTAGGGGGAATGTTATGAATTATTAGTAAGTGGATTTCATCAATTTAAAATAAAAAATATATATACACAATGGGAATGGTTGAATTATTAGTGGGTGAATCTCATCAATTTAAAATAAAAAATATACAGTGGGGTTGGTTGAAAAATTTTGTTGGCAAAACCAACTATATATTCATGTTTGCATATTAGCAGGTGACAGAATTCAATAGAAATTTTTTTTTTCCCAAATTTCATTTTCTCTCTGTTTGCTCTCTTATCAGTTTTCAGTTGCAATTTTGCACTCTCTCCCTATTATTCTCTATTTTAATTTGTTTTACTTTTATTTATTTTATAATAATATATATATGAATTGCACAACATTCATATGAGATTTGTCTAAAAGCAAGCGAAAACATATTTATTCTTTTATTACACAACATCCCCACTCTATTGGTCAAATTTAGTTAAGGTTAGTCAATTTAAGGTAATTTCATCCATTATATATTTTAAAAATTTTTAAATTCAAAATTGAAAAATAAAATTAAAAATATGAAAAAATATATATATGTAGTTGAAGATCTGGGTATCTGGTAACCCAAACCTTCAATCAATCCCCTTTTTTGCCTTTTTTTTTTTCGGTTCAATTGGTCTTAACCAAATTGTGACAAAATTGAAACTTCAATGCCATCCCTATCCTTGTCATGCACCAAATACCAAAGCCGCTAGAGTCTCATAAACAAAATCCAAAATCACAGGACACATAACTCTTTCACTATCCTATTTTGCTTTGTTTCGAACAATCTGAATTACCTTTCATTGTTTATTCCACAAATCATTACCCAGATCCTAAAAAAAAAATAATATAAAGTTGAATATATGGGCAGCCCAGATTTTCAATCAATTTTTTTTTTTTTTTTTGAAGATTTGAGAAGACAATGGATATTAAGTTGGAAACAAAGAGAAATAATAGAGATGGGTACTAATGAACTTTATTTTGGGTGAGAATGGAGGAGATTGAAGTGAGACGCTGAGTTTGCTGGATAAAGAACAAAGATGGAGTTAATGGGTACATGTGTATTATGTAGTAAGTGGCCAGGACTAGGACCAAGTGACCCTTTCAAACAAGCAACCAGCATTTCAATATTGATTGAGGATCTAGGTTCAAAACCTAGATCTTCAACTTGAAGATCTGGGTTTCGAACCCAAATCTTCCAAAAAAAAATTAAAAAAAAAAATTCATCAGCCACAACCAAAATCCATTATCATCATCAGCAACCTCCCATCATCATCAACCTACCACCATCATTAATATCAATCCACTATCACCATTAACATCGATCCACCATCATCAACAAAAAAAATGAAAAAAATGAAGACCCCTAGAGACCCGATCTAGTGAGAACAAGACACGTTGTCGATAATGGAACAGAGGAAAGGAAAGTATTGGCAATGGAGAGAGAGGGAAGAGAGTGATGTCGGCAAAGGAGATAGAAGAAAAGAGAGAAATGAAAAATAATTTTTTAAAAAATATATATTTTTTTAATTTTATTTTTTTAAAAAAAAATGTTTGATTTACTTTTTAAATAAATTACAATTTAACTATCTAGACAAACTCTAATTCAAGTAGAATAACCTTTCCAACTTTATTACAATTTACCCATCTACCGTTAGTGAGATTCAGTTACATTTGATTGTAAGCAGTATTTGTTGTAGATATATTTGAGACTGTATAAATAGACTGATTCAATGGATTGACCCAATAGACGAAGGCCCAGTTCATCAAACATTTAGCTCACGGGAACGAGCTCTCAATTTGTCGCTACTATTATCAGGTCATTGGTCAACTATAGTCAAGGCTGCATTATGCTCAGCTCTAGCTCGTCCAAAGTAAGCTCCAACTCGCAGCTTGAAGTGCTCGTTAAGGGAATTTTTCTAGAAAAACAACAACCCAAATTAAGGAAAATTCAACTACCAGAATTGGAAATAAATTCAAACTCTTATGTCAGTGGAATCTATCCCTAATATGTTGAACCCCAATTTTAGAAGTATAATTAATGTGAAACTTTTTCCTCTTTTATTTGTACTAAAATTGTATCACCCCATGTTATAAATAGAGGTTAAAAATTCATTGTGACACGTATGAAAAACAATAAGCAATAATATACTATGACTCTACCAAAATAACCAAAGAAACAGGCATGGATGTAGACATTTTTTTTTTTTTACCGAACCACGTAAAAATCCACTTACGTTTAGTGTTCTTCCTCTTATTCTTCTCTCATTTTTGTCTTTGTTTTGCCTTATTTTCAGGTAATGAGTCAAGAACTTGGATCGAACAATTTCAGACATCGACATTTTGGCATTAGAAAGAAGGTCCAAACTGCAATCTTTTGGAATTTTCATCGCTATGGCAAGAGAAAAAACCACCAGAAGCTCTGACACGGCAACTGATCAATTAGAAAGATAGTTGGATCAGCAACAGTGTGATGTCCAACCGACGAAAAATACAGCCCTGCCCATGACAAACGCGTTTCATGTCCATACAATAAGCACTATTGTTGGTATGCCTCCACTAGCCCCTCATTAACCAACATTGATGGTCCCATCAGTTAAGGGGCTATAGGCGTGGCACCAATGGCAAGAGGTTTTGGAAGATGCGGTACGGCAACTTGCAGCTACAGTTAATGTACTGGCATAGGCTCAAGCACAAAACACGCTCAGACCTGAGGCTGTTGCTTCTAGAGAAATTTATCAGTAGCAACGAGAGGAAGCGTCAGCTCCTAAAAGACCACTTAGAAAGGTGCCATGACCTGCCAATTCAATTCATTCCTCCAACTCACGTTCTAGAGCTAGAGGTTGTCGAGCTCGTGAACAGGATGAAGTAGATAATCAACGACGTGCGAAGTCGTACCGACTTGGTAGTTCATGAAGGGTAAGTCAGAGATACGTTTCAAAATACCACTCTCCAGGTCGTGAGCTCGAGTGAGGGTACGAGCTTCAGGACCCAAGGTTAGAGAAGCTCCTTCACAAGGTTCAACAGCTTGAGGCACACCTTGGTACTTCAAACCAACGTGATCAATATAAGGAGAAGACCCATTTTACCAAAGAGATCGAGACACAGCCTCTCTCTCACAGATTCAAAGCCCCCAATATTACTCAGTACAAAGGAGATAGCGACCCGTATGATCACCTGGATGCATTGAATGTCCAAATGGATCTCTAGATGAACAATCCATTAGTCAAGTGCCGTGTTTTTCCAGCTACCCTAGGAGATGTTCCATGAACTTAGTTCAAAAGTCTTCCAACTCCTAGCATAGACAGTTGGGAGGAATGTCAACGAAGATTCTTCAACCAATACAAAGCTCTGAGGAGGCAGCTTGCGCCATCTTTTCACAACGCCATGGTCTTCCAACAACAAAATGAATCGCTAAAAGATTACATTACTAGATTCAAACATGAAGTCACCAATGTAAAGAACCCTTCAGACGAAAGTATCTTAACCGTGATTTCAATTGGGTTTTTCAAGGATGGGAAGCTATATAAGAGCATCTACAAATCTCTAATGAATGTCCTGGACATGTTCTACGAGCAAGTTGCAAATGATATCAAATGGAATGAGACCTTCGATATAAGAAGTCCAATCATAAGGGTGAAGTAGGTAGTTCTAATCAACCAAAGAAGAGAAATAATTGTAGGAACGGAAGTGAAGGTCGGAATAATGGCTCGAACAATCAGGTCGCTAAGAAAGCTAGAAATGAGCCTGCAAACGAACGATCTCAACGTTAAGGTCGTCATGATAGCTATAACATCCTGTCAGATATACAGGACAAGATCTTTGCAACAGAAAGGAACATGAAGGATTTTGGGAAGCCCAATCCTATGAGGTCTCCCATTAACAATAGAGATAGAAACAAGTTTTGTGTCTATCATAACGAAGTCAGACATAACACTTTTAAATGTAGGGCGTTAAAGGACGCCATTAAAGATCTAATCATGAGAGGTCGTTTGAAAGACTATATGGTATGACCAGCGGACCCGCGACTTCAACGACAACGACGTCAACAACTATCACAACTAATACAACAGTAGTCCCAACGAGCTTTCGAATAAGAATATGAACCCGCGGTAAGAACCATCTTCACCATATATGGTGGTCCTCATATCATAGGTACATCTAATAGGTCGCATGAACGTTACGTATGAGAGGTGAATCATATCCTGCTTATAGGTCATAGTGGACTAGAAAAACCTGCAAAGAAGGTAAGAATAGTCTCGAATGACATTGTTTTCACTAAAGAAGATGTCAGGGGTGTATGTTGGCCCCATAATAAAGCACTCGTCATTCGAGGAAAGATTAGTAACACCGAGGTGCAGCAGATCATGATTAACATAAGGAGCTTGGTGAGTGTCATGTATAGGGGATGCTTCGACCAGATAGGACTACGGACAGAGTAGCTGAGACCTTCCCCAAAACCTCTTTACTATTTAATTGGAGACACCATCACTCCAATAGGCCAGATTACACTTAGGAATTTAAGTCGTCAAGCCACTATGTTGGCAAACTTTCTAATAATCGACTGCCACTTAACATACAATGTGGCCTTAGGAAAACCTGCAATGAACGACTTGGATATAGTAACCTCCACCAAGACCCTCACAGTCAAATTTTCAACCTCCAATGGGATAATTTGTGTACGAGGCAAGTAGTATTTAGCTCGATGCTGCTACAAAGACGCAATCAAGATGGGGGTCAAAAAAAAGAAAGTAAACGTGGTTTCGGGGGGTAAATCACGAGTTATGAGCGAGAAAAGGGTAAGTCACTACCTCAATCCATATGAGGTAGACACGGATAAAGTAGCTAAACCTGTAGAAGAGCTCGAGGATGTCCAAGTTAGCAAGCTGGATGCTGAAATATGCCTCAAGTTAGGACGAGGTTTAACTCTAGAGGTAAGACCTCAGTTCATTGACTTCCTCAAAGCAAACATAGACGTTTTTGTTTGGAACCACGAGGATATAGTAGGAATAGATCCCAAGGTCATGTCATATAAGGTAAACATTGACCCCCGCCATAAACCAGTTCGCCAAAAGTGGAGGCTAATAATAGCAAAACGCTATGCCATTTTGAAGGAATGGGTAGATAAGTTGTCGGTCACAACTTCATCTGCGAAGCCTATTACCTAACCTGAGTCACTAGTCCTGTGCTCGTGAAGAACAAGAATGAAAAGTGAAAAACTTACATTGACTTCATAGACTTAAATAAGGCGTACTCAAAAGACAGTTTTCCCCTACCCATAATTGATTAGCTCGTGGACGCAACAGCTGGTCACCAGCTCCTAAGTTTCATGGACGTATACTTGGACTATAACCAGATACCTATGAGTCCAGAGGACGAAGAGTACACCTCGTTCATCACAGATCACAGCCTATACTACAACAAAGTGATGCCCTTTGGACTAAAGAATATAGGGGCAACTTATTAGTGTCTGATCAATATGATGTTTGAGGAACAAATTGAGAAAACAATACAGGTATAAGTGGATGACATGCTAGTAAAGTCCAAACAGATGGTTGACCATGTGCGTGACCTAGAAGAAATGTTTCAAATATTAAAGAACTACTAAATGAAACTGAATCCACTTAAGTGCGCATTCGCAGTATTCTCTGGGAAATTTCGTAGCTTTATGGTAAACAACAAATAAATTAAAGTCAATCCCAAGAAGATTGAGGCAGTCATTAACATAGGGTCCTCTACGTAGGTTAAGGATATGCAAAGCCTCAATGGCTGGGTCGTAACTCTCAGTAGATTCATTTCGAAAGCTACTGATAAATATATTCCTTTCTTTGACGTACTGAAGAAGGTGAAAAACTTCAAGTAGATCGAGCAATGTCAAGTGATATTTCAATAGCTAAAGGACTATATGGGCCAAGCTTCACTCATATCCAAACCAAAAGAAAAAGAGAAGCTCATCTTATACTTGGGGGTATCTAACCATGCCTTGAGCGTAGCTTTGGTGCGAGAAGAGAAAAGAACGCAGCTTCCCATGTATTATATGAGTAAAAGGCTGCTTGATGTCGAAATCAACTACTCGTAGATGGAGAAACTTGCCTATTGCCCGGTCGTGTTGAGGAAGCTACGCCCATATTTTCAAGCCTATAGAATTGAAGTCCTCACTCAGTATCCACTGAAGCAAGTGGGCAGTAGAGCTAACACAGTTCGATATCAAGTTCAAGTCGAGATTAATAATTAAGACCCAGGCCTTAGTAGACTTCATCACGAAATTCACATGGCCTACAAAATAAGAGGTCGAATCTTCTGAAGGCCCGACTTGAGAGCTATGTGTCGATAGGTCATTTAGTGAACAAAAGGTTGGAGTTAGGGTTCTACTGGTCAACCTTAAAAGGCACCAGATCCTTTATGCGTTGAGGTTTGGTTTTCAGGTCATCAACAACAAAACTAATTATGTGGTGCTGCTCGTAGGTTTGTGCCTAGCTAAAGAGATGCGAGCTGAGCAACTAAGAATTTCGGTGACTCTCAGCTCATGGTCTGCCACATCCGAGGAAAATTTCAGACCAGGGGATCTAAGATGGTTGTATATCTCTAGAAGGTCCAAGAGCTGTTAGGCACTTTTCAAAAGTGTAAGGTGAACCAGATCCTACGAGTTCAAAACTCATATGCAGATGCACTAGCTCACTTAATAACTACTGGAGATGCAAACTTTCTGAGGACTATTCCAATAGAGTTTTTATCAGTCCCAAGCACAGAAGAGATGAATTTCATGATGGCCATAGTTATCTAACCAAACTCATGGATAAACCCAATTTTGAACTACTTGCAAGATAAGAAGCTGCTGAGTTACAAACTGGAGGCACGTTACCTACGAGCTAGAGCAGCTCGATATTGCATCTATGATGACATACTATATAAGAAAGGATTCTCAGCTTTACTCCTGAGATGCATCAATGGTCAGGACTACGAGACCATACTAAAACATATATATATTGGTCATTGTAGGAATCACACTAGGGGCTATCTTTAGCTCAAAAAGCGCCTCGGTAAGGATTCTACTAGCCTACCATGAAGCAAACGTCATCAACCTAATCAAGAGATGCAATATGTGATAAAGGTTTGCCAAGGTTCTACGAGCTCCACCAACTTATCTACAACAAATGGTGAGCTCGTGACCTTTTGTAATTTGATGGATGAATCTAATTGGGCCTCTACCAACAGCTCACAGAAGGTACAAGCACGCTGTGATCGTAATGTACTACTTTATTAAGTAGGTAGAAGCTAAAAAATTAACGAAGATCTCCACTACAAAGATAGAAAAATTTATATGAAGTAATATTATTTATAGGTTCGGAGTCCCTTAATAGATCATGATAGATAATAGGACATAGTTCAGTAGCGACCAATTTATCAAGTTCTGCAACGATCTGAAGATCGTCAAAAGTTTCTCAGTTGTAAACCATCCATAGGTCAATGGTCAGATCAAGGCTATGAACAAAATAATAAAGAAGATCTTAAAAACAAAGCTCAAAGCTAAGAAATGAGTATGGGGAGATGAGTTACAAAAGGTATTATGGACCTACAAAACCACAACTCACAACACTACTAGCGAAACTCCCTTCTCTATGGTGTACAGATCTGAAGTTATGATCCCAACAGAGTTAAAAGTGACGTCACAATAAAGAGAGATCTTCGATCTAAAAAGTAACAACCAGCTACTTACTACAAACCTTGACCTCCTTGAAGAGGCAAGAGAAATAGCTCATTTAAAAGTAGCTATTTATCAACAAAAGGTCGTAAGGTACTACAACAGAAAGGCTCGAGTCCGGCACTACAACATCAGTGATCTTGTACTACGTCTTGTCCTACTTAGAAGTCGCAAGGCCAATGACGAGTCATTAGGTCCGAACTGGGAAAGTTCATACATTATCAAGGGAAACCTGAGCAATAGAGTATATCACTTGACTAATATGGATAGAGTTAAGGTCCCTCGTGCTTGGTATGCTAAACACCATAGCCCATACTTTTGGTAACTTTTTAAATGCATATATTTAATTTGTAATTCAATTTTCGAAAGTCAATAAAAGCTACAAATTCCTCATACTACTTTACTTTGAACAATTACTCTATTGATTCCTTTATTAAGTGCAATATATATAAGTGAAAGCAATCTCTCCATAAAGTTTCTCTTAAACAAAGTTTAATAAATTATATTAACAAGTTCCGACCTACTAGCTCACCATTATGCTAACAAATTCCGACTTACTAAGTCACTAAAATGCTAACAAGTTCCGACTACTAGCTCGTCATAATGCTAACAAGTTCTGACTTACTAGCTTAGCTAGAATGCTAACAGGTTCCGACCTACTAGCTCACTATTATGCTAACAGGTTTCGACCTACTAACTCACCATTATGCTAACAGGTTCTAACCTACTTGCTCATTATTATGCTAACAGGTTCCGAACTACTAGCTCCATATTACTCTATGTTAGCAAAGGTTCCGATCTCCCCGAACTCCCACCAGGCTTAATTATCATTTAATTATATATTGATCATCCAACTTTTTAGTTCGTAGGAAATTCAAATACTTAAAAGAAAGCAGAACAAAGTATAAGATAGCATTGAAAGAAAGCAAATAAATTCAAAAATAAACCTCATAACGAGGTGAATTAGTTCAACAATAATGACCTCAAAATGAGGTCGAAATATTCATTATAAACGAACTCGTGAAGCGAGGTAAGTACAACACAGTTATGAAAAATTCTATAGAAAAAAGGCTTAGATTACATAGGAGCTATGTCCTGGAGAGCTACATCCGAAGGCACTGCGACCTGAATTATCTCATCTTAAGAGGTCGCACCATAGAGCTCAGTATTTAGATGAGTTATGTCTAGAATAGTAGAGGATCGGGCAATCTGCTCCTTATATCTTTCCACCTCCGCAATCACCTCTTCACCAAAGAACAAGAAGTCCAGTTCAAGATAAACTCTCTATAAAGTGTAGA
This sequence comes from Litchi chinensis, assembly GCA_019925255.1. Taxonomy (NCBI): domain Eukaryota; kingdom Viridiplantae; phylum Streptophyta; class Magnoliopsida; order Sapindales; family Sapindaceae; genus Litchi; species Litchi chinensis. Next base: position 1,975,439 of record CM034465.1, on the reverse strand, counting down.
GGAAATTACTGAAGGTCTCTGATTTTGCCTCCTCTGTAGCTTTGGTGACCTATATCTCGACTTCCTCCTTGGCAAGAGCGACCTCCCTCTTAGCCTTCTCTGTGGCCTTTTCCAGATAGCACTTTGCCTTATTCAACTCCTCTTCACTTTTAAGAAGCTTGGCGATGAAGTGTGACCTTGCAACTACATAAACATTTTCCCCACGAGTCAAAGCGTTCTCAGCTTCCTTCCTAACTTCCTCTATATTCTTCAGCTTGGTTAGAAGGAGTTGTTCTAAGCTCTTTGCTTTCTCAACCTCCCCAGTCATAAACGAGAGCTCGTCTTTCAATTTTTTCTTCTCGCTCTCGAGCTTTATCTTCGTATCCTCAAATGCGTAAATCTCCTGCATCTGTTTCATTGCCCTCATAGCGGCTTGAAATGTAGTGAGTTAGCATTTAAACCAAGCAAGAAAGTAAGAAAGGTAAAAGTATTACAAATTACCTGTAGCCCATAACGAGTTGTATAACAAGACAAAATTTCACTTATCATGCCCTCTTTGTCCAGGGTTTTGCGAAGCTCCCTAGGATTGTAAGTTAGTTGTCTAGAAGCGCGTCAAAGCATATCCCTCATGGTCCATCTTCAAGTTGCGCCTTGATCTTCGGCTCAACCCTTCTTTCTGCAATCTCAGGCTATTTACTCTTATCTGCTTATGATCATTTGGCCGGAAAAGGATTAGGCACCGACTTTCTTTTTGCTCCCTTACTTAGAGCAGCTTGAATTTCGCAAGCAAGAGGTCTCGCTTACTCATCTTGAACTTTAACCATCTCTAGCTGCGAGATGGAGACCTCGGTTGGCGAAGGTCCTGGAACGAATATCGAGATGGTCATCTCAACAAAGGTAGCATCTGAAGGAGTTGCAAACTAAACAGGTCGTTTTAAAAGAACCTTTTCAAGAGTGAGCTTCTCTATCCCTGGAGCTTGTTAAGGGTTAGAAATTAGAATTGGATGGAAGGTCGAAACAGCCTCTACTCCACCAACAGCGTTGAAAGCAAGAGTGAGCTCGAGTTCACCTCCAATTTCGATATCCCTTTTGTTGTCAAGAAGCTCGTTGTCTAAAGAATGAGCTAACTAGTAAGCTTTGAGGAGCTCGTTGTCAAATGTGTGACTGGTTCTTCCCTCCTGTGAAATCGCAAGCGTCTTGAGAATTTCGACCTCCTCGTCAGTAAGGGCTACCTTATCTCATATAAAGTCTATGAACTAAAAAGAAAAAGAATTTAAAAAAAAAATCTATATCTCGTGAAAGTCAACCTCATCTAGCTACTTGGACTAAGGACGAAAGAAAGATTGTGGAGTTGTCTCAAGAAAGGGCAAGAAATATAAAACTAACTAGTCTTGTAGTCTCCTATATTGGATTTGTCCTTCGCACCGCCTTAAGGCAAAAGATCCTTGAAGCCCGTTTTTTGAGGTGTGAGATAGTAAATCACATCTTGCATCCTCCCTTTCAAGTCACCTACACTTTTGGTACTAAAAAGATGACAGCAAATTCTTAGGTTTGATGGCGAAAGGTCATTCTCTTAAAGATTAAGACCAAGGACGTAAGTTGGGAGTAGAAGTTTGGGATTAGTTGAAAAGGATTAAGCCTTAGCCTATTTAGGAGATTAATAAGGTATATAGAGACTACAAACCTAAGTCTGTGTTTAAGGTGATGAGTGCTGATGATAATGAACCCCTTGGAAGGATAAACTATATGGTCATTAGAAGAGGGCGACATGACACGGTAACCTTTGGAAAGGTGATACTGTAAAGCAATTCCTCCCAACTCCTCATATTTTATCTTCGAGACGTAGTGGATAAACACCTCATGAGCTCACCGTTCCTCGGCAGCCTGATGGACTATAATAGGGTCAGCTCGAGCTACAAACTTCCCCACGACCTCACCACTCACAAAAGTCGCTTCTTCAGTAACATGAACTTCCCCCGTGTTGAGCTCCTCTAAGTTGAAAGAGTCACCATCTCCTACCCTATATGATCGGTGTCTGCAACCTAAAGACATCTACATATACAATGGAGCAGTTAAGTCGCTACATGCAGATCATTGCTAAAAATCTAAGTTCTCTATTCTCTAAAGAAGTGCTTCTTAATCTACAAATCATAAACGCCATACAGATCGCTAAAAACATGGAGGGCTCAATTTATAAGCTAATGACCTACGAGCTAATAATCTATAGACATCTCATCCTATAGCTCGCACGCATAGTGTCACAAATAATAAACAGTTCATGAAGAGTTAACCAACAAGATCAAATCAAAAAGAAATAAAAAGTCTTAAATATGCAACGTCAAGAACATAGAACATTCACGCCAATACTAGATCCAAAAAATACAATGCAATGCACACAAAAAATGTAAACAAAAAATCAAGAGTTGGTTAAGAAGACTTACTATAAACGCAGTAAAGTTTAACCGTTTGAGAACGAAGATACAGATCTTCTTCAAAGAGTACTAGCACAAGGATGTAGAACGAGAGAAAAAAGGAAACTCAATGTCTGAGTTGAAAACGGCAGAATAAGAGGGAAAACAAATGGGCCATCACTCATATATAGTTACGAGGCTCTAGCCCTAACCGTTAGATCTAAAGGCTAATCAATCGCCTTAAATCTAATGGTACAACACAAGTTGAGGGTTTTGTCATCATGTGTTGTCAGTTGAGAAACGTGCATATTAAATGCGTATAGCATGTAACGTGCCAGTGATGCAGTTACCTAGAGAGTCACCACAAGACAAGTGATGGGACAAAATTGGAAAAGGCACCACGACAGGTCATGACACATCAACTTTTACCAGTGAGATTAAGCTCTCAATCTAAAGATCGCATTGAGAGTTGAGAGTCTAATGTTGTGAATATATTTGGGACTGTATAAATGGACTAGTAAAAACCCAACGAACTAATCTAATAGATTAACTCAATAGACGAAAACCTAATTTGCCAAACATCCAACTCGCAGAAATGAACTATTAGTTCGCCGTTACTATTGTCAAGTCGCTAGTCAACTATAATTAACGTTACCTTATGCTCAGTTTTAACTCGTCCAAAGCAAGCTCAAACTTGTAGCTCAAAATACTCGTCAAGTGAATTTTTTCAAAAAGGAAATAGCCCAAATTGAAGAAGATTCAACTACCAAAATAGGAGATAAATTCAAACTCCTATGTCAATGGAATCTATCCCTAAATATGGTGGATCTCGGTTTTTGAAGTGTAATTAATGTGAAACTCTTTCTTATTTTATTTATACTCAAATTGTGTCACCTCACGCTATAAATATAGGTTGAAAATTCATTATAATACACATGAAAAACAATAAGAAATAATATACTGCAACTCTGCTAAAATAACCAGAGAAACAGTCGTGGATATAGACATCTTTTTAAGCCGAATCACGTAAAAATCCCCTTGCGTTTAGTGTTCTTCCTCTTCTCCTTCTCTTGTTTTTGTCTTTGTTTTGCCTCATATGAAGATACTGGATCAAAAACTTGGGTCAACCAATTTCAAACGTCGATAGTATCAAAGTGACGAAATGACAAAAATACCCTTGATAACTGTGTTAACTTAGTTGACCAAATCAAAATTAAAAATATATATTTTAAAAACAAATTAAAGAAAAATTAATCATATCACAGAAATTAATTTGAGAAAAAAAAATTATATCAAGCTTGCTTCATCAAGAAACCAAAAATAATTAAAAATCATATCTGAGTGAACCCAGATTTCATCAACTTCAACTTCAGAATTGAAAAAAAAAAAAATTCAACCTCAAACATCATTTGAAACCATAAAATTTTCTTCAAGAATCGAAAAAAAAAAAACAAACAAACAAACAAATCAACCTCAAAATCATCTTCAACCCTAACCCATCATCAACCAACCTTCAAACGTAAAACAATCAATCTCAATCCAGAGCATCCAAAATCTCCAACCTAGAAAACTCATAAAATCTAACGCATTCATCATCTTCATCAACCAATCTAACACATTCATCATCCTTATCAACCTTAAATCAACCAACAGCCCCATCTGCAAACCACCCTAAATAATCAACACACCACCTCAAACCACCCTAAACAACCACCATACATACCTTCCGTGCTAGCGACCAACATCGAATAGCCACCACACTCACAGTTACGCAGAGCGGCAAAAACATTAAACACCAGCCTATCTACTTCTTCTTCTTCATTTTCAAACACCAACCCCAACCACTTCACAGCCTCACCCATAAAAACTCAGTCTTTCTACACACCTAAAAAACTGCATCGAGGGCACATTCCAATGTCATCAAAATTGCCAATTTCAATGTGGGTCGGATCTAGCCCAAACAGATGATGGAAGTCGAAGAAGAAAAGAAAGTAGATCAGCAATGGTGGATGTGGAAGAAAGAGAGGACTTCAACATGGGAAAGAAGAAGAAGAACAATTCAACGATGGGGAAGAAAAAGGAGGAGGAGAAAAAAAAGAAATCAATGGCGGTGGGCAAAGAACAAGAAAAAGTCAATGGTAGGTGTCTAGCGATGGGCAAGAAGTAGATGATGTAATTTTTAATTAAATATTTTTTTCAAATTAATCTCTATTGTCCATTTAAGATGGACGATGGAGATCTGATTATTAATTTTTTTGTTTAATTATTTGATTTTTATTTAATTTATTTTAAAGTTTTTAAAATTTATTGTAAAAAAAATTAAATAAAAAAAAAAGTCAAAAGATAATTTTATCATTTAGTCAGTTAACTTTAACGATAAAGGAGTAAATAACAATAAAGTTGAAAAGATTGTTTCGCTTGGATTAAAATTTTAACTGGGTAGTTAAAATGTAATTTGCTCTTATTCTTTTTATTCATGGACAAATGGTCATTTGATCAAAATTCTTGATTAACCGTTAAAATTAATAATAATCAACTAACAGAATGAGAGTTTGGTGTAATAAAATGGTAAATTTGTTTTCATTTATTTGTAGATAAATCGTAGGGGTGTTATGCAATTTCTTATATATATTCTAGTTTTATTGGTACAAATATATATATATATATATATATTCTTAGAAGTATCCTGGAAATTTCAAGGTTGCCATAGATAAGAAAAAGTGTACGCGCCCACCTTTGTTGACATACAGCACCACGAAAATCTAGATTCCAACAAGTCTCATCACTGGCCTTTTACGGTGCAACTTCACTTTTAGACTGTCTGGTTCTCATTGACTTATATAAGTGCCTTTTCCATGGATATTTCATGTGTTTTTCCTATTTTTTTTTTTTTTAAAATTTCAATTTAATCTCTAATTTTTTATTTTAAGAGTGTATTTCTAATCTTGATCATCTTTAATGTTTGATATATTCATAAAATTAGTCCATCTAATTGATTAATTAACGGTCGAACGTGATAAAAACAATAGAAGAATGAAATATTTTTAATCATTTTGTCTTCTTTTATCTATCAATGGAAAGTTAACATGTGTCAGATAAATTTAAAAATCAAAAAATCAAAATTTAAATAAAAACCAAAATATCTTAATTAAATAATATAATTTAAATATTATTTTTAAAAAATAAAATGAAACCTAATAACAAGATCCTTCTAGATTTCTATTTTGAATTCGAGAAGACCCCTATGATATACTGAAAAACGGTATATTATTCTAAACTTTCTGATAATAATCATTTGAAAATCTAACAATAATTTAATAAAAACTTTGGCAATATAACTATTATTTATTCAATAATTTCATTTCGTAATAAACGAAATAAATACTTCTAAATATTTCAAATATCTATTACTTAGGACCTTTGTCCATTTTCCAAATCATATTTCAAATATAAGCAACATCATGTAAAAATACAAAACAAACTTATTTTCATATGGAAACATAACTATAAAGTAGATTGATATCATTTTCAAACTTGAAAGTCAAAAACATAAGTTAACTGATGGATAACCAAACATTTTACAACATTAAAGTATAAGTATATACATTCAAATCTAGATGCCATGGAATATACAAAATGCATATACAATATCAAAATATGATTTCATTGCATCATTTGATCAAGTGGCTCACTTATTCCTATTCGGAGATTTTCTTCAAAACCTAATAGTAACCTGGGAAATGGTTTTAAAAATATAAAAAAATGAGCGCTAACGCCCAGTAAGTAGATATAATTTTTGAAAACTAAATAAATTATTTCTTTTCAATAATAATTAATATAACATAAAGTTGGTAATAAAAATGAAACTTCGACCCATATTCAATCATACCTAAAAGTAATATTGATATCACATCTCATATCACAATAAAATATAAATATCTGTTTGGATAATTTCTGTTTGCTAATGAAAACTCGATTTGCACCAATCTAATACCTAGTAAAATCTATCATATATGATGAAAATACTTAACAAACACGCAAAACGAGAAATAACATCTATCACACAAGTGTTAGGTGACTTAATAACTCTTAGACATCTATCATATATGTGTTAAACAACTCAATGTCTTGTAGACATTTATCATATACGTGTTGAGTGACTCAATGGCTTTCAAACATTTATCATACACATGTTAAACGACTCTTTAGGACTTAAATAAGTGTTGCCTAATGATCATTAAAAGAGAGGACACAATCTTGGCGTTTTTAAAATCTCATTTCATTCGTTTCATAACTTAAATAAATTTCATATGTAAATTTGTATAATTCTATTTCAAATATAAATATAATTCTCAATAAATCATTTTCTTATAGTATAAATAAATAATCTATAATCAAATTGTAATTCATAATTTATAATCGATAAAATCAATTGACTAATTCAATCATTTCCTTCTAATAATAATTAAATAATTAAAAGTTGAAATTTAAATAATTTAAAACAAATCTACTTAATTAAAATAAACAATCTAGAAAATTAATTAATTAACAAATAGTTCATTTCTATTGAACCATAATTAATAAAATCTAGAATATATATGTAACTGTAAATAATCAATTCAATTTGAATAAATGATTCACTCATGGATTAAATTTCAGGCTTTGTTTCAAATCAATAGTACTTGTATTATCCTTGGTTTTTCCCCACTTGAAATTAACATAAGAGCCTATTTGGGATTCATAAAATCAAATCAAAAATTGAATTCGAAATTGAAATAATTGTACACCAAAATCAGCTCCCAAATATTTTTCTTTATTTTGTCTTTCTTCTTTTTCTTCTTCGGCTTGCTATTTTCTCCTCACTATGCTTTTTTCCTCTGCTTCTGATTTTGGTTCTGTGTTATTATTATTATTATTATTATTATTATTTGAATACAACAACGGTAACTGGGACAAGCCCAAAGAACAACCGGGACCATTAAACCGAGATATTATACTGTGACACGGCCCGGGGGACGACTCCCAAGTGGGAGAGAGTCACTCACACGTAAGTGGGGGAGAAACCCACACTTAGGTGGGAGAACAACCCACACAGGGGTGAGAGAACAACCCACACAAATGGTGGGACATGAATTATTAATATATGATATATTATATTATAGAAGATTATATATTATATTATTATATATAGAGAGATTGAGAAGTTTGAGTCGGCAGGCGTCAAACCACACCTACACACGGCGTGGAGGTTGACCGGTGTCAATGGCACCAGCAACCAATCGACTGGTTCTGTGTTATTATTTGTTTCTAAATATATACATGTTTCTGCTGCATATTGCTTATACGTGTGTATGTACATGACATTTGTCCCCTTTTTGTAACTTATAATATAATAAATAAATAAGCCACTAACTCATCTTTTTTGTTTTCATTGACTTTGCTTAGTTAGCTTCTTCTTGCATTTGATCATTCCCATCGGCTTTTTTTTTTGATTACCTTCCTTTGATTACTTAGTGCAGCCCATTTAATTTTGGGCTTGATCTGGCCCACTACTTTATTATATTGTGGATTTCTTAGCAGCTTTCCGCCCACTTAAATTTGGGCTCTTTAATTGAGCCCTTTGACTTATTCATTTGTATTCCACATATGATTTTAAAATTCTACTAGGTCCATTTGAATTTGGACCTTACACCTAACACATCATTCATCTCCTCTATTGAAAATAAACAGACCTGGTTCACATGATATCTTCTTCAACAATTCCATTTTATATTTACCAATTAAAGAATTTAAGAAAAAAATAGTTGGAAAAAACCAAATCTGATCATGGGAGAGGATTAGAAAAAAACTACTCATATTTATCTAAAAAAACTACTTAAATTTTGTACTCATGTTCAACCAAAACACATCAATTCTGGTTCAAAATATATACATAATCAAATAATAAATTTAAGATCTGGATTCAAAACCACTCCTTGTAATTATAAAGTATAACGCACTATTAAACTCTCTGTCTGGCGAGTGAGACAATCAGGAAGTGAAGTTTCTGAACGGAGACTCGTCATCGTCTTTGTCGTCGCTGCCTTCGTCAAAGTTGAGGGCGTAACTCATGGCATCGTAGCTGAAGCTGAAGGAGTGTCTTCTGGTTTCCATCTAGAAACCTTGTTCTTTATTTTTTTTTTTTAAATGTTTATATATATAGGATTTTGTTATATAATTATCATATCCACAAATAACTTGTTGAAGAACCTAGAAATCAATGGAGGAGCTAGAATCAATGCATGAGTTAAGTCAATGACAGTCAAGGCTGGCCTTAAGTATGTGCGGGAGGTGCGGCTGCCCCGAACCCCAAAATTTTACACACCTTCAACTTTTTTTTTTTTTTTTTTAAATAGTTAGTTTGTAAGTAAATAAATAAATAAATTTCAATTATGCATAATAATTGAGAACAGCTTATATAGTAAAGGAGCCTCTTGTTGGTGGTTTGAAGCTTGGGTTCGAATTTCAATGCCATTTCTTGTTGAGCCTCTTGCTGGTCATCTCAAGCTAGGGTTCGAATTTTAATGCCACTACTTGTTTGTTTGTTTGTTTGTTTTTCTTCTTTTTAGGAACAAAAGGGGGATAGTAGACAGCCGAATTCAAACCAATAACGTTGGTGCTTTTTATAAATGACACTTGATTACCAAGCATGCTACTTAGGTTAGTTGATATCATTTAAAATATTATGAAAAATTCTCGAAAAAATAAAATAATTAAAAATTACGGATGATTTTTTTTATTAGATAAATCGTTTTCCACCGATCAAAAAAATATGATCGATGCTAAATTTGAAGGGTATAATGGTAATTAGATGAGAAATTTTATTTTTTTAATAAAATAAAATAAATAAATAATTAAAAATTTAATTTATTATATTTACCGTCATCTTAAAAAAAAAAAAAAAAAAAATCTAAAAAAATAATTAAATAATTAAATAAAGTTTAAAAATTAAATAAAAAAATTTAATTCATTAAATTTTTATCATCTATGTTATGGGAGATAATAGAGATTAATTTTTAAAAAATTAAAAATTTAAATATAAATTAAAAAATTAAAAAAATATTAATTACATTAAAACAAATTTTATTTATAAAAAACACGCGCGCACACGCGCGCGCGCGCACACAAAATATATTAAAACCACCACTTGCGTCAGTGCTACCCACTCTAATCCCTGATCAGCCCACCCCCATCTCCATTAGTTACCCTACCTACCCTAATTCCTAATCTCTCCTTCCCTTTCAGCCGCCGCCGTCCCTCTTTCCTCCCCTTCAAATCCATCAGCCACGCCTCTCCCGTCCACCTCCATCTCCGGCTTCTTCAAGGTCTCCATTCTACTCTCCAATTGGAGCTCAAAGTAGCGAAGAAGGGGACGAAAACGATGTTGGCTTCGTCCTCGTTGAAGACTCTTTTAGCAATGGAGTGTGGCCGAGACTCTTCTCGCGTCGAAGAGGATGCGGGAGTCAGGTGACGAGGAGGACCAGTAGAGGTCGTAGTTGTAGGATCTGGGGAGGTCGGCAGCGTAGACATTGATAGAGATGGAGTGAGAGGCGTTTTAATAAGTTTGGCGGGTGGTGGTGCAGTTGAAGATGAAGAAGAAGAAGAAGAAACAGAGAGTAAGGATGGAGAGGAGCGAGAAGGAGAGGAATATATGAGGGAGGAACTTGTTCTTGATGTTATTTGTTAACATTTCAAGCTAATCTAACTTGTTCAAGTTTCTTCTTCAACATGACCGGTTTTCTTCTACTTCAATCTCTCCCATCCCACCTCACCACTTTCTCTCCCCTCTTCGCCAATGACTGTGGTTTGGGTGGGTGATACTGCTTTGGGTTTGATTGGGGTTGACAGTGGTGGTGGAGTTGAGGTTTGGGTTTGATTGGGTTTTGACTGTGGTGGTGGTTATGTTGGGGTTTGGGTTTGGTTGTGGTGGTGTTGATGTTGGGGGTTGAGTTTGATTGGGTTTGGCGGTGATGGTGGTGATGTTGGATTGGGTTTGCTGTTGCAAATTTATGGTGATGGTGTTCGGGTTTGATGGCTGGCTTTCTATTTTTGTTTTTCTTTGTTTTTTTCTGTTGGGTGTTGCTGAAACCCAGAAAATCCAGCAACTGGAGATCGGTCTTTGTGTTAATTAGGCCCTTTTTTTAAAATTTAATATTATTATTAATTAATAATTTAAATGATATTTTAATTAAAGATATAAGTGAGATTTTATAGGATGTTTGTTAATAAAGAATTTTGATTATTTTACATTTTTGAATGAAAAATATTAATATTTTAAAGAAAAAGTTGATGAGGAAGATGATTTATCTAATAAAAATTTTTTTAAGATAGTTATCGATTATTTTACTTTTTAAAAAGTTTTTCATAATATTTTAAAAAATTAAAGACTTAAATTTTGACTATCCATCTAAATTGTGATGTAGAGTAATGTCGACGTTGGAATTCAGTCGACGAGTAATCAATGCCCAATACCTGCAATCGATGTGAGAAAGCACAAATACCAAGAAAAGACAAAGACAGAAACAGAAGATCAAACGAGGAACACGAAGCTTTTACGTGGTTCAGCAATAAAAGGCCTATGTCCACGACTGTCTGTCCCTTAAATTCTGCAGAGTGACAGTATATTATTGAATATTGTATGATGATGTTACAATGATTTCAATCCCTATTTATAGGGAAAGAGATGTTACAATTCTGATTGCAGCAAATCAGGAAAAGAGTCCTGAATTAATTACATTCCCTAAACAATTGGGAAAAATAAGAAAAAGAATTGTGAATTAATTATACTTCCTAATATATTAGGATAATATCAGGAAATGACTATAATTATCTCAAGATAAGGTTGATTTGAATTTGAATTTGAATAGATCTCCATATCTGACGAGGAAATCATGGTTTGACTAGGTAACTACCATATTCGGAGAGAGAATCATGGTTGAACTTGGTAACTGCCTGTTCTGGAAGATACTGTATTAATCACGAGTCTGAGCGAGCTGACGTGTTTATGGTGGTTTCGAGCTCGAGCTCGCTGAGAGACGAGCTGCGCAAGAAGCGAGCTGCGATCTGGCTGTGGTTATAGGTCTGTTTATGCCAGCTGAAAGATCCCTTTAAGCAAACTGAAGAACTTACTGGGCTTAGAGTCAATCTTAGCTTTGTCTGATGAGCTTTGACTACGTTGACCTTATTGGGCCTTCTTATCGGGTCTTAAATGGGCCTAAATTGGACTTTTACCAGCCCAATTACTGAGTCCGAAAAATACGTATAACATTAGCCCATCAGCTCTCGGTTTGCTTTAGTGAGCTGGGAGCTCAAACTGGCTGGTAAAAGTTGGCTTCCTTGGCATGCTTACCTTTATAACTGCCTCTGCGCACTTTCAAATTCCATCTTTTCAGTTGCGACACGTGGCGATCATGCAGGTAGTAATTGAAGCGACGTCTGCACGTCCTTTACACGCATATTTAATGCGCACGTCCTTCAACTGACGGCTGCATGATTTCCAAAGCCATGTTTTACGCTGCACCGTCAGATTTATGACGGTTACACTTTTCAAAGATCTGACAGTTGGGGGTTCACGCTCGATTGTCTATATAAATCAATGGCCCCTTTTCATTTTCTTTTTTCATCTGTCATTTTCACTCGAAGCAAACAAGTGTTCAAGCTTTCAAGCAACCAGGACCTGTTGTTTTTCTTCGAAATCAACATCCTTACTTGCCATTTTTCAATTCGTCAACGATTCAAGGTGAGGCTTCTTTTTCTTCAAACTTTCTGTTTTGGGTTTATTTTGCTCCATTACCATTGTCGTACTTGCAATGACGTTTTATTATACCTTCGTCATTTCGAGTCTCGTGCTTATTGAACATGGTTTTTTTTTTTTTTTTTTTTTTAGATGTCTTCAAGCGGAACTCGCAAGGGAATTGTTCCAAGCAATGAAGCTCGTGAGCATGATAAAGCCCGAGCTCATGCTATACAGGGGAGAGAGGCTCGTGATACGTTCGCTCGTCATCCCACATCGCTAAAGCGTCCTAATGTGGAGGGGCTTGTCAAGCAATTCCACATCCCTTTTGGTTGCTGCGTACTACTACCTGATTCAAGCAATCATGCGTGTTATCCACCCAGGGGATTCATCGCTGTTAGCACTCAGCATTTCGAGCAAGGGTTACAGTTCCCTATTCCACCATACTTGATCGCTTTTCTCAACAAGGTCAAGCTCGCGCCATTCCAGCTGACTCCAAACTCTTATGTGCAGCTGACCTCACTGGCCGTGGCCTTCCTTAGAAACGGCCTTCGTCCCCCTACACCGAAGATTATACAGCAGTTCTACTCCTTCAAGGCTCTGGCTACATGAGAAGGAGAGAAACCAGACGGTATTTACTATCTCACAGCCCGTCAGTCGCCATACAAAGACCTTTTGCCCAAAGGAGAAGCGAAAGGCAAATCTAACGTTGGGCCGTATAAGACGAGCTGGTTTTACATCTCGTGCCCATCTCTTGAAGATCTTCGAAACTTCAGCTTCGTCCTGAAACCCGGTATTAATAAGGAAATTAAAGCGAGCTGATTTTATTTTGTATCTTCATTATTATCATTTTCTGATCACTTGCTGTGCAAAGCTGAAAATGGACAAGTCTCCTCTTTGCAACGAGGAGGAACGAGCTCTTGACAAGCTCGCCAAATCAGAGGACGCGGGCATCAGCAGCAAATTCGACGATGCTATCCTTAGAGCTTACAACCTTGCTCCTTCTAAAGAATCTCTTCTTCTGCGATCTGAGGAGGACATAGGCAAGATCGGTGATAAACCTAGACTTCCTTCTGTTTTTGAGGTTCCAGTTCAGGTTGGGGACCGACCTCCGCCATCAGTCTCTTCATCATCAGCGGGTGCAACTCGCTCACCTTCTCCAGCTCGGAAGACTTCTTCTCAAGGTGTTCCTGCTCGCGCCTCATCTAAAGCAAAATCATCTTCAGTTCGCACACCAACGAAGGCGAAATCGTCTTCAACTCGCACCCCTTCAAAGGGTGCGTCTAGAAAAACTTCTTCTTCAGTTCCTGCTCCAGCTCGGACAGGATCAGACCCAATCCCTGCAGCCCCTACTGCACAAGCTGACCCATCTTCTTCTCCACATCACATATCTACTCCAAGGGCTTCACTGCCATCCCCAGCTCGTGTTCCAGCCCCTGTTCCTTCCTCTACGAAACTTCCAGCCAACAGGAGGAAACTTGTACTTATGAAATCTCCTCCTGCAAGTCCCACTGTATTTCCAGCTTCCTCGACTCCTTCAATAAAACGGCCTGCCGAAGACTTAGCCACTCCAGCAGCCCCTTCGAAACGTTCAAAATCATCTATCCAGGACCAGGCTCCTACGGTCGCTGCATTCAGCGAAGTGCCTGCTGCCACTGAAGCCACCGCTCCTTCAACTGCTGCTCCCAGCAAGGTACCTCTTTCAAATGTTTTTGTAAATCTTCAGTCACCTCCAACTTCCAGTTCGCAGCTTGGAAAAGGTGATGCTCTTCTTAAGGTCGCTTCCTAGGCATCCCGAGCTGGCCCCAACGGGCATGTGACTAGGCGTACCGTTGCATCGCGACGCGGTGGTTCTCATGATGATGCGTGCGAAATCCCGGAGCGTGAGAGAACTCCTTCACCAACCAGACCAGTTATCAAGCTGGGTCCTGGAGGAAGATACTTAAATTCCTTCCTTGACAACTGGGCAACAATTATGCTTAATCACGCAAATGTCCTGGAAAATAGGTGTCTTAAGGGCGAGGATCTAGATGAGTTCGCGACTCGTCATTGCATGTTGGTAAGTTATTTTTCCTCATCAACTGATTTCCTTACTTGTCTAGATTTTAATCTGTTCATAATTTTCAGGGTGCCCTTACTGTAATGAAGCGAAGAAAGGAGATAAGGGCTTCCAAGGATGAGATGAGGAAGCTGGAATTTGAGCTAGAGGCGGCCACTGATGATATAGCTCGCTTGACCACGGGCAGAATACAAGGTCAGGAAGCTCAGATCGCTGAGGCAAATGCTGCAAGGCAAGCAGCTGAGGAAGCTCTCCGAAAAATGGAAAATGAGCGCAACACGCTTAGGGATGAGCTACTCAAAATAAGGGAAGACCTAAAACGATCTGAGCAGCGGGCCGAGCTGGCAGAGCAAAAAGCTTTGACTGCCGAAGATAAAATTGAAGTGCTCGATCGTCAAGTCGAGACTGCGGCGGAGCGAGCTGAAGCTGCTGAAGAAACAGGCCGAGGAGGCTAAAAAGTGAGCTGATGAGATGGGAGTTGCAGCTAAAAGCGCTGAGGAGGCTGCAACCAAACGAGCTGAGGAGGCTGAGCATCGAGCTGAGGTGCTTAGGCAATAGGTGGGGGAGGCTATTCAGCGAGCTGAGGCTGCGGAGCAGCGAGTTGAAGACCTGAAGAAAGAGGCTGAGGTCATCAACCGTCTCGCTGATAATGCCTTCGAAGAACTAACGGCCTTTAGAGAGCAAGCAGCTCAAGAACTGGAAGTGCGGGTTGCAGATGCAAGGGACGAAGCTGAGGAAAGAACAGGTCGCGATTTTCTCTATACACTGTGGATGTCCCATCCAGAAATGAATTTTTCTATCTTTGGGGACATAGGGCTTGAAACCATTGAGGATTTCAAAGCAAAAGCTGCCTCGTCCACCTCTGGTCCAGAACCTTTGGCTGACCCAGATCCTCCTGTTCAAAACTAATAGCTCGTTTTCTTTCCTTTTTCATGTATTTTTTCAGTTTTTTCAATTTGTAAGCAGTTCTCATACTTAATGAAATTTCTTTCATTATTTCTTCTGTGTTGAATGTTCCTCAGGCTAGTGTATAATATATCTTATGCCCTTCATCTTTAGAGTTATCACATTTCTTGCGAGCTGATAGTCAATGAACCCAAAATCTGATAATAATTAAAGCAATTACTTGTTTCAACAACTTAATAAAATTTTGTAGGTACAAGTAATTGGTTTGTCAGAATATTTGACGAGCTCTGCAGGGGCACTTAGCCATCTGCTTTTTAGGTTCTTTGAGCGAGCTATGCGAGGACACTTAGTCACTTGCTTTTTAGGCTCTTTCATTTATAGTGAGCTATGCAGGGGTCGTCATCTCGCCTGCTTTTTAGGCTCTTTGAGCGAGCTATGCAGGGACACTTAGTCACTTGCTTTTTAGGCTCTTTGAGCGAGCTATACAGGGACACTTAGTCACTTGCTTTTTAGGCTCTTTGAGCGAGCTATGCAGAGACACTTAGTCATCTGCTTTTTAGGCTCTTTCATTTATAGCGAGCTATGCAGGGGTCGTCACCTCGCCTGCTTTTTAGGCTCTTTGAGCGAGCTATGCAAGGACACTTAGTCACTTGCTTTTTAGGCTCTTTCATTTATAGTGAACTATGCAGGGGTCGTCACCTCGCCTGCTTTTTAGGTTCTTTGAACGAGCTATGCAAGGACACTTAGTCACTTGCTTTTTAGGCTCTTTGAGCGAGCTATGCAGAGACATTTAGTCATCTGCTTTTTAGGCTCTTTCATTTATAGCGAGCTATGCAGGGGTCGTCACCTCGCCTGCTTTTTAGGCTCTTTGAGCAAGCTATGCAAGGACACTTAGTCACTTGCTTTTTAGGCTCTTTCATTTATAGTGAGCTATGCAGGGGTCGTTACCTCGCCTGCTTTTTAGGCTCTTTGAGCGAGTTATGCAAGGACACTTAGTCACTTGCTTTTTAGGCTTTTTGAACGAGCTATGCAGAGACACTTAGTCATCTGCTTTTTAGGCTCTTTCATTTATAGTGAGCTATGCAGGGGTCGTCACCTCGCCTGCTTTTTAGGCTCTTTGAGCGAGCTATGCAATGACACTTAGTCATCTGCTTTTTAGGCTCTTTCATTTATAGCGAGCTATGCAGGGGTCGTCACCTCGCTTACTTTTTAGGCTCTTTGAGCGAGCTATGCAAGGACACTTAGTCACTTGCTTTTTAGGCTCTTTCATTTATAGCGAGCTATGCAGCGGTCGTCACCTCGCCTGCTTTTTAGGCTCTTTGATTTATTCTTGAGCTGTTGAGCTCGGAGCCCATTAGTTTGACGAGGTAAGTTGAATCAAAACAGGGGAAGAATGGAGCTTTCATTTACAATTAATCCATATTACAGATAATGAAAAACTTATTGATAATAAGGGCGGAGATGCTCGGCATTCCAAGCTCGGGGGACTTCTACCCCATTTACATTAGTTAAGCGATAAGCTCCATTTCTCAAGGCTGTTTTGACAACATACGGTCCTTCCCAATTCGGGCCTAAGGATCCGTCACTTGGCTTGCGGGCTCCTGGTAGAATGAGGCGTAAGACTAAGTCTCCCACATTGAATCTGCGAACCCGAGCATACTTGTTGTAGTACCTCGCTATTCTCTGCTGATAGACAGCTACCCTTAACCTGGCCGTTTCCTTGTGTTCCTCGAGTAGGTCCAGGTTTGTTGCAAGTAGCTGATCATTGTCATTTGGATTGAAGGTCGCTCTTCTTTGCGAGGTGACTTCAAACTCAGCTGGGATCATAGCCTCCGATCCGTATACCATTGAAAATGAGGTCTCGCCAGTGGAGCTGCGAACTGTGGTTCTATAAGACCACAATACTTTTTGGAGCTCATCTACCCATGCTCCCTTCTTAGCTTTCGGTTTCATCTTCAGGGTATGCTTGATAATCTTGTTCACAGCTTCCACTTGGCCATTGGCTTGTGGATGGTTCACTGCTGAGAAGCTTTTAACGATTTTGAGGTCGTTGCAGAATCTAAGAAACTGGTCACTGGCGAACTAAGTCCCATTGTCTGTCACGATCTGCTGTGGGACCCCGAATCTGCTAATAATGTTGCTCCACACAAACTTCTCAATCTTTGCCGTGGAGATTTCAGCTAGCTCTTTTGCTTCAGCCCACTTAGTGAAATAATCCACTACGACTACTGCATGTTTGCATCTTCCACGTGCCATCGGTAGGGGTTCGATCAGGTCTATCCCCTAGATTGCAAAGGGCCACGGGCTCACCATCTGTTGGAGGTAAGCTGGCGGAGCTCGCGGAATATGAGCAAATCTCTGACACTTATCGCATTTCTTTACTAAGTTTATGGCGTTCTGCCTCATGGTGGGCCAGTAGAAACCTTGACGAAGTGCCTTCTGAGCTAGAGACAGCCCCCCAGCGTGGTTCCCACAGTGGCCTTCGTGTAACTGCCTTAGTACTGTTTCACATTCAGGGCCATTAATGCATCTTAATAAGGGTGCTGAGAACCCCTTCTTGTACAGTGCATCATCATAGATGCAATACCTGGCTGTTCTAGCTCGTAGACGTCGGGCTTCCAGCTTGCCACTTGGCAGCTTCCCATCTTGCAAATAGCTAAGAATAGAGCTCATCCAGGAACCAGGCTGCGCAGTTATGGCCATCGTCACATTCTTTTCTTCTGTACTCGGAGCGGGTAGGAATTCAACTGGGATCGCCCCAAGGAAATCTGCATCTCGGGTGGTCGCGAGGCGAGCCAGTGCATCAGCATGTGAGTTCTGAGCCCGCGGGATCTGTTTCACCTCGTACTTCTGAAATGCATCCAGCAGCTCGTGTACTTTTTGGAGGTAGAGGGCCATCTTTGATCCCCTAGCTTGATATTCTCCCATTACGTGGCTGACGACGAGCTGTGAGTCACTGAAGATCTTCAAGCGTTCAGCTCGCATCTCCTTAGCCAAACGCAGTCCCGCAAGTAGTGCTTCATACTCAGCTTCATTGTTTGTTGCATGAAAGCCAAACCTTAGAGCGTAGAGGATTTTGTGGCCTTCAAGGCTGATAAGTAGAATTCCAGCTCCAGCCCTCTACTTGCTGGATGATCCATCAACAAAAAGCTCCCAGGCCGGACCTTCAGAAGACTCAGTTTCATCATCCACAGGTCTCATAAATTCTGCAATGAAATCTGCCAGAGCCTGAGCTTTGATAGCCGTCCTCGGCTTGAATTGGATATCGAACTGCGCGAGCTCCACTGCCCATTTCAACAAATGACCTGAAGTGTCTGCTTTCTGCAAAACTTGCTTCAACGGATACTAGGTGAGGACTTCGATGGTATGAGCTTGGAAAGAAGGTTGCAGCTTCCTTGATGCAATCACCAGGCAGTAAGCCAGCTTCTCCATCTGCAATATCTGGTTTCAGCATCCTGTAATCGTTTGCTTACATAATAGACCGGAAGCTACGTCTTTTCTTTTTCCCTCACCAGTGCAGCACTCAGAGCTTGCTTTGACACTCCCAAGTATAAGATCAGCTTTTCCTCTTCTTTGGGCTTGGAAAGAAGTGGAGCTCGTCCCATATATTCCTTCAACTGCTAGAAGGCTACTTCACACTGCTCAGTCCACTCGAAACTTTTTGCTTTCTTCAGAATGTCAAAGAAAGGGACACACTTGTCTGTAGCTTTCGAAATGAACCTACTCAATGTTGCGACCTGGCCATTGAAGCTCTGCACGTCCTTCACCCTGGTAGGCGACCTCATGTCAATCAGTGCTTTGATCTTCTCAGGGTTTGCTTCAATTCCCCTACTGTTAACCATGAAGCCCAGGAACTTCCCAGAAGCTACTCCAAATGCACATTTGAGCGGATTTAACTTCATCTGGTAGCTCCTCAGAATTTGGAACATCTCTCTCAGGTCACTAACATGGTCACCTATCTGCTTGGATTTCACCAGCATATCATCAACATAGACCTCCATGGTCTTTCCGATTTGTTCTTTGAACATCATGTTCACCAAGCGTTGATAGGTCGCTCCAGCATTCTTCAAATCGAAGGACATCACCTTGTAGCAATATAGCCCCCGATCAGTCATGAACGAGGTGTGCTCTTCGTCTTCGGGCTTCATTGGGATCTGGTTATATCCCGAATATGCATCCATGAAGCTCAGGAGCTCGTGGCCAGCTGTAGCATCCACGAGCTGATCTATCCTTGGCAAGGGAAAACTGTCTTTGGGGCATGCTTTGTTTAGGTTGGTGAAGTCGATGCAAGTCCTCCACTTCCCGTTCTTCTTTTTCACTAGCACAAGGTTGGGTACCCAGGTCGGGTAGTAAGCTTCTCTGATGAATTTGTTAACCAGAAGCTTGTCTATCTCTTCCTTTAGTGCTAAGTATCGTTCCCCTGTCATTGCTCTTCTCTTCTGACGAACTGGCTTGAAATGAGGATCAATGTTCAGTCTGTGAGACATCACCTCTGGATCTATTCCCACCATGTCCTCATGATTCCATGCAAAGACATCCAAGTTCGCTTTTAGGAAGTCAGCGAGTTGGGTTATCAACTTCGGAGTTAATCCTTTTCCCAACTTCAAGCATCGCTCAGGATCTACCTCGCTGATTGGTACATCTTCTAATTCCTCAATCAGACCGGTAGCTTGGTCTACATCTACCTCGCAAGGGTCCAGGTTGTGACTGACTCCTTTCTCAATCATAGCTCGTGGCTCGCCCCCTGAGACCACGTTCACCTTTTTTCCTCTTACACCCATCTTCACAGCATCTTCATAGCAACGTCGGGCTAAATGCTGTTCTCCCCGAACACATCCGATGCCATTAGGAGTTGGGAACTTCACTGTCAGAGTTTTGGTTGAAGTAACCATGTCTAACTCATTCATAGCAGGTCTTCCGAGGACCACATTATACGCTGATGGGCAGTCGATTATCAAGAAGTCTGTCAAGGTTGTTGCCTGACGACCTGCCTCCCCTAGAGTCAATGGCAGCTTAATCTGCCTCACTGGTACCACAGCATCTCCAGTGAATCCAAATAAAGGCTCCGGGGATGGCCTCATTTGCTCTGTTCTCAGCCCCATCTGGTCAAAACAGCTCCTATACATCACGTTCACCGAGCTTCCGGTATCGATCATGATGCGCCTAACTTCCACATTGCTGATTTTAGCTCGTATAACCAGCGCATCATTATGAGGACAGATCACTCCTCTAGCATCTTCATCTGTAAATACGATCTCGTCCGAGGTTGGCTTTGCTCTTTTGGCAGGTCCCTCCGACCCATTGAGTTGAAATGAATGATTCGCCTCTCGGACGTATCTCTCATATGATCTATTGGAATCACCTGCGATATGGGGGCCACCGTAAATAGTGAAAATAGTTCTTACCGCAGGTTCCTGACCTTGCTTGGAAGCTTATTGGGGCTGTTACTGGTGTTGGTTGTTGCTGCTGAGGTCGTTGCGGGTGAGGTCGCTGATCAGCAGGTCTTGCCACATATTCCCCCAGGCGACCTCGCCTGATTAGTTTCTCGATGGCGTTCTTCAACACCCAACAATCTGAAGTACTGTGCCCGACCTCATTATGATAGACACAGAACTTGTTCTGATCTCTGTGCTGAATGAGAGCCCTTATAGGATTGGACCTCCCAAAATCCTCCTTGTTTTGTTCCGCAGCATAAATCCTGTCCGGTGATGCCGTCAGGACGCTGTATCCTTCCTGGCGACCCCAACGCTGAGGTCGCTCATACCTTGGCTCTCTTCTCGCTTTCTTGGCGATCTGATTACTTGAGCCGTTGTTTCTTTCTTCTTCGTTCCGGCCATTATTTCTCCTCTTTGGCTGGCTGGAACTGCCCGCTTCATTCTTCTGACTCTGCTTCTTCGGGCCGAAGGTCTCTTCCCACCTAATCTCTTTCGCAGCTCGCTCATAGAACTCTCCCAGATCCTTCACTAGGGACTTGTAAATGCTCTCGTATAACTTTCCATCCTTGCGCAACCCGGCTGAGATCGCTGTCAGAATGCTTTCATCTGATGGATGCTCGACATTCGCGACCTCGTGTCTAAACCTGGTGATGTATTCCTTCAACGACTCACCCTGACGCTGAAAAATGGTGGCTAGGTGGCAGGATGGAGCGAGCTGCCTTCTCAGTGCCCTGTATTGACCAACGAACTTTTGTTGGCATTGCTCCCAACTTCCTATGCTGCGAGCTGGGAGATTCTTGAACCACGTCCTCGGAATATCCCCCAATGTAGCGGGGAATACTCGGCACTTCACCATCGGACTTCCTGTCTGCAGGTCCATCTGAACGTTGAATGCGTCTAGATGGTCATATGGGTCACTGTCCTCATTGTACTGCTGAATGCTTGGCATCTTGAACCTCGGAGGGAGAGGCTGTGTCTCAATCTCCCTTGTGAATGGGGTCCTATCTCCATAGAGCCCACGCTGCTCTGGAACTCTAGGTCGTGCTTCCAACTGCCGGACCCTTTGGAGGAGCTCCTCTACTTGGGGGTCTCGGAGCTCGTATCTCCTTCTGTGATCATGACTTGGAGCCGGATGTTCAGGGTCATATCTTTCGTCCTCCTCGAGTTGACCCTCATGATGATGGGATCTTACCTGCTGCCCATCCACCTCATCGACATACCGAGCTGCGGCTCGGACTCTACCTTGGCCAATTTCTATCCGTCTGTTTCCATCCTGGCTCAGTCTTGCCATCAGGCTATCAGGACGTGCGACCTCCCTTTCGTGTTGAATAGGGTGTCTTCCGGCCCTCGAACGCACATTAGATGAGCGAGCTGAGTCTGCAGGTCGCGGGACTTCCCTTGCTAGCCTTTCAGGTCCTCGCGCCGCTTCAGGAGGCTGGGGCACTCCCCGTGGTGCCTGAACTTCCACCCTAGTCACGTTCTGAACCTGAGCCTGCACCAACATGTTGACAGCTTCTGTGAGCTGTCTAACTGTACCTTCCAACGCTTCTTGCCTCTGCAACAACGCATTCTGCCCTTCTACCATCGGGGCAATTGGGACCGTTTGACGGTGAGGCAGAGGAGGGATGCCTGTCGCAGCCCCGAGTATTTGTCCATGGGACGGGCCTGCTGCATGCGTGGTTGTGTCCTGCACAGGCTGTAAGTTCTGCTGAGATTGGTTCATGTGACTTTCCGCCTGGTCATCATCTCCAAGGAACCTGTTTGATCTAGTCTTTGCCATATCGTCAGAAATTGATGAAGTGAGATGAAAAAGATTGTAGTCTGGGCCCTCATTCTAGCGCCAAAATGTCGACATTGGAATTCAGTCGACGAGTAATCAATGTCCAATACCTGCAATCGATGTGAGAAAGCACAAATACCAAGAAAAGACAAAGACAGAAACAGAAGATCAAACGAGGAACACGAAGCTTTTACGTGGTTCGGCAATAAAAGGCCTACGTCCACGACTGTCTGTCTCTTAAATTCTGCAGAGTGACAGTATATTATTAAATATTGAATGATGATGTTACAATGATTTCAATCCCTATTTATAGGGAAAGAGGTGTTACAATTTTGATTGTAGCAAATCAGGAAAAGAGTCCTGAATTAATTACATTCCCTAAACAATTGGGAAAAATAAGGAAAAGAATTGTGAATTAATTATACTTCCTAATATGTTAGGATAATATCAGGAAATTACTATAATTATCTCAAGATAAGGTTGATTTGAATTTGAATTTGAATAGATCCCCATATCTGACGAGGAAATCATGGTTTGACTGGGTAATTATCATATTCGGAGAGAGAATCATGGTTGAACTTGGTAACTGCCTGTTCTGGAAGATACTGTACTAATCACGCGTCTGAGCGAGCTGATGTGTTTATGGTGGTTTCGAGCTCGAACTCGCTGAGAGACGAGCTGCGCAAGAAGTGAGCTGCGATCTGGCTATGGTTATAGGTCTGTTTATGCCAGCTGAAAGATCCCTTTAAGCAAACTGAAGAACTTACTGGGCTTAGAGTCAATCTTAGGCCTTGTCTGATGGGCTTTGACTACGTTGACCTTATTGGGCTTTCTTATCGGGTCTTAAATGGGCCTAAATTGGACTTTTACCAGCCCAATTACTGAATCCGAAAAATACGTATAACAAGTAAAGATTTATTCAATAAAAAATTAAATTAAAAAATATTAAACTGAAAAATCAAACTTTAAACACAAATAATTAAAATTTAACACAAATATTCAAACTTTAACATAAAAAATAAAACTTGAAACATAAAAAGTCAAACTTGAAGTATTTTGCGAATTCAATTACTTAACCCGCTATCCAAAAAAATTACTTAAACCCGATGAACCAACATGGGTAGTGGGTCGGGTCGGGTTGAGAGGAAGGGACGTGGAGATGGAGGGAAGAGAAGTTGTGTTGTTGTGTTTGGTGGTGGTGTTGCTCGTCAGGGGAGATAATGAAGGTGACAGAGGAGCCAAGGGGCATGTCGGAGTAAACAAAGTGGGTGCGGGCGTGAGGGCCATGCATGGACTTGGCAACTCTGTCGTAAGCCAAGGCTGCTTCCTCCACCGTGTCTAAGGTGCTCAGTCGGTGCCTCTCTTTCATCGAAGGGCCCTTGGGTACGATTGAACTAAGAACTAGAGTTCTAGGTTCGTCTTCTTGCTCATTCGCCTCCATCTGGGTCTGAGCGATACACACCAACTGCTCAAACTTTTGGTGGAGTTGCTGCATCTGATGGTTTTATTCTCCAGAATTTAGAGGTTTTTTTTTTTTTTTTCTTTTTCTCTCCTCACTTAGTTTGGAATCTGCGTTTATGTTTGTTGGTGATGATGTTCGTGTTTCTTGATTCTTACATTTTTTCTGGTTTCAATCTAATCTTCAATATATATATATATATATATATATTTTAATGTTTGTTTTGTTGATTTACAGTTTAAAGCTCTTTCATTTTCCATTTTTGTTATTTTATATATGATTTTAGTTGCAGATACCCAGATCTTCGAACTTGAACCTAGATCTTCAAAAACGATTTTTTTTTTCCCTTTAACAAATTATATTTGAAGATTCAACCTTCTATTTTTTTTGGGGGGTAAATCAACCTTTTTGCAACTTCTCTCATGTTTAACTGTCAAATTTTTTATCAACAAAACTAAATTAATGAATTTTTAAAACGTTGGGATGATAGATATTCGACATGTAAAAGTGAATAAAAAAATAATATTTCATTAAACGTTAAGGATTAAATTAAAAATTTTTCAAATTATATGTAAGGTCCTACATATTGATCATTTATAACTTTTTTAAGGAGTTATGTTAAAATAACTTAAAATTATGACCGGAAAAAGTAATTTCAACATCCATCTAGCCATTTTTATTTAATATTAATAACAACTTTTGGATTGTGTGAAAATGAATGGATAAATGTTAAATTCACTTTTTTAGTCAAGATTGTAAGTTACTCTAATCTAATCCTTTTTGTAATGTGATTTTATTTTTATTTTTCTGTTTTTGTCATTCTTAATTAAATTTTACCCATAACCCATCAATGCTGCCCATCGACCCACTCACCACCATGCTAGCATTATGTTTCAATTGCTCATGCATTTACCATGCAAGCGAATCCCACCATTGATCCTCGTCTGAATATAAACTATACTTCCCTTAATTGTCAATCTTTATGTTTGTGACATGTACCATAGTTGAGTTTGAGATAATGTCTACTAACTACAGAATAGCCAAATGGGTCAGTTGTGTTTGTAGTGCTTTGTAATGTTGTTTGGTCAGTTTTAATTAGTTATTTGGTAACTTCTGTATCTAGTTACCGTAACTGTAATGTTTGTATTTAACTAGAAGATTAAATACAAAAGTGGTGTATTGTTATGTTTTTAGATTGAGGAAAATTTTATTTTAGTCTCTAAGTTTTGATGAAGTATTGTTTTTTTACTTATTAATGCGTTTTTAGTTTTTGTCATCCCTAACGTTTTATAAACTCATTAATTCAATCCCTCTGAATAAAAAGTTAACGGCCAAACATAATGAAAGTTACCCAAAGATGGATTTGGCCCTAAGATGGGTTAGGCTAATTGAAATGACATTATTAGCCTTATTAATTTAATTACAAAATACACTTAAAAATAATATTTTAAAATAAAATAAAACAAAATTAGTAAATATATAATTTTAAAACTTTAAATAAAAGAAAATCAAAAGCTTGAAAATAACAAACTAACAAACAATAATAATAAGAATAAAAGAATTAGAATAAAATTTTGAAGATCTAGGTTTGCCTAGATCTCTGGTTTCAAACTTTGAAAATTTAGGTTTACCCAGATTTTCAAACTGTCCAAAATCACTCCCAAACCAAAATTAAACTCATTTACAAGTTTCTCAACAACCAAAACAACATAACATCTCACAATGCTATTTCAAATATATATATATATATATATATACATTCTCACAATGCAATTGCCTATTCATGTCCTCTCGTGTTCTAGTGGAACACTGTAGAGGTAGTGAGTCCCTAGGGTAGTGCATCTTTCTCTGGGTCTGAAAAGGTGGGGGAGATCTGGGTTCCTTTTTCTCTTTGGTCTTTTTCGAAAGGTTAGAGACTAAGTTGCGTTTTATGGGTAAGGATGGACGACGAGGAGATTGCGAGATTATGTCAAGATTTATCACTATCAGCAGAAGAAGGTAAGATTTGTAAAATTGAAGGGGAGGATAGAAGGGTAGGTTTTGAGGAGGTGGACCATTGCTTGGTGGGTAAGGTTTTGATGGGTAAAAGAGTGAATAGAGAAGGCGTTTAAGATTGTGATTGAGCAGCTGTGGGGAGCTTTTGGTAAGGTGGAGGTGGAACTGGTTGGCCATAATTTATTCATGTTCTATTTCGAGAAAAAGGAAGCAAGGGGTTTAGTATGGAACAGGGGACCGTGGCACTTTGAGCATTGTCTCATTGCCTTAGAAATCCCAAAAGGAGTGGGGAATATTTCGAATCTGGGCTTTGATAAGGCAGACATGTGGGTGCAGATCCACGATATCCCGCTTATGTGTATGAATAGGAGAGTGGCAACAGTGCTAGCTTCACAGATCGGAGAGGTGGTGGCGATTCCAGATGACCCAAAAAAGTATAGGGGAAATTCGTAAGGGTTAGAGTAACAATAGATGTTAGCTAGCTGCTGAGAAGGGGTCTTCTCGTAGATGGGGGTGGATCAGAAGGAGCGGTATGGGTAATTCTTCAATACGAAAGACTTTTAGAGTTTTGTTTTTCATGTGGGCGTATTGGACATGGGAGTAAGGACTGTGATGATGCAGTAGCTAGAGAAGAAGGGAAGAAGGAGGGGAGGATGAAGTATGGCGCTTGGCTGAGAGCGTCTCCTTATGATGATAATAGAGCAAAAGAAACTAGTAGTTATATAGGACAAGTGATGAAGATTTCGAGATATGAAAATAAGGGTGCTAGGAATAAATAAATGGGGAATAGTGTGGGGGCAGTCAGTGGTGGAATCAATGGTAGTAAAGACAAAAGGATACAGACAGGATCGATGGCTTTTAATGTAAAGGAAAAAGACAATGTTATCACCAAGGATGATAAAGAAATTAGAAGTAAGAGTACTTGTCAAGACCAAGAGGGTGGGAGTAGTGAGAAGACGGACCCACTCAGGGAGCAAGATAGTGGAGGGGTACATGATAATAATAACTCACAGGTGTTATTTTCCATACCCTCAAAGCAGAATTTTAATAGTAAAGAAAGTGAAGGGAGAGATGGTGAGTTAGTCGTGGGACAAAAGTCAAAAAAAGAGACATCGACAGTAGAGACTTTGGTAGCACAAGTGAGTAATGAGGAACCTGTAGATGGGGTTAGTGATATGAACACCAGCCCTGTACAGAAAGTTTCTAGGAAATGGAAGATGGCAGCTAGAGAGAAGAAATGGATGGGTAGAGTGGGGAGTCCTCTGAGGAAGCTTATCCTAGCTAAGCAAGATGGGAAGAAGGGAAGTAGAAGTAAGAGCCTATCCCTTGGCCTGTCAGGTGACCATAATGAAAATGTTAACTATGGAGTACCCCCAAATGAGGTAGATGAAAGTGGGAAGGCGGGAGTTGTGGTCAAAGAGGAGAGGCCAAACAGAAGGAAACTAACTTTTAGAGATGATAAGGGAGATTCTTAAAAAGAAAAGCAAGTATGAGAGTGATATGGAGGTGGATACTGCTCAAGTAATGGCGGAGCCTAGGGACCATTCCCGCCCAGTCCAATGATAACCTTAGTGTGGAATGTGCAAGGACTGGGGAATCCCTCGCACATTCACAGCCCTGAAAAGGGTAATTCGGAAGCATTCCCCAGCTTTGGTTTTTCTTTGTGAGATGAAACTCCAAAGTAGTTCAGAGAGTAGGGTGAAAAATAGTATGGGGTTCGAAGGGGGCTTTATGGTAAGTAGTTCAGGAAGAAGTGGGGGAATAAGCCTTTTTTGAAAGGAGAGTGTAGATGTGACAATATTATCTTATTCTTCGGGGCACATTGACGCGAGAGTTAGAATAGAGAATGGTGCTATCTGGAGGTTCACGGGTTTCTATGGAAATCCTGACCTGTCTAAAAGGGGGAGTTCGTGGGAGCTAATGAGGAGGCTAAGGGATGTGGATGACCTCCCTTGGATTATTGGAGGTGATTTTAATGAAATTTTGAGCAGAAGGGAGAAGCGGGGAGGGTCTGAGAAATCAGCTTATGGTATGGTGAACTTCAGACAGGCTGTATCAGAGTGCGACCTTTCTGACTTAGGCTTCTCAAGGTCTAGGTTCACGTGGACTAACAGACATGATGGCAGTGCAAATGTACAGGAGAGGCTGGATCGTTTTCTTGCAAACACGAAGTGGAGGGACATGTTTTTGAAAGCGAAAGTGGAGAATTTGAATTTCAATGGATTTGACCACAAGCCGCTGCTGCTTAGGCTAAATGGAAGGTTCAAACGGGAAGCTTTGCTCAGTTCAGCTTCAGGTTTGAACCTTTCTGGTTTAAGGAGGAGGACTTCTTCGAGTTAGTCAAAAACTGCTGGGAGGGGTATGGTGATGTGGTTTCAAAAAAAGCCTTACAGAGAAGCTTCAGAGGTGTACGTCTTTTTGCTCGGGTTGGAGTAAGGAGAGGTTCGGATCGATAAGATTAAGAATTAGTATGAAGCAGAAGATTATTGAAGGGCTTTATAAGCAAGTGTCAGTAGAGGGAGTGATGGAGGAGATTAAATCACAAGAAAGAGAGTTGGAGGAGCTGCTGTCAAAAGAAGAGATTTAGTGGAAACAAAAAGCTAAAGCAGATTGGCTGATGGAGGGGGATCGCAACATAAGGTTCTTCCATTCTCGAGCAACCTCAAGGAGGAACAAGAACTCGATCTCAAAATTGGTGGATGAAGATGGGCAGGTGGCAGTCTCTTCAGAGGACATCAGTAATGTAGTTTGCAGGTATTTCCAAAAGCTCTTTACTTCTTCTTATCCGACTTCTAGGGAAATTGATAAAGCTTGCAGGGGAATAAAGTCTGGTCTGAGTGAGGAATTGTTTAAAGGATTAGAGACTCCCTTTAAGGAAGACGAGATCAAGGCTGTAATGTTTAGCCTAGGACCACCTCGAGCTCCAGGTTCAGACGAATTCCATGCTATGTTTTTTCAGAAATTGTGGGATGTGGTGGGGAAAGATGTAACAAATGTTTGTTTAAGAATCCTAAGAGGCGAGACTTCCATTAGACCTTTCAACGATACAAATGTGGTTCTCATTCCAAAAAAGAAGAATCCAAAAATGTTGAAGGACTTCCGTCCTATCAGTCTTAGCTCAGTCGTGTACAAAACTGTGACGAAGGTGCTTGCGCAAAGGTTGAAGCGAGCGCTTCCGAGTATTATTTCGGAAAACCAGTCAGCGTTCGTTCTAGGTAGGCAAATTTTCGATAATATTATAACAGCCTTTGAGATGCTTCATACTATTAACAGTCGCAAGAAGGGAAAGAAGGGGCTGATGGCTATGAAGCTGAGCAAGGCATATGATCGTGTTGAGTGGCGATTTATTGAGGCAGTGTTGAGGAAAATGAGTTTTCCGCCCATGTGGATTCACCTGGTTAGCGATTGCATCTCCACAGTTTCCTTATCCATGTTGCTCAATGGTCAGGTGATGGGAAAGGTGAGTCCTTCAAGAGGGATAAAACAGGGATGCCCGCTGTCACCATACCTGTTTCTCCTGTGTGCTGAAGCTCTATCAGGGGCTGTTAAGCTTGCTGAAAGAGGGGGAAGAGGGCTGGGTTTCAAGTGTGGGGTGTCGAGTCCGGTGATTAGTCACCTTTTGTTTGCAAACGACAGCATTCTCTTCTGTAGGGTCTCAGAATCCAACTGTGGTCTGATTAAAAGGGTCTTGGGTGATTACTGTAGAGGCTCAAGGCAAGTGATAAACCTGGATAAGTCAGCTGTGTGTTTTAATGGGAATGTGAGTGCATCTGTGAGGGCAGATTTGCAGATTAAACTAGGAATGGACAATTCTGTTTCGTATGGAAATTACTTGGGGATGCCTTCGCTGGTTGGGAGGACCAAATCGAAAACTTTCAACGTAATTAAGGAGAAGGTTGGGAATAGAATGTACGGTTGGAAGGGTTATATGTTCTCGCAGGGCGGGAAAGAGATTCTGATCAAGGCTGTTTTGCAAGCCATCCCCACATATATGATGAGCATCTTCCAACTTCCAAAAAGTTTGTGTAAGCAACTAGGATCCTTAGCAGCTAGGTTTTTGTGGGGTATGAAAGATGGGAGGAGAAAGATAAGTTGGATTAGCTGGGAGCGGATGTGTAGACCTAAGTCACTAGGTGGGCTTGGTTTTAAAGACCTATTTCTTTTCAATTAGGCGTTGCTGGCGAAATAGGCTTGGAGGGTGATGGTTAATCCCAACTCGCTTGCTGCTCAAGTGCTTGCTTAAAGCAAAATATTTTCCCAAGGTAGAATTTTTGCAGGCCTCGATTAAGGGTAAACGTCTCAAGTGTGGAGGAGCCTTATCTGGGGGCGTGAGCTGCTGCTGAAAGGGTGGATTTGGCGTGTGGGTAATGGCAAAGATATTAAGGTGTTTTCAGATCAGTGGATTCCTAGACCAAAGTCTTTTAAGGTCATTTCCCCTTCGACAGACCCGTTGTTGAAAGTTGCTGATCTGATAGTGTCGGGGTCTTTCCAATGGGATCTCCAGAAGCTAGACGAAGTCCTGGTGCCTGTGGACAAGGAGAAAGTCCTGTCCATTCCTCTCAACTGTTGCGATATAAAGGATAGTAAACGATGGTTTTTTGATAAGAAGGGGCTCTATTCAGCGAAAAGTGGGTATAGAATGGCTCTCGAGAAGGCTAGGATCTGCGAAGAAGCTTCTACCTCCTCCGTTTCTGAGCGCAACTGGTGGATGGTTTTGTGGAATCTGAACATTCCCCCAAAGGTTAAAATTTTTGTGTGAAAGACTTGCTTAGAGGCTCTTCCATACAAGGCAAATCTGGTTCGGAGGAGAATTTTGTCTGAAGGTGGGTGTGAGGTCTGTAAAGTAGCTTGTGAGACTGATGTCCATGCCCTGTTTGAATGTTCTGTTGCCAAGTTATCCTAGTGTGCTTACAAGAAATGGCAGAGGTTGATGCGCATGCATAGAGATAATGTTCTGGATTTTCTGGTGGATGTTTTTCAGTCACTGGGGGTCGAATGCCTGGAAGAGGTGTGCATGATTTTGTGGTGTATTTGGGGGAATCGGAATGCTAGACGGCATTGCCTTGGGGACAGGCAGCTTGGGGAGGTCGCTAGTAAGGCCTTGGACCTGCTTCGGGAATTCCATAATACCAGGTCAGCTCTCTCTCTTCCTTCTTGCTCTGGTGGGGTGTCTCGTACCCAAGTCTGGTGTTCCCCCTCAACAGGCTCGCTAAAACTGAATTCTGATGTTGCTGTTAAGCCGGGGAGGTCTGTGGTAGGGCTGGGTATTGTGATTAAAGATGAAGCAGGTTTTGTGATTCTGGCTCTGGCCAAGCAGTGGCAAGGTCTTCTTTCACCTGAGGATGGAGAGCTGATGGCTCTCAGGGAGGGGCTTAGAGCGAGTCTGTTAACAGGTCTGAAAGTGGATTGGGTAGAGGTTGATTCTGTTAATGTGGCCTCAGCGGTTAATTCTGATTTTATGTCTTGGGGGGCTTCTAGTGTTTTGGTTGATGATGTTAAGGTGTTATGTTCGAAGCTTAGTGTCTGTAGGTGCTTAGTGGTTCCGAGAAGTGGGAATCGCCTCGCCCACAGTCTTGCTTCGTTAGCCTTGTCCTCCTCGGAGGATTTGTGTTGGCGCAATGTCAACGTTGATTGTATTTTCCCTTCAGGGTGTGTTGTTTAATAGATTTTCTTGTTGATAAAAAAAAAAAAAAAAAAAAAAATCTATTCATAGCCCAAAAAAATTATTTCATAAAGATTGGGAAAAGATTGAAATCTTTTGCATTACAAGTCAACAATCATAAAAAGGCAGTTGGCGCCGTTAGTTATAGTGTCAGCTGCCCTTTGCCATAGTGGTAGGGTTCCATACCCATTTTCTATCAATTTCATCCCTCTCTCCCCCAGTTTTGGATTTGGAATTAAAAAAGAAAAGTAAAATTTAAAAGTTGAACCTAGATTTGAAGATCTAAATTCGAATTTGTTAAACCCTTTCATTTGGTTAAACATATCCACACCAACATCTGTTGAACCCTTTCATTTGGTTCAACAAATCTTCACCAACATCAAAACCAGTTTCCTCCACCACACATTCACAACAGATTTGTTGAATCCTTTGATCTAATTCAACAAACCTATATCAACATCTAAGTTCAACACCGGTTTCCTCCACTGCCTAGATATTTTCTCACAAAGCAAAATTTAAAAAAAATAATAATAAAGGAAATCTAGATCATTGGTGCAGAAAATTTGTAGTTGGTTAAACATTGTGCACACACTATTGCACGCCATTACTGAGTCGGTTGATGGTAACCTCTTTTGGCCTTCTATTCATCTCCATCTCGCAACCCAACCCAAACGCTTTCATCTAAACTCAACTCGTAACATTAGCAGCAACAACAACAAACAAGAGACTAGAGCATCATCAGCAACAACAATAAACAAAAGAGAATCAATATCAAACCCAACAAATTTATCAACCATTGGAAGAAATTTGAAAAAAAGAAAAAAGAAACTTTGAAACACATAAGGTCTCCTTCGCATGATGAAGACCCAAAAGGAGACCAGATTTATGGGTGAAGGATAATATAAGCGGTAAAAATGGAAGCCATGGCATATGGTGGCAGATCTGATGGACGATGGAGGATGGTGTAGGCCGTGAAAATGGAGATTTGTTTTTATGGCTCTGTGAAAATGGAGATTGGTGTTGATCACAACTTGTTGGCTGGTTTTAATGTTATTGATGATTTGATTTTTAATTTTTAATTCTTTTTTAAAAATGTGTTTTTATTTTTACTTAAATATTATTTTTTAATTTGAATCTAGGCTATTTGAACCCAAATGATGATCTCATCTTCGAAGATGAAGATTTGGATTCAACATTCCAATTGTTCAAAATGTTTTATTTTTTATTTTTATCAAATAGTTTTTTTTTAAATATATATATTTTTTCACAAATCTCTACTGTCCATTTGTTGTAATGAATAGAAGAGATTTCAATGGTTTTATTTTTTGATTTGATAATATCCCCACCTTGATTTTTTAAAATTTTTTATTCTTTTTTTAACTTTATTTTATTTGTTTATTTATTTCTTAATTAAATCTCCATTATCCATTATAATTTTGATGGATGATGGAGATCTAAATTTTTTTTTATTAATTTTAAATAGTTAATGGAACTAAAAAATCTAAATGCCCTTATAACTATTAAGTTTGACAGACAGTCAACCAACGAAAAGATTAATTTGATGAATTTCAGAAATGTGAAGGGTGATGAGAACTAAAAACACATTAATAAGTAAAAATAATATTTCGCTAAATATTAGGGACTAAAGCGAAATTTCCCCCCAAAATGGCCCAAAATAAGATCTCAAATATTAGAGATCTTTGCGCGGAATGCTTATTATGACTCCTCCACACGAGCAAAAACGAACCCACATTTAATAGATCTACAGAGGATTATTTAATGATATGGCATCCGACAGATCTTGAAGAATTACCAATGTGTAACAAAGCGCAGAAGAGACTTGCAATGAAAAACTTCCACAAATGATCTTAAGTTTTGCAGTGCTGAGAACACAGAGAATGCAACGGTCTGATAAGAACCTCTTGAATTGCATAGCATCAACCCTACTAAGCTTGAGGTAATAATAATACACCACTCCAGGAAAGAAAGCTTAAGGAAAAAACTATGTCAGATAACAACTTTCATTGTTGTTGCTAATAAAGCTGTCCAATAAGGCAATGTCAAAAATTCTCAAGTCTTTTTTGGTTTTTGCAAACAAAATTTCTCAACTTTTGAGCTGAACTATAAGGTTTCAAAAGAGTAAAGACATACAATTAACTGTATATGACAAACTTAAGATGCATCTATTTATTGAATGCAGTGATCACCGTCCAATAACACAATGTCAAAAACAGTCATTTGACAATCATTGACTCCGAGAAACAAAGCCATGATGGAAATAAATGCAATCCAAATTTATAGTAATATAGACATAACAAGAGATTCACCTGGGAGACTATATTTAGGCAGTAAGACTGCTGAAATGCATAGAAGCATTTATTTACCTTTATCAGTTGGATTATTTCTCCCCCAAAACTTCCGTGCATGCAGAAACTTGTATTAACTTTTCCAAGATCCATTTGAGTATTTCTCCCTCAGTCGGAGAGATTTCAATTTCTTGGGGGTACATTCACGCATGCAGAAACGTCCATTCGCTTTGCTAGATCTTGAGTGTACATTAAACCGACCCCACACTCTTTTACCCAGCAACATTGCACACTCTTACCAGCAAATAGATGCTCCAGATAGAAATCGAAAGAGATCTCATTGTTAAAAGATTTAGCAATATAATCAGATGGATACATGTGGCAATCAAACCCCATGAACACATAATCTGATTCAATAGACAAAGGTCCACCCAAAGAAAGGGCCCAATCATCAGAAGGGCTATGATCATCACGCCAGTGTTTACACACAGAAGGAATAGCAAAACCCGAATCATGATCCCGATGTGCTCTAAATGCCACCACAATGCATAAAGCAAAACCAACAAGGTTGTGGCAACTTGATACTTATAAACAATTCTGCACTATGATGGTGAAACCATTTAGGAATTTCACTACCAGGGTAACATCTACAAGCTCGTGGTAACTTGTCACATCCTTGTATCATAAGAAATCAAGCTTATGGAGATCTTGAATAGAAGGAATTTCAAGCAAACTTGTACAAACTACTAAAATCAAACTTCCAAGATTTGGCAAACCTGAAAGGTCCAGCAAACTGGTTAGGTGCTGGGAGCAACTGAGATTATTCCTTTCAATGAACAAAGATGCTGTAAGTAAAAAAGGAAAAAAAAAATCCAACACAATTAGCAATAATTAATTATCTCACAATTACTATATAAATATCACAATCTTAATATGAAAAACTACCTGCACTCTGTTCCAAAGTTGCTCAACATTACTACAAGGCATTTCAAGTGTAACACGGTTCTTAAGAAGAAAATTTGACAACAATGATTTTTTTGAGTATCCATGCTAGTGGAGATACGTTGACTCAATGAAATCCGATTCAACTCCTTCAAAAGTAAGTACCTTATTATCCTCAATCTTGAGCTATAGAATTTCAAGAATCTCAATCTCTGCATATTCACAAATGCATGACGATTCACGTATATATCTCTTGTTTTCGACATATCCAAAGAAATGCCTCCAATTGTTTCAATTCCCTGAAACATATACAAGATAAGTCATAAGTTAAAAATGAATCTATAAAAACTTGCAATAAGTATTTGGTGGAAAGGGACTTCATGAATAATATTCTTTTATTAAACCAAACCCAATTGAACCACCTTTGAACAACCAAGCTAATATTTCACTCTATCTTACCGTATTCTTTGTCAATATAAGATAGATATCATCATGATGTCACAATCGAGAGCATTTACTAGGATCTTTAATAGATTCTTGCCGAATGATTTCCTCGCCCATTGCTTATAACAAATCATGCATCGTTATCTTGTTGTCCTTCAATATAGTTATCATAGATTTATTGACAAGAACACTAATTCCAATTTCAGCGAAGAAGCCATAAGCATCCAAGAGTTCTTTTACGAAACCAACATCCATTCCTTTAAAGAAACATGCAATATCTAGAAATATCTTTTGCATTTCATCATCTAGTCCATCACAACTTATTCTTAACACCTTTTGGACATCCATTTGAGGAATTCATTTTAGCTTATCCATTGCACTTTTCCAAACTTCTATTTTGTTATCAAGGAGAAAAGGGCCCAAAACTTTAAGAGCTAATGGAATGCCTCTAGCATATCTTAGAGCCCTTTCTAAATGTTGTGAGTAATCAACAGTAGTAAGATGGTTTTGCCTAAAGGCATATCGGCAAAACAGCTTAATAGCTTCAGAACGAGACAATCCATTAACCTCATATATTTAGTCCACACCACAATTTCTAAGTACTTGTTTGTCTCTCGTTGTTATAATGATTCAACTTCCTAAATCAAAACAATCAAGAGCTCCAATCAAACATAATCACTCACATCATCAAAAACAATGAGAAGCTTCTTATGGCCAAGCCTTTAGTTCATGCAGTTTTGTCTTAAAAACAACGTCCCTACAAAACCCCTAATATGGTAGAAAGAAGTTCTCGTCGCAAGGGCATTAATCCATGTTTCTCTGCTTCCTCCCTGATATTTTCAATAAAGCAATAATTCTGAAACTGATTAGAGATTTTGTCAAATATAGCACCAGCCAGCGTTGTCTTGCCTATTCCTCCAATGCCCCAAATTCCTACACTGTGAACAGTTGTCGACCCATTGCATAACACTGATTCAATTTCCCTAATCTTAGACTCAACTCCAACCAAGTTGGTGTCATCACTTGGGTGCTTGTCATTTAGTCTCTTCAAAATATATTTGACAATATCTTGAATAAGTCCGGACTCAGACCTAATAAAATTAGTAAAAGAACTTTTAGTTGGTTGTAATTCAATAACAAAAAACACTAACAATGAACTTTCAACTCTAATAGACTATTAAAGAACTTTAATGAGAAATGGAAGGCAGTATGCAGTGGAAATGTTCGATGAAATGACTAAAAGAGACGTCGAAATTTAATACTTCCATAAAATTACTTGAACTGAAACCAGAAAGATTTGCTGCTTCCTTCAAAGCATCCTTCCATCTGTGCACTTGCTTAAAACGCTGCTCTTCATGCTCCATAGAAGCATAAGCAAAATTCCCTGTCTGTTTCCTCACATCCGAGGGATCTACGTTTTAAACACTGGGATCACAATCTGTCCTGAAATCTTCTTGCACGCGATGATGTGGACAAGTTGCTCGAGGCATCTAATGGAAGACGCATAGTGTTTTGAGAAGATGATGAGGGAAATCTGTGATTCTTCAATTGCATTGGCAAGAGATGGGGAAATCTCATCCCCTCCTCCTCCATTCAGTTGTTTCTCATCGAAGAAAGTTTCGATTTGTTTGTTAAGCAAAGCTTTGTGAAGATGACTAGTAAAACTGTAGCCGGTATCGTCGCTTCTAAAACTAAGTACAACATCATATTTGAAAGAGGGAGAGGTCATTTGGGAAGCAGAAAGAAATCAAATTTTTAGGTCGGGAGAGGTACCCCTCAAGTTCATCCATCTCTCTTATTGTTATACTTGACATGCCCAGCTACCTTTGCGATTCCTTGCTATTTCCCTCGATTTAAGAGTAGCTTTTACGAGGCTTCTGGAATTTCTTCTGACTTTTAGAAGGGAATGTATATTACAAGTTAAAACACGATCTTAAATTCTTTGGTTAGACCTTTCTACCTTGAAATTAAGGTTGATAATTTGAAACTCAACATGATGGGTTGATACGAAACTAATACGATTATTACTGATTAGAGTTGAGTATAAACGGGTTGAGTAAATAAACGGATCAACCCGTTCAACCCGTTTACTAATCGGGTTGGGTTCGTGTTTTTTTAAACGGGTAATAGGTTAACCAGTTTAATAAGGGTAAAAAAGTAATTTCATATTAGAGGGGTATTCATATAATTTTAGTGGTAAATATATATTTTTTTATGTTTTAGATTATATTTGTGGATGATTATATTTTTTTAGGTTTTGGATTGTATTTGTAAATTTAAAATGTTTTGTGTATCTTTATTTTAATTTTGTTTTTTATTACATTTATATTAAAATTTAAATGTATCAAATATGGTATAATGGATTATAAACAGGTCAATAAACAAATTATTAAATGTGTCGGCTAAACGGGTCAATAAACAAATCATTAAACGTGTCGGCTAAACGGGTCACTAAACGAGTTACTAATGGGTCAATAAATTATCTGTAAATAAATGAGTTAATCGTGTCGTATTCGTGTCAACCCGTTTATTGTCATTTCATGTTCGTGTTGAAAAAGTTCGACCCGTTTATTTATCATGTCGTATTCGTATCGTGTCTAACCCGACCCGCCAACCTGAATTGCCACCCCTACTTGAAATTGTCCACAGTAACCTTACTTTATAGGCAAAATTTCAATTTAGTATCTTGAGATATTGAAAATTATCAAATTTTAAGGCTTTTTGAAAATAAGTTTTTTTCATCCTTAAATTTTTTAAAACTCTTAAAAAAAGTCCTAATTGTAAGTCAACTAACAATTAACGAAGATAAATAGTTTGGTGGGAAGAGTGAGATGGTTATTTTGTGTGAGAAGCTTAGATTGTGACACAAGGATGGTTAGGATATCAAAAATCTAAAAGAAACAAAAAATGATCTTGAAATGACACATATGCCTCTCGATTGAAAAGATACAACCCATTTGGTCAACTGATATCTGTCACTTGGTCTCCCACACAACTAGACAAACCTTTCATTGACACACCCAAACCCAATTCCCAAATGACAACTTTATCAATCATTTTATCAAAGTCCAATTAAAATCAAATTGGTTCACTTACATAAAACTAAAATGAAAATAAAAACAAAAATCTAATAGAGCATCAAACATCAAGCAAGCTAATGATAGAGCACCAGTATCGTTTAAAAAAATCACACAAAAAATGAAAACCAAAAAATTTGATACAGCATTAGGCATAGAGCGATTGCTTCATCTTAGACGGAGTAGATTGCTCGACCTTTATCGCTTGCTCCATTTGAGATGGAGACCTAAGTAGATCAAATCCATCCTTAATAGACAGCACCTTTATCACATCAGAGGTGCTTAATCTAAAGCAAAGGAGAGAGAAATGGAGGCCGATGGAGGAAATGGAGAAGGAGAAGAAAGAAGGAGATGGAGGATAAGGAAAAGAGACGGAAGAGATGAAAGAGAAGGAGAAGAGACGATTCAGACGAATTAGGTTTTGTGTTGTTCTGGACTCTTCTAGATCAAAGAAAAAAATAAATCGATTTGTTTATATTTTTAAAATTAATTTGTTTTTTTTTTAATAAATATTTTAAATGGTTGGATGGAACAAGGATGGAAACAACCAAATCGTTTGAATGATCTAGAGACATAATTTTTTTTCAATTATTAATCTTTTTTCCTAATATGAAAAGGTTTTAAATTATATGTATTTGAAAAAAAAAATCTTATTGCTTAATTTTTGTTGTTATTTAATTTCCATTTATAAAACAATTATCATATTTTTATCAATTTTTCTCTTATTTTATCTCTACCATCCATCTTAAAAGATAGACGGTAGAGAATTATTATTATTTTAATTTATTTTTTATTAAATTAATAATGAAAATTAATTTTGGATTCATTAAGAGCAAAACAATCATTTTAATATTTTGGTTGAACTAAGGGGTAATTGAATCTTTTTCATTTTCTTGTTTAGTTTAATTGTCAATTTACCGGTAGTTTGGGTTTTTTTTAAAGAGTTTTCATAACTTTAGGATGAAATGAGATGTTTCAGAAAAAGTTTTAAAAACTTGATAATTTTCAATGCCTCAGAAACTAAAATGAAGTTTTTTTTTTTTTTTTTAATTATATTATATACAACACAAAAACATCAACTCAACATAGAGTAAATTACACAATACTTACTGTGGTTTGCTTTTTTACATGCAAGTTAAATATTCAAAATATTAAAACTAAGCTCCTGTATCATTAAATTTGATTGTTAAATTTGACCATTGCAATTGTCTATAAGCATATTTGGTCATTTTAATTATTTTTAATTTTTTTCAAGAAAATAAGAATTTAAAAATTAAGAAAAAAGATGGCAAAGATCTAGATGAGATCTCCACTATCCGTTTGAATAGATGATGGTATTCAAATAGATGATGGAGATCTAATTAGAAGAACTATTAATGGATCTCTATCAAGATCCATCAAAGGATGGATGGATCTCCAAAGAGAGGCTCCAGTCTTTTCTATCATCATTGTCAGGGGGCATGAGCCTCCCCAATCGCTATCAAGGGAGGTTTGTGCCTCCTTGTTGATGGAGAGGATATGCTTGAGCTCGTCGTTGGCAGTGATCATTCGTACTAGTATTTTCACCTCTGTCTCTTTTAGTCATGGTTTCTATTATCGTGCTTACCTTTAGAGCTCTTATTCCATGGCTTCTTTCGTGAAAGATTGTG
Source organism: Litchi chinensis (assembly GCA_019925255.1). Lineage (NCBI taxonomy): Eukaryota > Viridiplantae > Streptophyta > Magnoliopsida > Sapindales > Sapindaceae > Litchi > Litchi chinensis. The sequence goes on along the minus strand of CM034465.1, from coordinate 1,935,563 downwards.
AGATTGCTCATTCCTTGCTAAGTCATCCTCTCTTGCTAGAATACGAACTATTTGCAACACATCAGCATAGGTTTTCGACCCTAAAACACGAACTTGCTTTCTAATCTCTAGTTTTAGACCCCCAACAAATCGATTAATCTTGCATTGCTCAGTGTTAATCAAGAATGAAGCAAATTGTGATAGTTGTTCAAACTTTCTTTCATATTCCACCAAACTCATAGTACCTTGAGACAACCTAATAAACTCTTACTCCTTTTTCATTTTTCAACCCCTCTAGGAAATACTTTTGATTGAAGAGATCTTTAAATCAAATTGAGGTGATTAGGTTGTTTGACACATTATAAGCTTGGATTTTTAATTTCCACCAATGCCTAACATCACCTTTAAGTATGAATACAACTTCGTACAATTCATGAACCTAAACCCCTTCTCTAGCTCTCGAAGCCACTTCTATGTATAAAGTAGATTCATTATGCCATCAAAGGATGGAGGATGAATCCTTTGAAACTATTCCACTACTTGCAATCGAGTCCTATTGCCATCTTGAATTGTAGCAATAATAAGGTGCATAAAGTTTTGAAAAGTAGTTGCTTCACCCTTGTGGCCTATGCTAGCACTATTATGTGCTCCTTGTGCACCCTTTGCAACACATCTCCGACCAGCTTTACTATATGTTTCCATAATCTTGAACTATATGATGATAAATAAAAATGCACTTTAATATCTCACTAAAGTTGTTGATGCAAATATACATAAGCCTAAATCAACTAAAAGCTTACAAATCCTAAAAAATTGGCATTTCACTTGGTTCCCAAAATAGTTTCTAACTAAAAGTATATTGAATCCTATAACCGTGTTATGATACCAAAACTGTCACATCCTAATCCAAAGGTCAAGACATAAACTAACATACTATTAAATAACTTCTAGAAATTCAAAAAAATATATATTTATAAATAAATATAATCATCAAAGTTCTTAAGCCAAACTAAATAAGTTCTTAAGAATATCCAAATGACATATAGGCTTATTTCCTAAAAAACCAAGAAACACCATTGAAATATTAATTCATCATTTGCATGATAAGAATATCAGTCATATGAAATCACAACATATTAAATGGGTTTGGAAACTCAATAAGCATATTTTCAGCATAACATATGTAAAACAAATACACAATTCACAAATATGAAAACTATAAATTTCATATTCATGATCAAAATATACAAAATCAAAAACTTATCAAATATCAAAATAATTTTCTAGGTTCTCTTTATGTTTTACTACATAGTAGCACTTAAGTAGCACATAACACATAATAAAGTCAAAATCACCCATTGACAACTAATTTATACAAGGTAAGCATAAGTGATGATTTAATTTTGAAAAAAAAGAAAAAAAAATCATGCCCAAAGGTAAGAGCCAGGTTCTCACTATGATCATTAACGAGTTCTCTCACACGCACTAATTCATTTACACACGAATGCGAAGACTGATTAGTCCCTAGGGTACCACAGAGACACTTTCTATATGCTCACATGCATATAATAGACCAAATATCACATAAGACTCCACCCAAATATCATAGAGGTGTCTACTCGTAGCAAAGAATAAAAGCAAACATAGACAAAACAATATTTTATAGTACCACTTTATCATATATTTTCATAGCATAATAATTGTCTAAACGTAATTTCGAAAACATACATAATGTTATGATTCCAATTTGAAAATAATATACTTAACCAACAATCTTGGCAAGTAAACTCTTCATAGCTCAAACAATTCAAACCTTAACCTAAATTAACATAATCACACATAAATCAAACTCAAAATAATGTCTTAGGACTGAAAATAAGGCTCGAGTATTCCTCTAATTGAAAACCTAAAATTAGAGCTAACGAGTGCTATTTTAAAATCTATGCAATATTTGATTTACAATTTTTAATAAATTATAGACAAGCTGAAAAATTATACAAAGCGTTAGTAACATGCTACACATACATGTCTCATACGATAAAAATTTTCAGAATTAAATAAAATCTAGAAATGCCTTAACAAAATTTTATTTGCTAAAATATTTTGGTTTATATTCCAGTGGACAGCCTAGAATATGCTTTAATTCAGTTTTTTTTTTTTTTTTTTTTTTATAGACTTCTATTTCACTTAAAATTTTGTAAAATAAAGCATTCTTAGTTAGGAATTCAAAATAAAATCCTTACAGAAAATTAACTAAAATAAACACTTTTACAACATTTTCGTATTCAGCCTTACACATGTTGTTAGGTGTTAAACAGATTCAACACTTCTACTATAAAAAATCATAACTTTTAAAATAAAACTTCAAAAATTCTAAATATTTACAAGGTAATACCTAATATATTTATAAACAATTGTATAAATTTTAAATATTTTCAGAGAAACAAAACTTCATAAAACATATTTTATAACCACATTATGTGTGGAGTATAACAAAATTTCAACACTCTTCTTTAGAAAGAAAAATCTATAAAAACTCATATACTTGTGGTGTTTTTATGAAATCAATTTTATTTGAAAGGTCAAAAGATCTAGTTTTCAAAATAGAAAGCCATAATATCTCAAGAACAAGAAAAAAAAAAAAAAAAAAAGCCATAATATCAAAATGAAACATGCACAAACATTTTATAATTTTCAAAGTAGGCATAGTTAGTCTATACATTCCTAAAATTCATAAAACCACACTAACTTTAAACAAAAATAAAAAAGAACTAATCTACCTAGTTTTTTTTTTTATTATTAATTTTAAAACAATCTTAATCAAATAATTAATCCTCCAAGTGTTTAAATAAGATAACAAATTTTAAATAAGAGAAATATGATAACAAATCTTGTAAAGACTTTTTTATTTTCAAACTAGATTTTCTTTCAAAAACACTATAGGGTTTATTTGTAAAGAGCAAAGGATTTTTCTTTTTCTGAGTTGTGTTGAATGGTTAATAAAGAAGAAAAGGGTTTTATAGATTTTAGTTTCCTATTTTTATCAAATCATCTGACCTTTTTTTTTAATAAAATAAATTTTAAAAGTTTAATATGATTCAAAAACCTTGTCAAATATCGATTCTTATATACATAATTTATTAAAAATATAGCTCCCTACATATTTAAATATTGGTTTTTCAAAACAAATTATCAATAATTTGGTTTTACTTAGATGCTTAGAGAATAATGTGGGTGTTGTACTTGGATTATGCTTTTATGACTTTTAAGATTGCATTGGACATTTGAATTCTTATTTTTTAAGACATCTAGTATATTATGGACACGAAATTGTGCTAAAGTGGCTTTTAAGGTTGCATTAGACCAACTTTTATGATGTTTTGTGGTCATGTGATTGTACTTTGGCCCTACGATTTTTTTTTTTTAAATAATTTTGAACCGTCTCTATTAACCAATAGTCAAACTGCCTTGGCGATGCCTATGCACTAGGTGGCCAACCATTGCCACCTTACATAAATTGAAACTAATTTGAAAATTTTCTAGACATTGGCCTAGAAACTAATTTGGCGAATGCGGTAATTACTTATGTGAAGGTTTTTTATCTTGATGATCTTACCCTTAATGATAAAATAGTAAGGTACAGAAAAAAGGAGGGTTATTTTGATAGAGCGTTGGACATTAAAGAATGTGAAAATGATTCTAAGAATCCAGGTAAAAATTTGAACATTCTAATTCATGTAAGTTATATTTAGTTGTTTTACTAGTTTACTAATTACTATTATAGATTATGTTTTTAGTATTATATTACTAATTCTATATTTGATTATTTTCTATGATGTAGTTGAATAGTGGACCAATTACGAAGGTCGAACACCTCACTTGCAAAGAGTTGCAAAAAGTTTTTTATTTTTTTTTTCATTGACCATTAATTCATCTAGGGTGTGAAAGAAATCAGAGCACTTTTGAAGGTGTAAGCACAATATCTACAACTTATTCTTAATGTTTTAAATTTTAATTCAATTTAAATTAATGAGCAAGAAGAAATGGCAAAATGAGAAAATTGTTGATGTGCTACTAGCAACTGATGGTGATCCTAGTGATGCACAAGGGTGGCTTGTTGTGGGTGGTGATGATGATGATGTAGTAGAGACTAGTATAGGGCAAACGAGACAACTTAATGAAGATAATGAGGTGGAGAAGGAAGAAAAGAACATTGATTTAGAGTTTGAGTCTGATTATGAATAAGTTGTGAAAGACTTTTACAAAGATGAAGAATGGTTAAATCATTTGAATGTTTAGGGCTTTTACTTATTAGCCCTTTCTTTTAAGCTATGGACATCACATTTGGAATCGCTTACTTATTTTTTTTTAGTTGTTTGGACTTTGGATTTTTCATTTTTGGTTGCTACTTGGCACTTGCTATGTGATTACTTGTACATTTTATTGTGCTTTGTGATTTTTCTGAGATTGCACGAGACATTTGGATTGTGCTTTTATGACTTTTGAGATTGCATGAAACATTTGAATTCTTATTTTTTATGAAATCTAATATATTGTGGTTATGTGATTGTGTTAAAGTGACTTTTAAAATTACATATGATTAGGCTTTATGATATTCTATGGTTATGTGATTGTATTCTAACCCAAATTTTTTTTTTTTTATAAATTTGATCATCAATCAATAGGTTGACTATTTGACCAGCGATCAAATTACCTAGGTGCCAAGTGGCCAGCCGCTTGACACTTAGCGCTTTTTGAAACATTGTATTTTTAAAAATGGTTTTCAAAAACCATTTTGAAGTGATACCAAATGCACTAGTTTTTGCATCCAAAAAATTTGAAATTCTTTACTATGAAAATTGAAACATATCTCAACTTATTTAACTTCCAAGCAAAATTGTCTCAACAAAATTCAATAAATTTTATCAAAGCGTAATTATTGGTTTGTAAATAAATATATAGATCTAGCGATGCCCATTAACAGCCTCAAGCAGCTTGACTGGTTTCTTCCCTTTGATCTTGTACTTGACTCCTGTAGCTTCATCTTCCTCCATGACGAATTGGACTTCATCACCAATATTACGCTTCTTGCTCTTAACAAATTCAAGCCAACCAGCTTGAAGAACAGGTTTTTTGTGCATTCCCCTGCGAATGTTCAAGCGAAGGAACCACTCTTTTGCTTCCTCATCCTCTACCTTGACAAGTTGAGAATGGTTACCCACTTCAAAACCAGGGAATGATTGAAGACTCTTGCTTTGGATCGCCAATCTCTTTCCAACATCTGTTTTGGTCAGTTTATTTGAGAATATCTCCATTCTCTGAATATGTATACAGAGAGAACCAAAGAGACTGAATGCGACAGAAAATGAAAATTTAAATGACTTACCGCTTTAAATAGAACAATTATTTTTGAGAGTAACCATTGGTTCTTTATGTGCAGACTGTACTAATAAATATGTCTCTTAGTGAATCTGAAAAAAAAAAGTGAAAATTTACATGACTTATAATGTTAAAAGAGAATCTTTTTGGAGAGCAGCCACTTTTTTCTTTTATGTATACAATATTTATAAGAGTAATGCTAAACTTTTTAAATTTTTTGTCCAAATTCATACTCAAATAACATGTTATATAAATTGTCAACATCGTATTAATTATTTTATCATCACATTATTATAAGATATTAACAACTCACATATTACATCATTTAAACATGAATTTGAGTAAAAAAATTAGAAAGCCCAGCGTTACCTTACTAATGAACTTTTGTCTTTTGTGAATTAAATATTAGACAATTGATTAGCTCTCTTAATAATACTGGCCGGTGCCACCGAAATAAAAGCTGTTTGCACGTTTATTTAAAGAATTTTGCTACTTTACTATTTAAGTAACCTTATCCATCAACTGCAATAATTGAATTGACTTTAATAATCATACTTACAATCAATCTAATAGATATAATTGATGGATAAGATTATATAACCAGTAAAGTATTTAAAGAGAAGTGAGAGCAATTAAGTTTTGCATTTTCACACATGTAAACCATAAAATACAAGTACCCAGTACATTTCAACTGCTTCACCTTCAGTCTCTAGGTATCCCTCACTCCAATAATTTGTCGCTTGTAAAGGACCAATCGTTTCTCTCACCCGTTTCCAAACGAGTAAAGTGACTGATCAACTAACGTCTAGCTCCTTATCTGCATAGGTTTCAGTTCTGCTTTGCCCTTGCTAGGGCTGAGACAAGTGTGGTTGATTTCGTGACACCGTTAGTCATCAGGCCAATTTGTTTAATTATGTTGCATTTGTTTTATTGAATTAACTTTAGTACCTGGCGTACGTTTTCTTGAAAAAAGAAAAAGAAAATGTTAGTATTTGATGACCTGAATGATAATAAATTAATAATGTCTAGTTAATAATATCTAGTCTTTAGTAAAGTTATTTATTCACATCAACGTGGTTCTCATTATTCATCAACACAGTTGGGAGACATGCATGCATGCATTCCACAAAAAGATTAACGCTGTAGTCTGTAGTGTACTATATATATTGCAACGGGTCCCGCCTTCACCATATAATTGGTGCACGTGAATTCACGTTCCAGTTCTAGCGTTGTGTTTTCTTCGATTCTTTCTTTTTGATCGCTTGGATTTGGTATATTGGTCTCAGCTGAATTGATTGTAGCTTAATGATAGGGGAAAAACCATTTTTTTTCCCTTTATTTTTTATCTTTAATTTGGTTGCTTGTATATATTTGTAGTCTAAAAATCGAGTTGACAACTTATAATTTTTTTTTTTTTTTTAACTTAACTATTTTCAATTTAAATTTTTGCCTGTAAAGAGTTATATTTTAGTCCTTTTATGAACTCTGAGCACGTAAATAAAAACTTCTGTAGGTTAATATGAGTCATAAAAAAAAAAAAAAGGCAACGCGAGAAAAGAAGTCACAAAAGGAATCCTCCTACATGAATTTAATTTAATCATATGCTACCTTGAACAATTAAATTATTGTTTTTTTTTATCAAACTTTTGTTAATAAATCTCTGTAACATGAATAATATAAAATTGATCTAGTTATATATCTTTCACAAGTCACGGCAATGCCATGAGATCATAGATTCAAGTGTGTTCTCTTGTTTTAACATGTATAATAGAAAGTTGGTTTGGTGTACAAGATTGGATTGTATTATTTGAATAGAATATGATTTGATTAAATTAACATTATTTTAATAGGATATGATTTGATTAAATTAACATTATTTTATGTTTAGTTCAACACAGGAGTAAACTAAATTAGTGTTGGATCTTGCTTGGTGTAGTATAAGATAGATAAAAAAACATGGATATCTCTATCACCATCCAAAAAATTACTTGCTAACACCCATTTACTTTTCTAGCCCATAAATTTAAAATTAAATTTTTCACATTGTATACTTAATTCCAAAATTGCCTGTATACTTCTTATTTTCTCTTCTTTGGACCATATACAACCTTGTATCTGCTAGATTTCTACGTTGGCTGACTTGGAGATAAGCATCTACCACCTCTTTCCTATTCAAAATCTGATCCTTTCCATCTTATCAGTTTTCTTTTTTTTGAAACATCCATCTAATCAAATTTTGACTAATGTAAATATGTTTTGTTTTTTTTTTTTCATTTAAACTTCTCCATCAATTGCAATTGAGATTTAAAGGATTAAGTGCATGGATTTATGAGTTGGTTGTTTGCAACTTCTGCAAACATTGAGCTTAAATGTTATGGATATTTTGGTGCTTAATACGTGAAATCAGATTAGTAAGAATTCAAGAATTGTAGATGGTGTTGGGAATTTTTCTACCTTCGAGTGAAGAACTCAATTATTGAAGATACTAGGCGTGTATTCTATAATTTTCTTTTATTACTGGTATTTGTCCAAAACACAATCAGTACTAAGCAGGATAAGACACTAATGTCATGGTTCAAAAAGCAACTCTTATACGAGAGGAAACGATCCACATGGGGAAGCAGCCCATACAAAGTGAGGGAACAGCCTACAATTTTTCATGGGAGGTAGATGTAGAACTGGTGATCTTGCTAAGGTCATAGGTGACAGTGCTTTTAACCATTGAGACAATGCTCAAGCTACAGTACTTTAAAAAAAATTTTTTTTTTCTTCGCTTTCAACTGAAAGCAAGGAATTGATTTTCGTGTTTTTGGGATTTGAAAATGCATATGGTAACAATTATTATAGCTGTTTTCTAAATTAAGTTATAATATTATAATAAAATAAAAAGATATATGACCAATGAATAATTGCATATTACATGAAAAGAAGATGATATTTTATTAAAATATATTAAAGTATCCTAGAAATAGTTCTAAAAAAATCCATAAGTATATTATAAAAGGGTTCCATTAAATTTTTATAATATAAGTTTTAATATTTAATTATTATAATAAATTGATATAAATTAATAAGCTAAGTCCCATCTATTACAATTTATGTTTCAGCTAAGGCAAGCACTCTTCTATGTTTCACTTAAGGCAGGCGGTAGAAAAACAAGGAAAACACCAATTTGATATAAATGTATAAATTGTTTGTTGGTAGATGCGTATAAATTATATGGTAAAAGTTTTAATCAAATGGTTTTATCATTTTGGACGAAGTGAATGCAAAGAATTTGTTTACTTATATCACTTTGTTCTTACAAGCAATTTTAGTTATAAATATTTTAATTGGGAAATTTATAGTTTTTACCCAAATCAAAAGGAAATTTTTGTTTTTACCCAGCTATTTAAAAAAATTTGTTTTTGACCTTTCAAACAAACTATTTCCATTGTATATTCAAGATTACCAAAATACCCTTAAGTTAAAATCACTAAAATACCCAAATATGAAATTACGAAAATAACCTTCTTCATCCTAACAATATCCCCCCTTTTCTATCTTCTTCATCAATGGTTGCCAATGATTTTTTAGATCCATTGCAGCTGAAAAACAATTAATTGAGAAGATTATTCATTCGAGCTTCTTCATCCATTGAAGTTTTTGGATCCATTGAAGGTTTACATCCCTTTTCTATCTTCTCCATCAATGGTTGCCAATGATTTTTGAGATCCATTGCAGATGAAAAACAATTGATTGAAGGGATTATTCATTCGAGCTTCTTCATCCGTTGAAGTTTTTGAATCCATTGAAGGTTTATACCATTGAAGGTTTTGAAGATTCTTATTGCATTTGAGTTTAAAAGGTAATGTATGAGTTTTTTTTATTGGTTTTTTGGTTGTTTTGTTCATATTGGTAGCTAAAATACTATAAGAATGATTTGGTTGTGAGATTTAAATTTGTCCGAAATGTGCGATGAAATCTGCAAAATCTACGACAAAATCGGTTTTTCGTGACCGATAATCGGTTTTCCACAGAGTGGAAAACTGATTATAGAGTTGTGACGGTTTTTCGGTGGGATCAGTTTTTCAAACACTGAAAAACCTATCCTGGTTTTTCAGTGGATGAAAAATCGAATTAAGGTTTTTATGATTTTTGAGAGAATGAAAAACCGATAACTTCACTGAAAAATCGAATTTAGCATTTTTTTCATGGTTTTTTTATATGTTTGTGTTGCTATGTATCGAATATGATTCGATATGATTATATTTTATAATATTACCCTATTGAAATGAGATTTAATTATTATTTGCTTTGAATGTTACAGGAATGACTCAAAAGACCGTTGTAATCAACTTTGACGGAGAGTGGAATGGATGTAATTATATTGGAGAGGAGTCGATCATGTGTGGGGTCCATAAAAATAGTAGTTTTTCATCATTGGTGGACGTTGTATACAGAGAGGCTGCAATTGATAGAAGAAGGTGGGATATCCATATATATTATTTACTACAAAGTACGACAAATGGTCAGGTTAAAAAGATACGTATCATGTCCGATCTTGGTGTTGTTGGTTTGATGGCGATAAAAAATATTGATGTTAAAGAGATTTATATCGATAAGATTGCCAGAGATTTTGGAGCTGGGGTTAGTAGACGTACCATTCATCCATTTGTCACTGATTCAATACCAAACATAAGACATGACGAGGCAAATATGAATAGACTAGTAAATCCACATATGGTTGAAAGTCATTTTTATCTCACTTCAGGTATTAGGAGCAATCAAGTTGATACTTCTGTCACCCCATTTACATCGATTAAAAGTCTCATTTGTGACGTTAATGATGACTATATGAATTATGATATTAATGATGAAGATGAGGACACAGATGATAATGGTGATGGAATACGGGATAGTGATGAAGAGCAAACTGGAGATAGTGATGAAGAGAAACTCAATTTGATGATGTCGCAGAAGAAGAAGAGTTTCCAGAAATAAGATTTTCAGGTTTATAATTTCAAAACAATCATTCACAACTATACTGGATTGTTCCTGGTGTAGAATTGGGGGACATTGAAGCTACTTCAACCATTACGTCAACCGTCTACCAACGTGGCACGTTGTACAAAGGAACATTCTTTACTAGTAAAGAAGAAATGACTATAGCTATTGGCGAATATGCTCTGAAAGCTAAGTTTGAATATCGGGTTAGACGTTCGGACACGGAGCGATTTGAAGTCGGTTGTAAAGATAAAACTTGTAACTTTATTATTCGTGCAAGATGCAGAAAGGGTTGTTCAATGTGGTTTGTGTTGAAGTATGTAGCGAAACACACGTGTCGTCAGACAGCTATGGAATCATACATGAAGAGTGTAAAGGCTATTGTGATCGAAAAATTGTATGCAGGAAAGGTGGGAAGAAATCTTTATATACATAATCGTTTAGTTGGAGAAATGCTAGAGCAATATGAAGTGCAAATCTTATATAGTAAAGCTTGGAAGGTTTTACAATATGCAAAGAAACTAGCATATAGGCAAGCGGATGAATCATATCAACAGTTTCCGTTCTACTTCGAGATGTTAAAATTTTCAAATCCCGGCACAATAACAGCAATTAAGAGAGATGAAAATAACCAGTTCTTGTATTCCTTCGTTGCACTTGGAGCTTTCATTAAGGGTTTTCAGTTTTACATGAGATCAGTTGTTGCTATTGATGTCACTCATTTGAAATGTGAATATAAAAGAGTGATTTTTTTTGCTGCGTGCAAAGATGGGTCGAAGATGATTTATCCCATCGCCTTTGGATTTGCTGACGGAGAGTCGGACCATTCGTGGATTTGGTTCTTAAAAAAGTTGAGAGGAGCAATCGGGGTGTCAAACGATTTACTGATCGTATCGGATCGTCATAAGAGCATATCGAATGTGATGAAAGCAGCTTTTCCTGAAGTCCCACATGTGTTATGTTTTTTCCACTTGTGGCAAAACCTTAAGCAACAGTGTAAAAAGCGTTCAGATGTGGAAAATGCATTTTACAATGCAGCATATTGTTATGTGTCTGATGAATGCAACAGAATATTGAAAGAAATACGTGCATTACATCCGACCACACATAGAGCTTTGGTTAAGGCTGGAGTGAGCAGGTGGTCACGAGCACATTGTCCAAGAAGAAGATATGAAATGATGACTACCAACATTGTAGAGTCGCTCAATAATTGTATGATGCAAGCACGTCGTTTGCCAATAACAACTACACATGAATATGTAAGAAATGTATTGCAGAGATGGTTTAATAATAGACGTGTTGCTGTTGAGAAGCTCACAACGTATGTTACTACCACTGCAAACGATCGTATCATGTTGACAAAAGATTTATCCACGGAAGGTAGTGTACATCCCATTACAGAACCGTATCATTACAATGTCATACATTATAGCAAAGGAGATGCGATGGTTGACATTCAACAGCACACATGTACGTGTAAACAGTGGAACCTTGATCAGTTGTCATATGTTCATGCATGTGCTGTGGCCAGGTATGGTAATTATATATTGTTTTTTTCGGTATTTCATGTCATAGCATGATACTTAAATTATTGATACATGTCAGGTTCAAGGGCGTCGGTTGTGATACACTTTATGGTTAGTACTATAGCGTGGAGTGGCTAAAAGCTGCATATGCACGTCCGATTAATCCCATCCCTAAATTGGCCAGTTGGAATGTTTTAGCGGAAGTTAGAAGTATGGTTGTATTACCACCGAAAGGTAAAAGACAAGCAGGTAGGTCGAAGGAGGTTCGGATTCCTTTAGCTAAGGAAGATCATCGTCGAAAAAAGTGTGGAAGATGTGGTCAGAGGGGACACAACCGTCTTCGTTGCCCTAACCCCCCAACTTCTATCAGTGAAGGGACAAGCGCAGACGTGGGTGCGGATGTTGGAACAAGTTCAAATGCCACTGAAAATAAGTCACGCTCTCGAAGATGCCGATTGTGTCATGAGACTGGACACAACCAACGTCGATGTCTATTACGGTTTCCTACTCCCGATCCAGAAGTGGGTACTGACGAAAATGATGATTAGCAATTGATTGACATTTTGTTTATGCATGTTTTATGTAAAACATTTTTATGTTAATTACTCAATTATGTACTTATACAGCTGTATAAATTATTATTCCATTTCTATTTTTTTTGTATCATTTCATATTAGCTCGGAACCACAAAAATCGATTTTTCATCGAGCCTGGAAAACCGATACCGATTTTCCAGACTCGATGAAAAACCGATCAACTTGCCTTTGATTTCCCAAATCGTTGAGGTAGACAGATCGATTTTTGAGTAAGCCTGAAAATCGATATCGGTTTTCCAGGCCTACTCGAAAAACGATCCATTTGCCACCACTTCTTCCAGCACACTAAGTGTGGATCGGTTTTTAAGAGGTTTCAAAAATCGGTATCAGTTTTCCAGGCATACTCGAAAACCAATCCACGTGCCACCACTTCTTCCAGCACGCCAAGTGTGGAACGGTTTTTAAGTAGGCCTCAAAAACCGATATCGATTTTTCATGTGCCCCTAAAAACCGATATTTACTTGGGTTGAATTTATTTCTATCTATATGTTCATTTTATTTCCCTTTAAGTGAATTATTTTTACAAAACGTTATATATGGATGTATTTAAATGTATTATATAGATTAGGGAGCATATAATTTTATTACAAACGATATCATTATTTTAAAAACATTATATATTAATTTTATCATTTACATTATATTCATATTATATTAGTAATAATAAATATACCTTTACTATAATATGTGTTATCTTAATATATCATGTTAATATGATTAATATATTTCACATAATTTTACAATTATTATAACTATAATCCTAATATGACTTATAACTTATATGGATGTAATGTTAGTAATATATATAATACAAATCTAGATATAATTATTTCCCTACTATATTACAATGATATCAGTTTAATGTTTATAAAATATTTAAGTAAATAAATTAATATTAATATATTATATCATTTAAAATTTATAATTTAACTATTGTATAATGCCAATATAATATATTAATCGTATATCACATATTAATATGCACTCATTATATTATATCATTATGTTTATATTATTTAGGATTATATATATAATATTTTAACTGCTATATACTTAAAAGATGATTATATTATCATCATCATGATAATATCATACAATATCAACATATATTAACATTAATATAAGTATATTAATATATTAATATTATATTAATATATTACCATATATTAATATAATATTAATATATTAACATAATGTTAATATATTAACATACAATAATATAATGTTAATATATTAATAATATAATGTTAATATATGTTAATAAATTATATATTAACATTATTTAATAGATTAATATAATGTTAATATATTAACATTGTATTAATTATATTAACATTATATTAATTATATATTAACATTATGTTAACATATGTTAATATATTAGCATTAACATATATTAATATAACATATATTATATAATGTAACATTTAATTATATTAATATATGTTAATTTATGTTAATATATTAACATTAACATATATTAATATAATGTTAATGTTACATTATATAATATATGTTATATTAATATATGGTATTAACATTAATGTATATTATATAAAATATATTATATAAATATATGTTAATGTTAATAAATTAACATTAATATAATTATATTAGTATATGTTAATGTTAATATTAACACTAACATATATTAGTATAATATATGTTAATGTTAATATATTAACATTATATTAATGTTAACATAACATTAATATAATGTTAATATATTAACATTAATGTTAACATAACATTAATATAATGTTAATATATTAACATTAACATATAATTATACTAATATATGTTAGTGTTAATAGTAACATTAACATATACTAATATAATTATATTAATGTTAATTTATTAACATTAACATATATTTATATAATATATTTTAATATTAATATATTAACATTATATTATCATTATATTTAGGATTATATTAACATTAATTATTATATTACTATGATATTAATTTAATACAACTAATAATATGTTTTTGGATATTAATTATTATATTACTATGATACTAATTTAATGTATACATTTTATTTTATATTTTAGTAAATAAATTTATATTAATATATTTTATACTTTACTGCATGTAATTAACTATCATAGCATGCTCATATAATATATTAAATGTATAACACTTATTAATATGCACTAATTATATGATTACGTTTATATTATTTACGATGTATATTTTATACATGTATAATTGTGTATTCATATAGATAAAGTTATAATATTAATAATAGGAAATATTATTTATTTTTTCCATGTTATGATCATATATATATAATTAAATTTAGGGAAATACAATGTCACTTAAAATGTTTAATTAAAATGATTTGTTGGCAATTTAAAAATATAGAATGTAATTAAATCAAATAAATAATGAACACATTAAATATATAATTAAATTTATTTATATACAATTTCTCCATCAGAGTCTACAAACCATTTTCCAAAATTATTAACTTTATACATCGGCTTCGAGTACATATATATGTTTCTGGCAATCTCTGCCCTCAGTGCAATGACATCTGCAACGGTCTCGCATTTTCTTGATTTCCATGTACTCGTTTTTGATAGCACAAGGTCACGTACGTACATGGCTACATATACTCCACAACTCGTCTTGTATAAACATTAAAATAAATTAATTAAATATCATAATATATAAACTATATATATTAATTAAGTTATAAACTTACTCACCCATCAGGTTGTTGGGGTACAACTGATCTTTGAAGACGCTGAACTTTCCACCGCTCATCCACGGGTGGCATATCTACCTGGGTCTGCTCATAAAATCCCAGGAACCGCAACAAAATAGGCATCAAACATACCAACGGCTCAAGTGGCTGTAGTCGATGGGCTATGTCAACATTCGCCAAGGGATCATATAATAAGATTCTCTGCTCTCTAAGGTGCACCTGACATAGGACCCAGTGTTCTTGATTCAAGCTACACGGTAGTAACACCTACATTTAAAAACGTTAGTACTATAGGACTAGTTCGGATAATCATATAATAAATATTAACGTTCGAACTACACTTACACTATCAACCTGCCACCACGGGACTGATGCGTCTATCTGCCCACGACCGTACGCAAGCCACTCTGAGGGTACATCAGTTATAACTGGATCAAATGTTCTTTGTTTGCTGACGTAATGCAGCCTGTAATACGCTGTCATCAAAGCCTGCATGATAAAAATTAAACATGTTACTACCGATCAACCGAACGTAACATGAAATTGTAAATGCATAACTAACTTAAACGTAAATACTTACAAACAAAGAACTGTCATGGACAGCGTATCTACGGTCTTCCACCACATTCCACAATTTTTTTCATAGGCACATCAAATAAGTATCGATGTGCTCATTAGTCAACCACATGTCCACATTCTCGAGGGTGACCAATGTGGTTGGTATCACAGACCACTCACAACGATCAATCGAACGTCTACAATTCAAAAACAAAAGTATTAAGCATTATTATATATTTTCTTACATTAATAATAAGGATACAAGAATTAGAAACGTTTTTTTTTTTTTTTAAATATACCTGAGATCCAAAGTGGTTGCAGCTTTATATTCATTATAGACCACTTCTACGGGGTCTATAGACTCTGCCACCTTCTCCGCCTGTTGTTGGGCCACTTTCTTTTTCTTTTTCGCTGGCCCCGGATCCGTGTACGATGTCCGTAGAGGTGCTGCTGGCTTTGTCTTTCATTTGCCCCATTCGTGGATGCTCTCATTCTGCAGCTGTAAGTAAATTAAAAACACATTAAATATTAATATTTACAATTATATTTCAGAATGCAACACAATAGGGATACAAAATCTACCTGATCATGCTCACGCTCAGTGTCTGCAGCTGATACACCTCCTAAGTCCGTATGGGAGTGGTGGACCTCCTCCTCCTCCTTTTGGGGTGACTGTTGGTCACTCTGCTCCTCCTCCTATTAGGGTGACTGATGAGGTGGCTGCTGGTCACCCTGCTCATCTTCCTGCTAGGGTGACTGATGAGGTGGTTGTTGGTCACCCTGCTCCTCCTCCTGCTGGGGTGACTGTTGAGGTGGTTGTTGGTCACCCTGCTCCTCCTCCTGCTGGGGTGACTGATGAAATGGCTGCTGGTCACCCTACTCCTCCTCTTGATGGGGTGACTGCTGAGGTGGCTGATGGTCACCCTGCTCCTCCTCATAGATGGCTGATTGGCCTACATCGATAGGCGACCGACAGACACCCTCGTCTTGATGTGGTAATGGTAGTAGTGGTGGTGATGGGTAATACATGTGCTCATCTCGGACAAAGCTCCCACCATCATCATCATCGTCATCGTCATCGTCGTCGTTTGGATTATGCCCACCAACCGGAGACCTAGGAATATTTAAATGCTCTTCCACCCATCTCAACCTCTTATCCATCTCCTTTACAATTTGAAATGTTGCCTTTTGCCTCCTCTCCATCCTACTTAACTTCTTATGAGTTGTCTTCGGTAAATCCACGATAAACTCAAACAATCGCTTCACCTGTTGCATAGAATCATAAATATATATCATTTTACATACTACCTGAATTTTAAAAAAAATTAACAGAGTCTCCCTTGTTTTTTGAGTATCTAGGGAAATACAACCTACATATTTAAATAAATTACACTTCGTCTATCATTTTTAGAGACTCCGTCTCTTTTTCACACTTCGTACTACTACACAACATGTTCACATCTTTTGCATTTACTACAATGAAAATTAATTGAATAATATTATTATATAAATAGAATATTCGTACCTCATAATTTACGTGTCGTACATCATGTGTCTTCTTTGTCCGAAACTCTGATAAAATATCCTCTAATTCGATTGCACGCTTCGAACGTCTTTAAGTGGCTGATCATCACCCTCCACCTCATCATCATCCTCTCCCTCCACCTCATCATCATCCTCTCCCTCCACCTCATCATCATCCTCTATCTCATCCTCATCCCCTACACCATCATCCAAACCATCGTCATCGTCAGCATGGTCATCATCATCATCATCATCATCATCATCACTTCCCCCGCCGCCATATTTATGTACTTCTTCATGAACCATATAATTCGGATTAAAAGATTTCTAATAATCTATCTCCCTCTCAACGTCAGTAGGCTCTAAGGTTGGCCTAGTGCCAACTATCTGCATTATATAAATATATTTAGTTATACTACAATTATATACTTAATATAAATAACGATAGTTATAATAAATAAATAATTGACACAAATTTAGGTTATGTTTGCCACTTACGGGGGGAAATCATTTAGGCTGTGTATATTTGTCGGTGTTCTCTTTCAGTGATCATCTTATACATCTTGGTAGATCATTTTCGAGGTTCCGGTTCTTTTTTGATATCTTCTCCTGTAACACTGGGAACACCTCCACCAACCACCATTATAATGTAAAAATGATTAAACAAAAAACATACATATAGTTAGTAATGGTAAGATAATATATAATGCAAAATTGATTAAACTAAAAACATACATATAACCCTATATATTAACCGTAACAGAAAGAAGCAATAAATATTGAAAGTATTAGTTATACCTGAAACGCCAACACATAGCCATAAATATTAATGGTTCTTGGTGGATTTCTGATCCGCTCTTCATTAAGTGCCTTGTCGAGACAGGACAATAAGACACTATAGCATAATGTGCCCCAAGGGAATGTCTTCCACCTCTCTGTATTCTCAATTAGGACCCACATAAATTGATAAATCCTAGCTCTGTCATTCAGTCCCATAAAGAGATGGAAAACAATCCCTACATTCGCCAACTTCAAAAGATCTTCATCATCTATCGGATCCTGCCCTGCATGGTCTCACTGCCCACTATGACTTCTTGCCTCAAGAAATGTGACCAACTCCCTCACCTCAGGCGACACTCCATTAAACATTTGCCATAGGAGACCGTTTTGATCATTTGGCACTATTTCGAAGATTTTACCGTCGATGCCCCCAAAAAAAAGTCTGGTCACCAACAGAAACTCTTGTTTCCCAAACCTATAACTTCTCTCCCCAATTTCAAACCACCTCTCATCACGACGTGCATCTGTGACCTCTAACTCTCTAGCAAGCACCCACAAAATCACAGAACCAGTAGCCGTATTATTGGTTATCTTCAAAATATGTCCGAACAGACATTCTGCCATGAACCGATCGTATATCTTTCTTCTATTAATAATGACAATTATCTTATTAGTCAATCTTTAACTAATATGTATGTTCTCGCTTGTATGTCTGTCAATTGTTTGTGAACTATATTTATAGTTGAAATCCATCTGTAGGAAAGAAAAACAGCAAAGAAATCATCAGTAAGGAAATATAAACTGAATCGATTTTTGAAGGTATCTGAAAAATCGGTTAATGAAATCGATCGGTTTTTGAAGGCATCTGAAAAACTTGTTAATGAAATCCATCGGTTTTTGAAGGCATCTGAAAAACGGTTAATGAAATCCATCGGTTTTTCACCTCGGTTTTTCATGATCGGTTTTTTAGATTGATTTTTCACTTCGGTTTTCATGATCGCTTTTCCATATCGGTTTTCAACCTCGGTTTTCCATTATCGATTTTGAAGATTGATTTTTCACTTAGGTTACCGAAATGAAAAACCGATCGTGGAAAACTGAAATGAAAAACCGATGGTGAAAAACCGAAATGAAAAACCGATCGTGGAAAACCGATCCGATCCCGACGACTCTTCTCTCGTCGGAATCGACCATTTTCAACACAAAAATGATCAAACACAATCAAATCCAACTTATTCTAAACCTAATAATCATAAACTAACATCCATAACATAACAAACATTTCAAAATCTCAAATCTCAATAAAAAAATACAACAAACATATCAAAATCTAACATTCACACTTTTTGCAGGTTCGCCGGCGGTAGGAGCTGCTCGGGGAAGGTCGGCAACGTCACGGGAATGGCCGGAAAAGTCATGGGGAAGGTTGGGTTCGGATTTGGCAAAAACCGGTGTGCTTTTGAGTGAGAAATTGATGGAACTGTTTTCCAACGATCGGTTTTGAGGTATATATGCAGGGGCTTAATCGTAATTTCACGTTTCGATTTTTTGTAAATTTTAAACTGTTCAAGGTTTTTTTGTAAAAATGCTCAGGGGTATTTTGGATAATTTGGGTATATCAAACAATATATTTGTTTGAGGGGTTAAAAACAATTTTTTAAAAAAAGAGTGGGTAAAAACAAATTTTACCCTTTTTAAATTGGTATTTTTTACAATTTCCACTATTTTAATAAGGATTTTGGGCGGCTACAAAAGAAACATTATCCATTTTCAATTTTCTTAAATTTTATTTTTAAAACTCCACATTTATATTCACCATTGGATTAAAATCTAATAGAGATGAATAACTTTGGTATTATTATTGACCTTATTGACCTGTATAGTAGCATAACTCTTTTAATAGTAATGATTTTATATATAAAATGGGTGAAAAGAGTAGTGTAACTTACAATTTAATTACTTAGTTCAAACTCTAATTCAGACGAAG
This sequence comes from Litchi chinensis, assembly GCA_019925255.1. Classification (NCBI taxonomy): domain Eukaryota; kingdom Viridiplantae; phylum Streptophyta; class Magnoliopsida; order Sapindales; family Sapindaceae; genus Litchi; species Litchi chinensis. Next base: position 1,915,531 of record CM034465.1, on the reverse strand, counting down.
TAACTGTTTTTGTGTTATTGTGATTTACCCCTTTGCTGTTTATAAGATTCTGTTACATTTGACAGTGAATAGTATCAAAGCGGCAAAAAGATGAAATTATCTTTGGTAATTGAAGTTGATCAATTGACTAAATAATAAATTAAAAATTAAAATAATTAAATAATTAAATACAAAAATTAGATAATAAATTTTTATTTCACTTATGCCTTCTCTCTCTTCCTTGTGATCTTCTTCTCATCTCTTATCACATTCTCTCTCTCATTCTTTTTTTTCTTCTCTTTTTCTTCCTCTTCTTCTTTTTCTTCTTCATTTTCTTCTTTTTCCTCCTCTTCTTCTTCTTCTTCTTTAAATAATAAATTTTTATTTCATTATGCATTCTCTCTCTTCCTCATCATCTTCTCCTCATCTCCTATCACATTCTTCTTCTTCTTCTTCTTCTTCTTCTTCTTCAAACCTAGATCTAGGTTTATTCGAATGAACCTAGATTTCTGGGTTCATTCGTGAAGTTAGATTTCTAAGTTCATTTACAGACAATTTTTTCTTCAATTTTTCTTTTAATTATTTGGGTTGAACATAATCTTCATTTTTTGTTGTTGGGGTTGAACTGGTGATTATTTGGATTGATGATTTTTTTTAATTGATGACTATTGGTGATTTTTTGATAGTGAATTAGTGAAGAAGATAATGATGATGAGGGTTAAAAAGATGATGATGGGTTCAAGTCAAAATTTTTGGTTAATATTTAATATTTAATTTTGCTTTATTTAATTTTTTTATTTTTTAAAATTGGTCTCCTACGTCCATCTCAAGATGGACGATGAAGATTTGGTTAAAAATTTTATTATTTAATTCATTTTAAAAAATAAAAAGTAAGTTTAAAAGACAATTGTACCCTCATTCAATTAATTTTAACCAAAAAATGCTAATGACAAGGGCATAAATTGCAATAACATCAAAACAATTGTTCTACCTAAATTAAAGTTTGAATCGGATAGCTAAATTATAATTTATTCCTTTTTTTTTATGGTAATAAAGTCACCCAAAAATAAGTCATACATGTGATATTGTCTTTTTTCTTTTCTTTTCTTTTCTTTTTCAATGGTAGGAATTAAATTTAGAAAAAATTATTCACATTTCATATTTTAAGATAATGATGAAATTTAAATCATTGACCTTTTACTCTCACTATAAAAAAAAAATACTCAACTATTCCTACTAAAAAAGATATTGGTTAATATAAGATTAGATTAAAATAATTGTAAATATTATTAAAATTCCCCTCTACTTTCGAATCCATAACTTCTGATATAATTTCCTATCCTTACATATCTTCTCAAAAAGCAACAGCGACCTCGGCGTCATTGGAGTCGATTTTGAAAAATACTTCCGATACACTTTTCTTGACTGAAATCGTTCGGTTCCTCCACTTAAATCATTTTATATACTCACTCAATTTTGTTCAGTTTAAAGGAATGGAACGTATACATGCATGAACAATATCCAGTGCAGACTAATCAGACTACACAAGTTTAACTGGGTTTAATGGCTCATTTAAATTTGTTGAAAAACTAGAAGAGACATATATCAAGATGCACACAGAAACAGCCATGAAATCTGCTAAGAAAGCTGAAAAACAAGCAAGCCCCTCCGTATTTACTTTTCCCCAACCATGAAGCAGAGGGATCCAAAAACAGGTGATAATATAGGTTATACAATGCATATGCTCATCGACCCCCAAAATCTGGAGAATATGACCTTTCTCAACAAGGAAAGTGGCCCAGGAAAATTGAACACAGACAGCAGAGCAGCTTTGAATTGAACCTAACAAAGAAGCATCAATTATTAGACATCTCTGCGCCGAATGCTTATTATGACTCTTCCACACGAGCAAAAACTAACCCACATTTAATAGATCTACAGAGGATTAGTTAATGATATGGCATCCAACAGACCTTGAAGAATTTCTAATGTGTAACAACACGCAGAAGAGACTTGCAATGAAAAACATCCAAAAATGATCTATAAGTTTTGCAGTGCTGAGTACAGAGAGAATGCAACGGTCTGATAGGAACATCTTGAATTGAATAGCATCAGCCCCACTAAGGTTGAGGAAAAATCTATGTCAGATAATAATTTTCATTGTTTTTGCTGATAAACCCGTCCAATAAGGCAATGTTTCTCAAGTCTTTTTTGAAAACAAAATTTCTCAACTTTTGAGCTGAACTATAAGGTTTCGAAAGAGTAAAGACATAAAATTAACTGTATATGACAAACTTAAAATGCATCTATCTATTGAATGTGGTGGTCACCATCTAATAACACAACTGTCAAAAACAGTCATTTGACAATCAGTGACTCCGAGAAACAAAGTCATGACGGCAACAAATTCAGTCCAAATTTATAGCAATATAGACATAACAAGAGATTCACCTGGGAGACTATATTTAGGTAGTAAGACTGCTGAAATGCATTATCTGTCAGATTATTTCTCCCTCAAAACTTCCATGCATGCAGAAACTTGCATTCGCTTTTCCAAGATCCATCTGATTATTTCTCACTCAGTCAGAGAGATTTCAATTTCTTGGGGGCCTGTTCCTCTATCTTCTCATGCATGCAGAAACATCCATTCTCTTTTCCTAGATCTTGAGTGTACATTAAACTGACCCCACACTTTTTTACCCAGCAACATTGCACACTCTTACGACCACAAAGATGCTCCAGATAGAACTCAAAATAGACCTCATTGTTAGAAGATTTAGCAATATAATCAGATGGATACATGCGGAAATCAAAACCCATGAATACATGATCTGATTCAATAGAGAAGGGTCCACCCGAAAAAATGGCCCAATCATCGGAAGTGCTATGATCAACACACCAGTGTTTACATACACAACGAATAGCAAAACCCCAATCATGATCCTGATGTGCTCTAAATGCCACCACAATGCATAAAGCAAAACCAACAAAGTTACAATTGAACCAACCTTGTGGCAACTTGATACTTATAAACGATTCTGCACTGTGATAGTGAAACCATTTAGGGATTTCACTACCAGGGTAACATATACAAGCTCGTGGTAACTTGTCACATTCCTGTATCACAAAATTAGTCATTTGTTTCATCAAATAGTTTTTGGAGTTGGAAACAAAAAACAATAATGTATTAAACAGAGAGGGACAAAGACCTTAACATAGTATTCTTCCTTCCACAAAGTTGCGAGATGTTGCATTTTCAATAGAACATTTGCAATGCCTTCAAGTACATTCCACCTCAATTTGAAACAATTGACAAAGTTAACTACAATAAATGGTTGATCCATGGACACAATTGTGTCTAGAACTTGTAAACCCGATAATTCTTCCAATGATATGCAATTGTGTGCATCTATGGATATTAATGGAAGATCAGGTAAACATCGAAGCCTCTCACAATTGCTTATGTCTAGCTCTGATAGCTTACCAAGGCCTCTAATTGATGACGGTATGCTCAAAAAATTGTTTCCACATAAATATAATCTTTCAAGAGAGGTTAATCTACCAAGACTGTCGGGCATCTCCACTATACCACAATTGGATAGATCTAGTTCCTTTAAATGGGGCAAGTTAAATGGAGGCAATTTCAAGTCCACCATATCCTGACTTTTACAATATCTTCTAAAAGATAACGCATTTAGATTGTTCAAATGGAAGATGGATGCTGGTACTTCACTTACAGCAGTTCCCTCAACTTCAAGCTCCATCAGAACTTCTAAAGTCCCTAAGTCCTCAGGCAATTTGTCAAGCAATATGCAATCAGAGAGAGCAAGTCTTTTAAGATATTTCAACTTACAAATGTTATTTGGAAGATTCTTAAGCCTTGAACAACTTCTAAGATCCAATAAAACAAGTCTGCAAAGACACTCAATGGATGAGGGAAGTTCTTCTATTGCAGTTTCATCTAAGTATAACTCTTCTATGTTACACGAGATCTCAGGCAACATATCCAAGTCTGAGCAGCCAGATAAATAAAGTTTTGTTAGAGATTCCAAAGCAACGCAATTCGGAAGACCTCTAAGGCTTTTGCAGTCACTTAGATCCAACATATTAAGCTTATAGAGATATTGAATAGATGATGGAATTTCAAACAAACTTGTGCAACCTACTAGCATTAAACTCTCAAGATTTGATAAACCTGAGAGATCTGGAAGATCTATTAGAAATTTCGAGTAACTGAGATTTATTTCCTTCAACCTTTCAAGTAGCTGCAAGAGAAAATGACCAACACAAATTAACACCTTAAATACATGAGTAATACTAAATTTTCCAAATTTTTTACCCAAATATATACATTAATGATGTAACATGTAAATTGTTAAAATCTTAAATCATGAGATAATATGATGCTGACAACGCACATGTCACATCATTAGAGCATAGATTTAGACAAAAAATTTGGTAAGTCTAGCATTTTGCTAAATACATACCAACAAATTACAACCTAAGTATCACCATAAAAAATGAAATACCTGGAAACCATTCCAAAGATGTTCAACCTTGCTATAAGGCATTTCAAGTATTACAAGGTTCACCAAATGAAAATTTTGAGGCAATGATGTCAATGGGAATCCATGCCAATGGAGATACCTTAGCCTGGTGAAGATAGGTTCGCGGCCATTAAAAACATTCACATTATTTATATCTTCTGCATAGCTCGAGCTATAGAATTCCAACAATCTCAATTTATGCATCTTTAGGAAAGCATTTGTGTGGAGGCTTATATCCCTTATCTTTGATGTATCCAAAGATATGCCTTCAATTATTTCAGTCCCCTAATACATAATTAGAAAAAAAAAAAAAAAATTGATAAGTTAGGACCAAAGGTAGTAAAATCTTTAGGGAGTATTTCACCACGCCTCTTGGCTGTCCAAATTGTCACCTCTTTTTCTTATGTTTAATAGAAGTAGTCAATGAAATTTCATAATTTTGAAAAAATCATTCTTGAACAAATCTTTCTTGACACTTCACCTCAAGGGCTACATAATTTATTTTTCCAAATTAAATCATAGAAAACAACGCAAAATAATAGAAGTTAAAAGAAAAACCGGAAAAAATAATGCAAGAAAATATTAAAATTACGAAGCAATATGAAGTTGTAAGTGACCCCTTGATGCTTCATGGAGGTTGAGGCCTCCACGCATGAGACTAAGAGGCCACCTCGAACTCTTTTGTTTGTTTTTCTTGCTTTCTTTTCTTATAAATCATAGGTTATTTTAACTATTGTCATTGTTGTTTCTACAAAGTAATACTTACATCAAATTCTAGTTTAACTCTTTTTTCAATTTTAAAGTCAAATACAGTCAACTTTACCATCAGGAGTTCTATGGAACTATAATGTTAAAGCAAATGCTCAGAGTTAAACCAATTAATGAAATATATAATTCATCAAATCAAATGCATTTAATCCCCATTTTCAAATGAGCTCACCAAGCAGTTATTGTAGGATACTTACCGAATCTTTTGTGAGAACATGAAAGATATCTTCATGATTCCACAATCGAGTGCGTTTGCCAGGATCTTCAATAGATTCTTGTCGGACGATTTCCTTACCCATTGCTTGTAGCAAATCATGCATTATTATCTTGTCGTTATCTGATATAGTTATCATAGACTTATCAAGAAGAGTGCTTATCCCGATTTCAGCGAAGAAGTCATTAGCATTCAAGACTTTTTTAGCAAAATAACTATCCTTTCCTTTGAAAAAACATGCAATATCTAAAAATATGTTCTTCACTTCATCATCTAATTCATCATAACTTATTTTTAACACATTTAGAATATCCATATGAAAACTTCGACTTAGTTTATCCATTGCACTTTTCCAAACTTCTATTCTCTTCTCAAGTAAAAATGACCCCAAAATTTTAAGAGCTAATGGAACACCACCAGCAAATCTTACTATCCTATTTGATAGCTCCGCATAATCTACTGCTGGATAATTTTGTTTGAAGGCATAACGACAAAAAAGCTTAAGAGCTTCATGATTAGATAACTCCCGAACTGGATATACTTGATCCACTCTACAATTCTTAAGTACTTGCTTATCTCTCGTCGTTATAATAATCCGACTACTTGAACCATGATTACAAAGAACTCCAATCAAAAATTCTATTTGTCTAAAATCAGTCACATCATCAAATACAATGAGAAGCTTCTTACGCCCAAGCCTTGCCTTGGTGAATGTGCGTTTTAAAACAGAAGTATCTACATTTACATTTCCATCCCCCAGTATGGTAGAAAGAAGTTCCTGTTGCCAACGCATTGATCCACATTTCTCAGATTCTTTCTTAACGTCTTGAATAAAATAAGTATCCTTAAACTGAAAAGAGATTCTGTTGAATAAAATGCTAGCAAGAGTAGTCTTGCCTATGCCACCAATGCCCCAAATCCCTATAATGCGAACAGGCTTCAACTCCATGCATAACAATGATTCAAGCTCTTTGACTTTTGATTCAATTCCAACCAAGTCATTGTTATCACTTGGGGACATGTCCATTAGCCCCTTCACGATATCTTTAACAAGTTGCTCTATGAGTAGAGACTCAAACCTCACACATATTGAAAACAATCTTTAGTAAATCAAGGCAAATTTCATAGTGACAACAATAGTTAATTTTGTATTCCAATAGCTTATTACAATGACGCACTCTTTCTTTAACAGTGGAGATAATATATTTGATAAAATGTCTAACAGACACAACATCTTTGATTTGGTTCGAACTAGATTAAAAAATGAAAATAATAATAATAATAAGATTGAAGAATGGGTTTTGGATAAAAATGAAAAAAATATATATATATATATATATATATATATGAGATTGAAGATCTAGGTTTTGAATCCAGATCTTCAACTTTTTGAAGATTGGGTTCGAAACCAAAATGCACACCCAACAAACAGATGCACATTATTGAAGAATGCAATGAAGAAATCAAACTCAGAACCCAAAAATCAATTGAAGAAGAATAAAATCAAACTCAGAAATCATCACCACCACACCCAAAAATCAAACTCATTCGTTTATCAACTAGACCAAATTCGAATATTTAACTGAAAGGTTCTGTTAAGAGGATTCCTGGACTTCAACTATCCTAAACCTTGAATTATTTGGTCACACAACCACACTAGTGTAGTTTTAAATAGGGTGCGCATATTATCATCCATAAATATGATTTTCACACTCAAATTATTAATACATCGATTAATTTAAATTTAAAAATTTACTTATTAATATAAGCACCCATAAATATATTAATATTAACTCTACTTAAACAACATTAATTATAATTATTATATTCATTTAAAAAAAAAGTTCTATTTTATTGATTGCTTATTTCTCTTAAACATAAATTATTAACTCTAAGTATACATTTTATTAGAGGTGGGCATCTCAAACTAAACCCAACCCAACCCAACCGGATCATTTTTTATTGGGTTGGGTTGGGTTAAATCTTAAAATATATATATATATATATTTATAAGATGAGTTGAGTTAGGTTGAGTTGAAAAATTTTCAATCCAACCCAACTCGAACCTGACAAACATCTATCCGTAACTCTAAATCCAATATTTTCTTTTCCCTCTAGAATAACACTTGCTAGGAATAAGGATTAAGAACAACCTTTGTGGTGAATTGAATAATTTATTTATAATAATTGAATATTTATTTGTATTTATATATATATTTATAAGATCGATTGAGTTAGGTTGAGTTGAAAATAAATTGGGTTGAGTTAAAAAACTTTTAATCCAACCCAGCTCGAACTTGACAAACATCTATCCCTAACTCTAATCCAAGGTTTTTTTTCTTCTAAAATAACACTCACTAGGAATGAAGATTAAGAACAACCTTTGTGGTGAATTGAATAATTTATTTATAATAATTGAATATTTATTTGTGCTTATTTTATTTGTAATCAAATTGCTAAGATTATGAAAATTATCAACTAACCTTTTATACATTTGTGGTAAATTAAATCTAACTCGGTCAACTTAACCCAACCCAACCCGACTATTATTAGGTTAAGTTAGGTTGGGTTGAAGAATTTATTAGATTGACCCAATCCATATTGAGTTGGGAGATTTTCAATCCAATACAACTTAACTCAAACCCAAAAACGTCAACCCCTACACTTTATCATTAAGAAGAATAAGAAGCATACTTGAAGGTTGAAGCCACTAAATTTTTCACAAAAAATGAGACTCTATTTTGTGTTCAATCAATCTTTTATTGTTTAAATAAAAAAAAATTAAAATAGTATTTTGTATTTGAAAAAAAAAATCTAAAGAATCATTTGATATATATATATATATATATAAGATTAATAAACTTTTTTTTTTCAATATGAAATATTTATGGATTATTACTTATTTTGTTAACTTAAAAATAAAAAAGAACAATTGTTTCAAAATTTGAAAGTAAACTAATTATTTTATTAATATGCGTTTGTCTTTTTTTATAATTTTATTTAAGAATAATTTTATCATAAATATATTTTAAAAATTTATATTTAAATCGTTTTTATAGACAGCAATAGCTTTATTTTTAAAATATAATTATCAAATTAGACAAAAATTAAGATTATCACTAATAACTATTTCGCCAACGTTTGAGACATCAGGATGGCCCACCATCAAACCATTTCACCAACATTTGAGACATCGTGGATGCAAGTTCTTTTTCTCCCCTAGACGTTCAATTTAACTTTAAAAATAAATAAATAAACAAACTTAAAACAAGTGCAAACTCACAAAATATTATTTTAAAAAATATATACAAAATCAAATCTTGAAATCTTTCTCTCCGTTTCAAAACCATCCGCAACTTTCTCTCAACATAGTTCAACTAACATTATCTTCAATCTCAAATACCGTAAAAAACGTTGTATCAAAAATAAATAAATAAATAAATAAGTAACATCAAAAATGCATATTGTACGATGGGGTGCTTGATCTGTAGACAATGTATTCGATAAAATGCCTATTCAGGGTATGTTTCATTTAGATCATAAATCAAACTCTAAAACCTTCGTTCTTTTGCCAGCAAAATTAAACACTTACTTGAAATCACTTGTCATGACACCAGATAGACTACCTGCTTCAGTCAGAGCGTTTTTCCATTTCATCACCGACGAGTTACCACAACATTCTTCATGTTTGCTAAGAGCAGCCGCAAAAGTGTCAGTCTGGTTCTTCACAACAGAAGGGTCTATATGATAATAAACAGGAATCACAATCTGCTTGCCCTTTTTCTTGCATTCAAGGATTTGAACGAGTTCTTCGAGACACCATGTGGAACCAGCGTAGTTCTTGGAGAAAATGACCACCGAGATCTGGGATTCTTCGATGGCCTTTTCCAGAGCCTGGGAGATCTTATCTCCTCTATTGAGCTCGTGATCCACGAAAGCTTCGATTTGCTTGTCACGCAGAGCTTTATGAAGATGGCTTATGAAACCGTAGCGGGTGTCATCGCCTCTGAAGCTGAGGAAAACATCATACTTGGATGGAGTAGTCATGGACTTTGAAGAAGAGAAAGCACAAGAAAAGATGTGGCTTCGGGTAGCTTTTGAAGAAGAGAAAACACAGGAAAAGATGTGGCTTCGGTTGTTGTTCAACAGGATCACTCCCACTCTCAAACATTTTATAAGTAGATATATGCTGTACCTCTACCATTTATTATATTTAAATCAAATAAAAATATATATAATAAATGAATTAATATATATATATATAATAAAAACATAATATATATATAATCGGCAGTATTCCCTGAAGCAAACTTCGTAGAAATCTCATCGAAAGCATCTTAGAGATATCCTCGAAATTTCAAGGTTACTTTAAATCAAAAAATGTAGGCTCCACCACATTATGATGCGTGACTACCTATCATATCTCATTGACTTTCAAATCTACTTTTAGACTGCCTGGCTGTCATTGAATTACTACATATGTACATGGGGATTCCATATGCCTTTTTTTTTTTTTTCACTTTAATTTTTGAACGAAATATTATTTTTTATTCGTAAATATTTTCTAATCTTCATCCTTCTATATTTTTTATATAATAAAAAATAAATTAAATTTAAAAAAATAAAAATAAATTAAAATTTTTTTAAAAAAAACTACATCATTTCTTAAAATAATAATAAAATTTAAATCCTTAAAATTTTGATATTCAAAAAAAGTATTCAACCATCCTGTCATTCCTAATATTTGATTAATTCATCAAATACTAATAATCAATCATAACAAAATATATATAATGATCAAAATATTTTTAATTATTTTATTTTTATTTTAAATAAATTTAAAAAATTGAAGAAAAAAAAAAAAAAATGAAATATTAAATAAAAACTAATAAAAATATAATTATAAAAAATTATAAAAATTAGAAGATCTATGTGAAAATCTGCATCCAGATCTTCAAATATTAAAATTTAAAACTTTTTACACAATAAAAATGAAAAGTTTGAATAGAAAAGGAATATCTGGGTAATGTGAATCTTTTTTATTCTTGTCATTCTTAATTAGAGAAACTTATCACTGATGTCTACCCAAAACCCACCTACCCACTCACCACCAAGTCAGCATTATGTTTCAATTACTCATGAATTTACCATGCAAGCAACTCCCACCATTGATTCTCGTTAAAAATAAAGTTAGCATTATCTTGGTTACGTGTGCCACGGTTGAGTTTGAGATAATATTCACTAACTATAGAATAGCCACATCTGTCAGTTGTGTTTGTAGTGCTTTTTAATGTTGTTTGGTAAGTTTCGATTAGTTGTCCCATAACTTCTGCATCCAGCTACCTTAACTGTAATGTTTGTATTTAAAAAGAAGATCGAATAATAAAGCGGTGCGTTGTTAATTGTTATGTTTCCAATTGAGCAAATGGTCTAAAATGGTCCAAAATTGTGAGCTTTTTTACTATTTTTATCTCTTCTTAATGGTTTTATTGCCTTTATCAACAAATGCCATTGTGAGGATCCATATATCCCTTTATTATCTTAGAACAAATTATTACAAAAATCCCTCCAATTTCCCACAACTCCATCTCTGTGTCTTCATTGATGCCTTTTTGCCGAATTTTCTCGTCCTCTTCCCTCGTTTTTTTCTTTTTCTTTTTGTTTCTTTTTCTTCCTTGTCTCTCCTCCTCTTCTTTCTTTTTCATCTCTTTCTTTTCTCTTTTCTTTTTCTCTTTTTCTCTTCTTTTTCTCCACTAGATCTATAAAATTACATATTTGTAATTTGGTCATGACTTAATGAGAATAGTCATGACTAATGATAACGAAATTTGTCAAAATTCATAACAATGGAAATTATCCTATGTCACAATAATTCATGAGTCATGACAATAGAAATTATCATAAATCATGACCGTCCATTGTCATGAGTCATGAAATTTAATACCAAAAGGTCTACTTAACTTTTTTTGCATCATTTAGTTGTTATTTCAATACAACTTTTGAAATTAAAAAGTTGAAAAATGTCTATAACTTAAATTTTGAGTTTTTTCAAATAGATCTTTTGATTTTTTTTTTTATTAAAAAAATTAATTGTTTAAAAAAAAAAACCTATTTTATATTATTAATCTCACTATACCCTATTACACTTTTTTTTTTTTAAATAAATAAATAATAAAAACCCTAATGCACTTTATTTAAACATATAAACACGCCACCCTCCCTGTAACATATTGCAGTCTTCACTTTCATTCCATATTTGTTTACCAGATCCTATTACTGCAAATCTTACCAAAATATATTGCACCATAACAGTTTTTAATTTTTCTTAATTAAAAAAAAAAAAAAGAAATCAAATTGCTTGTAATTTATATCATATTTTAAAGCCGGATTGCTTGTTTACTAGAACATACTGCGCACCATAACAGTTTTTAATTTTTCTTTTAAAAAAAAAATCAAATGCTTGTTATTTGTATCATATTTTTAAGCTGTGAATCAATCTTGTTACAAGATACTATACACAGCCAATTGTAGAAGTCAATTGTTGTGTTATTTTATTCAAATTGGATCACATTTTTTGTGCTATTTTATCTAGAAATCTTCATGCATATATGTTCCAGTCAATCTTCGAGAAAATGAATCCTTACACAAAGAAAATGAGAGGTTAAATCAGAATAGGGAGAGCATGCTAAAAAACAAAGAATTATCCTTGTAAAATGCTGTTTGCTTTAGAAGGATCTTAAAGCTAGATTCATACCCTCAAATCCAATGTAGTCTTTTTGGTAAAAATTCATAGTAAAAAACATAGTGATATCCCATGTCCTTTTTGATAAATTTATAATTTAAAAGAGATTTAAGAAATAATATAAACAAACAATTTACAATCTAAAAATGTTCTTTTAATTGATAATCAAACAACTGCCAATTTATTTTTAAAAGTTTTACTTATGAAAGATCTACTTCCAAAAAATCTACTCTCAAAAAATTTACTTGAAGTTATACCAAATGACGTCTAAATAGGGACCATGCGTGTCTATTATTTTTTGTGTCTATTTTTTTTTTCTCCTTTCAAAAACAAATTGGGATATTAAACAAGACTAATGGTGTATCAAAGTAACATCATTTAATACATAATTGTGCCAAACATTGGGCTCTTTGAATTATTGATTTCATTCAGGCGTTTTAATTTCTTCCCAATAGATGCATGAGTACATTATTATTATTATTATTATTATTTTGAATATAGTTAATTTTGTGATTTTTGTTTTTGAAATATGATTGTGTGATATTAATTCATATGGATTGAGGTGATTTTAATTTATATGGATTTAATTGATTTTAATTTATATAGGTTTAGTTTATTTTGTTATTTTAATTTATAGGGATTTAGTTGATTTTGTGAATTTATTTTATATGGATTTAGTTTATTTTAATTTATATGGACTTATGATGTTTTTATGGTCACATGATTATATTTTGAATAGGGTTGGCAATTTGGAACCCGACACGACGGGTCGACACGAAACCGACACAATTATTACGGGTTAGGGTTGAGCATTAACGGGTTGGGTAAATAAACGGGTCAACCCATCTAACCCGTTTAATTATCGTATCGGGTTCGGGTTCTATTTAACAGGTTACGAGTTGACCCGTTAAATAAGGTAAAAAAATAATTTTATTTTAGAGGGGTGGTCATGTAATTTTAGTGGTAGATATATATATCCTTCAAAGTTCAAACCCTAACCTAAACACAAGTCTCCAAACTTCATCTCTACACTTCATCTCATCACAAATTGCCATGTAGTGGTAAAATTTTATTGGTTTTGATAAAATATTTGTTAAACTATTTTTTTCATGTATAAATATATAATTTCCTAATTAGTTAATTTTTAATTATTATCTTTTGACAAGTTTAGTTTGGCGGATGTAATCAACGTTTGATGTTGTTTTTCTATTATAAAAGATTACATCAAAAAAAAATTTATGTTGTTTTTTTTTTTTTTTTAATATAAAGGACTATATTTACAAAGATATTTTTATAATCATCTTTGTAACACATTTGTATTTTTATGGTTTGGATTGTATTTGTGGATGATTATGTTTTTAGGTCTTATGTATCTTTATTTTAATTTTTTTTATTATATTTATATTAAAATTTAAATGTATTAACTATCATTAAATGGGTCATAAACGGATCGATTAAACGGACTATTATTCGTGTCGGTTAAACAGGTCACTAATGGGTCGACCCGTTAGTAACCGTATCGTGTTCGGGTTGAGGGGGTTCAACTCGTTTCCTTATCGGGTCGTGTCCAACCCGACCCGTCAACCCGGATTGCCACCCCTAATTTTGAACTTATAGATTTTTAAAAAAAAAAAATAAAAATTCATAGGTTTAATCTAGTTTGAATGTTGGTCAACAGATTGACCATTGATTGACAACCAAACTGAATACTAGTCGAGTAACCAAGTACTCACTACTCACTGGGTTGTCAATTGAGTAGTAAGTTTTGGAACCTTGAGTGATCTAAAGATCTCTATTGCCCAACAATTTCAAAGACATGATGCAGTTGTCCAACAAATTCTTAGCAAGCTTTAGAATCTCGATGCCGCGTGTGGTCAATATGCCCAAGTAAGTGCACACGTTAACAAGAATCCAGTCTTTGGAGATAGTTCACATTTTGTACCTTATGAATGTTTTGCAAAATTAGATTATTCTTTGTCAGCCGGTAGTTCCTTGAAGTTGAATTTTGCTAAGTTTGATGGTGAAGATCTGCACTGATGGATTTATTGAGCAGAACAATACTTTGAGTACCAAAGCATCTCGATAGAACAAGAAGTTCAATTGACTTCTTTCCATCTTGAAGGAAGCGCTCTTCAATGGTAATGGTAATGTTGGTTAATTAAAACTAAAGAATTGGTTTCATGGATTAAGTTTTCTAAGACTCTGTTTAGACAATTTGGTCCAATAAAGTTTGATGATACGATAGAGGCATTATCCCAATTATGGAAGATTAGACTAGTTGGCACTTTTGAAAAAGAGTTTGAAAGGTTCTCACAGTTAATAGAGAATCTACTAGAAAAAATGGGCTATTTTGTTGGAGGTCTTAAAGATGACAAATGATTAGATATCAAAATTAAAATCCTTATTCTTTAGTGACGGCAATTGGACTTCACTTGATAGATTGGTGGAAGATAAGTCTAATTTTCAAAAGAAAATTTCTTTCTCTATGAATTCAGTCTTTTTTTCCTTATAGGAACCTTACAAAACAATAAAATAATTCCCAATTTTAAACTTTTGACACCAAAAGAAGCAAAAGAACGAAGAGCTTTTGTGTGAGACAAAAATGTAAGTTCAAGGTAAACGTAGTGGATTTAGAAGATAAATGAAGTTGTCATTTGATATTCGTGAAGAGCGAGACTACCTAACTACTATTAAATATAGACCAATTGGATTTCTAGGCAAGGAAGGTTGTTAAAGAATTTTTAATTTATCTAATAATAATGATGTTTTATTTGAAAATGGCTAGAAAGACTACCTAACTACTATTAAATATAGACCAATTAGATTTCTAGGCAAGGAAGGTTGTTAAAGAATTTGTAATTTATCTAATAATAATGATGTTTTATTTGAAAAGGGGTAGAAAGAGTTCTAGTTCTATGATTTTACCCTGTTAAGTTTTCCATGTAAAAAATTCTTGTGCACGCTTTTCTCTCTTCTCCTACTTTTTTCTTTTTGTTTTGATTTTTCGCTACACAAACAAACAAGATAAAAGAAATTTAATCAACTTATTCACTCCCCCCTAGGTTGGTTATTGTGTTTACTAGAACTTGTAAATTCTTGTAGTGATTTATCCAGCCAATCCCATGATGAGTTATGCTTCTTGTAAAACCTAATTTGTGGGGCTTTAGTTAGGATTTTGTGCTCGTAGGTGAAAAAATTTGTAAGTATTGCTACTGACATTCTACAAATGAGCTACATTGACCCCTAGTATCCGATCCTTCATAAACTCGTTTGATTTTCAAATTATTTCTCAATTATTTCCAACCTAAACTCATCATTCTTCTTCAATATAGTTGGTTTTCTCCTGTTTGTTCTTTGCTCTTTACATATTTGCTAGTGAAGAGAATGAGGGCAAGCGGGGGACCTAATCCCTACTTTTCAACCGAAAAAACTCTTCCATGAGATTGTTTCATAGTTGATGTGATAAAATGAACCAATGAAAAATGCAAGAGAAAAAGAAAAACCAATGGAAAATGTTAGAAAAAAAAAAAAAGTGTGTTTGCCATTGAATTTTAATTTTAACTTTTTTTACTTTATTCCTTTCACATTTTTTTTTAACGTAATGGTCCATTCAAATTCCTAAACTGCTCTAACACTCACGACAATATATAGGAATTATAATTTTGCAATCTATCATTACAGAAAGATAAAACAAAGTCTATCTTCGTCTTTTTATGTATTCTTTACAATTAAATTTAAATCCTAGTTTCCTTTTAATACGATTTTTATCTCATCTATTCAATCAAGATGTCGAAAATTATTTGATTTTGAAGATTTTAAAGCTATTTACAAAAATATGATAATTTGTTTAGACCTATATGTTATAAAAATTTTGTTCAAGTACTCAAAGTTGCTTGCCTTGTGGACAAAACATTGTTAAGACCTAAGGTTCGAGTGTCATCTACTCAATATGCAGACATTTACCACTTGGTCCCTCCTATGTGTGTGGGCTTATCGCATTTAAATCCCTTCGGATGATAAGAGCGTTTTCCCTTAGAGTGGGACTCTTGTAAATATGTATTGTGTTTTATACCATTTCTTAGTGTTCTATAATAGTAGTCCCGGTCATTGTAACTTGTACTAGTAATGTTATGTCAAAAAAAAAAATTGTTTTAATTTGAAATATAAAGTAAATTATTTGTGTTATAAATCATATCAAACATGAAATCGGAGGCTGCTTTAGACCCCTTTGGGGTGCCAATAGAACCATCCAAAACTATTGTCCCATCCACAACCCGGACCCGATAAACACAACAGTGGTGGGAGGTTTCCCAGGTCACTCATTTGCAGCCCCTACTTGAAATTGATTCATTTTCAGGTCAGCATATTACCATTTCATTCTTCTGTATACAAAATATTGAATTATCACTTCTTGTTTTCCAAAGTCTCTTCTGGTATCAATCTCGTCTAAAACCCTTAAACCCTAATATATTTCTATGTTATTTTATTTGTTTTTTAATTTTACTTCTTTGTTTTGTATTCTAGGTTGATAGTTAGCATATTCAGAGGCATTGAAAATGGCTGCTCTCTTTAGAAATGCAAAAAGACCACTTAGGATCTTCCTCTACAATAGTTTTAGTAGTGGTGGCACATACCATACAAGTGGGTACTCCACTTGGGTGGTGAGCAGAGGGTCCCCGTTTTCTCAATCTAGTGATGTCAAGGGCTTGTTTACGATCAAATACGCGAACCCTAATCCCGCTTTTGGGTGGTTGATTTCTAGACGGTTCAGTGATCAAGCTCCCAGCGGAATAGAGCAGATGAATCTCATTAAGCAGTTAAGGGAACGAACTAGTGCTCCGATAAAGGATGTCAAGTTAGCTCTTGTTGATTGCAATTGGGATATTGGTAATAAACGTGGATTCCTTTTATGCGAAAAACGTGACAGTTATTGTTATTCTAGATCAGGGTTTTTGTGGGATGGTTTGTTGGAGCTGTGTAATTGATGGTATAGTGACTTTGTGCAGAGGCGGCACAGAAGGAGTTGAGGAAAAGAGGAAAGGTTTTGGCGTCAAAAAAGTCGTCCCGAACTGCTACTGAGGGTTTGCTTGCTTTAGCAGAGAGTGAAGGCAAAGCTGCGGTTATTGAACTTAACTGTGAGACTGACTTTGTTGCCAGGAATGAGATATTTCAGCACCTGGTTAGTGTGTCGTAATTATTTTTCTATGTTGCAAGTTTCATTGGAATTAACTGCGTTGGACTTGGGATGCTTAAATTTAACTGTTATTTTGTTTTTATTCATTGAATTTTAATGCTCGTGCTTTATCCATGGTATTTGTCTTGTAGGCCTTAGCATTGGCTAAGCAAACTTTGCTGGTTGAAAATCTTTCACAGCAAGCTTATGGACTCTATCCTGTTGGACCAGAGTATTTGCAGGTGAGAGGTTTGTCTACTTTCAGACAGTTTTTATAATGATAACTGTTCTTGTTCATCAAAATGACAGAAAAATCATTCATAGTTCTCAATTGCCAGAACCATTAAGTGAAAACCTTACTTGACGAGCATGTTCTCTCCTTCCTGATGACTGATTTCTGTGTTAAGTTTTGGAAAGGCTGTGTACAATACTTATGATTCTGGAATAATTTAGAGCCTCGTCTTAAGACCATTGTCTTTTTAAAGTTGACCTCAAGTTCACGTGGTGCATGTTGAGTTAAATTCACAGTCTTGATAACATTATGATTGCTTTTTCTGTTTTTCTGGATTTATGTTCACTTACATGTGTTGCAAAGTCTATTTCAAGATGGAACTCGTTAGAGCAAAGAAAGTGTGTATTTCTTGCGAGCTTATTCTGAGTTAATTGCAACTATTTGACAACCAGGATTTGCGGTTAAATCTTGAACATCCAAAAATAAGTGGAGAAACGACTGTTCAGAATGCAATTACAGAGGTAGCTGCGATGATGGGGGAGAATGTAAAACTCAGAAGGGGTTTTGTCATGTCAGCATCTTTACCTGGGATTGTTTCGACCTACCTCCATACCAGTCCTCAACCAGGTACATAGTTTTTACTTTTATTTTTTCGTTATGTGGTGGATAATGTTCTTGTATTGTATGCACAGTCATCCAAGGGTTTGGGCCACAAATGCAAATCCCTTATAAATATAAGATAAGTGTGCTAAGTTGCTGCACTTTGCTGGACAACAGCATCAAAGTTGACAGAATTTGCTTGGCTTCACTTTTATTTATTCTTTTGGTTGCGGTTGTAGGTTTGGGTCGTATTGCTGGAATTTTATCTCTGGAAGTAGAGGACAAAAGCGCTCAATTGGATGCTCTCCAGCGAGTTGGATCAGAATTGGCTATGCATGTAGTTGCTACAAAGCCATTGTACCTAACAAAGGAACTTGTCTCTTCTGATGCATTAGCTAGTGAGCGTGAAATTCTTAAATCTCAGGTATTTGGAAATCCATTGACAATTCTGCCTATTCTAGTCATGTTTTATTGAATTTAGGAGCCTTTTTTGGTGATGTCTGCACCCAATCAGTTCATAGATATCTGTCCCTTTCAATTAGATCAGATTTCTGAGCCTTCGTGATCACAGACACTGCAATTGGATGTTATATGAGTCATGATATCTAGGGAAGCAATACGAAATTCATTGGTAGGTTTACACAAAGATGCATACATTAATTATGATAAAACCATTAATTGAGCCTGGCTACTTTGAACTTATTGATTTGGTCTATGATAAGTAGCTATTTACTGTAAAATTTATTACCAATTCCACACAGCTGTTTGGTGAAGTCGTGGAAACTTCGTTTGTGGAATATTAATTCATCTTCTGGTTTGGTTTTGTTTTCAGGCAGAAAGCACAGGGAAGTCTCAGATGGCGGTCGAAAAAATGGTGGAAGGTCGTTTGCGCAAATATTATGAAGATGTTGTTCTTATGGAGCAAAAATTTATAATGAATGACACTCTAAATATTAAGGTGTGTGATAATGAAATAACTGAATTATCAAATGCATTGTCCATCCGTAGTTGTCAAAGTATTTTAGAGTTTCGAAGGTTAAAGCGGTGCACTCAATTAGATTGACTTTTAACAAAACCATTTGTTGGATATGAATCTGGATCTGGATGGTGTTCTGTTGCTTCCTAGTAACTGTGTCTCTGGTGTCAGTTGCTGTGACACACACTTATGTCAAGTTTGCATGGCAAGCAACTTGTGGGTAGATATGTGCGCTCTACTGTATGCACAATGTTGGTCATTTAGGATTTGCAGTGGTTGATACAGACCTTTCTTATTCTCTCTCTCTCTCTCTCTCTCTCTCTCTTTTTTCTTTTTTTCTTTTTTTGTCTGTCTGTGAATTCTGATTATGCAGTTGTTGATTAATATATTACTCTTTACTCCAGACACTGCTGAATAATCTATCCAGGGAAGTGGGCTCAGCTGTAAAAATTGGGAGTTTTTTCAGAATGGAAGTCGGAGAAGGAAATCAAAGGTAAAGTTAACTTGTTCCAAACAATTCTAGTTTTTCTAGTGTTTGCCGAAAACGTTGTTCTTTGTACTTAAAACTTGCCCAAAGGCATCTAAGGGCTTCCTGTTATCAGTGAGCCTCTTTGTCATGCTTTTTTAATATAATGCTATGATAATTTTATTTCACTTTTCTCACTTAATGAATCCTATTTGGTACCTGAGGTTAGTTGAGGGCCGCTTGCAAATTTGAAGATTTCTTTTTTATGTTAATTCATTTTTATGTTTTTAACTATTCCCTAGATACAGGCCCCTCCTATATTACTAATAACATGTGATTTGCAGGCTAGAATCGTCAAATGCAGATGAACCAGTGGCTCAGGCTGCATAACTTGAGATGATACTGGTCAATTTACGTGGGAGAATTACATTAAATGTAGAGGTTAGTCTTAAAGATGTCACCCTGGAGAGGGCCTTATTCTTTTAGCCTTTTTAGATGATCCTGCATGCTTCCTTACGCTTGATGTGTTAATTATTTTGATGCCCAAATGCAACCGTCTGTAACTGTTGATGGATTCAGTGTAGTGATATAATCATGAGATACTTTTTGTTTCGCTCATTCTATTGACGGAATTTTGCTGCTCACCAGAAAATGAAAAAGAATATTAAGATTATTATTATTATTGTTTATAGATTTAGATGAGTTGTATTTAAAATAACAAAGAGGTATTGAGTTCAAGATCTACTCACACCACTGGAGGGAGGGTTTGAATTATACTGAAAATAAATTAATAATAATAAGAAAAGTTTCAGGTACAATTCTGAACTATTAATTCAACATCTAGGGCGTAGATACGCCTTTTAATTGCTTTTGTGTTTCTTATTACATTTCATATTTTTCTTACACCACTTTACTAATATTTTTTGGAGTCCAGTAATTGCCAATAGGAAGGACATATTTCAAATTTTGACTTGTTTTATACTATGTTCGATACATCATTGTAGATCATTGAATTTATACACTGAGTTGCTGTCATTTCATATAATTTTATTTATCTGCTTTAATCACGCATGTCAAATGTAATTTTCGTAGTTGAAAGTGTATCAATCCCATAATCATAAAAATGTGTTAAAAGTGCCCAAAAATGAAGGTTGCTGATCATGCCCAAAAATGAAGGTTGCTGATCATGCCCCATTTGTATATGGGGTATATATAACTTCTAGTCACTGCATCAAATAATGTGCAACACTAAGAGCCTTTTTGTAGCGATTAACATGTCATTTCTCACAGATCACAATAACTTTTCACATGATTTTACAATGAGGGAAGGCAGAAAGCAGCCATAGAGAGAAAGATGAGATGAGGATTGAATGATACCAAGTATTTAAACTAGTAAACTCTCTAGTGAAACTTAAGGCTAGTCAATATATTGTTGTTAACAGGGTCAGCCAAATGATCCAAGAGGTTTTGGTATGGTCCAACTCCTGTCACTAGACCTTGAACAAAGAAACCCACGATTGCCAACATAGCCAACCTACCATTCTTCACTTCCTTCAGCTTCAAATCCTTCAATGATTTCTCATCTTTTCCAAGCCCTAGAGGGTTGAACAAAGGTCCACCGGGGTATGCTGGTTCTCCAGATCCTCCCAGGTACTTCTCAAATCCCAAGAAGTATTGCTTCCCCATTGACCCTGGGTTGGCCCAGTCTTGGAATCTCCTGTGCTCTGCAAATCCCATGAGTGCCATTTCAAAGACGAACAGTGTGTAAGGGTCTGCCCAGTAGTTGTATGTTCCGGCAGGGGGGATCACACCAGTTTTGAACCAGGGGAGGGCTGTTTCTGGTGGGATTAGGCCTGCCTTGCCCAGAATCTCTGGTGCAATGGCTCCAACTGCCCCCAACATGGCGTAACGGCCGTTGATAACCTCACCATAAGCTAACCATTTTGGCTCAATGAACCCTCCTGTACCTTCAGGGTCTGAGAGACCAAGTGGGTCAAATCCATAGTCACCTGGGAGGCTGTCAAATTGAATTTTTCAGAATATGTACTTTAGATGTCAATGTTACAGCATGGAATGTAGCCCTATTATGTTGGAAAACACCAATTATTTTTAAGATGACATGGGTGTCAATTGAAATATGTTATGGACTTATTTCTTCAATTGTTGTTTAAAATATGGCAATCCTTCTGAATTTTTTTCTTATTTGAACTCTACTGAGTGTGGTGGTTAAGATTTGTTCCTATACTCCTTTTTTGGTTTTTTTCATAAATCATCATAAGCTTCAATTATGTACAAAGAAAAGTTCAGATTAGAAGAGAATTTGTATCTTCAAATTTAACTCATACAAGAATTACCTCCCATCCAAGTATGAAAGGCTTTGTTTAGATGCAAACCACAAGGGTCTGTCTGCTCCTTGCTGAAAAATTCACATAACTAAATGTTATTAGAAATGATCTTCACAAAAACCAGAAATGCAAGGTCCTTAAACTTGTGCAGACACAGATATAGACAGAAATAAACAGACCTTAACGGGGGGAGTAGAAGCTGCCCTAACAACAAAAGATCCTTTTCTTGAGGACCCAAATGGGGATTGGATTGATCTTGCTCGTAGAATCTGTCTGGCAGTCTCCACTGAAGAGGTGAGAGATGATGATACAAGAGCCTGTGTTGCCATTTCTTCTTTTTTCTTTGCTTCTCTCTGTTACGAGACCAACAGCCTCTAAAGAATAAGTGTAGCCCTGGTTGCACGATAGACAGTGGCAAATATTCAGGGCCAATGTGAACCACTACTTGTGGGCTTGAAATCTTGGTTGAAATCAGAGATGGCCCATGTTTTAGATCAGGTTAGGATCTGACTATCCAACAAGGATTGAACACGTGGAGTTAATAAACAAATTGTTTGGATAAGAGATAGATATTGGGCTCTTATGAAGCAGATTTCAGAAGCTGCATTGCACACATGGCAACCTATCAACCATTACTACTCGGCTTCTTTGCTTCTCATGTCCTCAAAATATCTATAATTATGTGATTTGAGTGTATTCTCAATTTAATATTTGTTTTTATACTATTATAATTAATTCGGATTCGAGAAAGGAGATTACGACTTGAATTAGTGTGAAGGGCATACCACTTACCAATTTCATCCTGTCACTCCTCAAATTTTGTTAATGAACCCCAATCTTAAATAATTGCCAAGTACTTTATATAAAATTTCAAATGTAAGTTTAAAAAAAATAATAATAAATTATGACAATTAATCTAAGTTAAACTATGGTAGAAATTCCATTACAATTAATCAATGTAAAAGCATAGCATGCAGGTCTACGTATAGGTACATTCATAAATGTCTTTAAACATAGTGATTTTATCTATTTGATCTCCCTTAAATAAAAAATATTAGATTGCTTCAGATTTTTATGAGTTTGGTTGAAAATTAATTAGATAAAGGATTTAAGTCAAACATACAAATCGAGGATGTATATATCTTTTCAAAAGAGTTTGGGGAACAGAATAACAAGAAAGATAAAGAGACATTCTTTGGTTGGGACACACATTAGTGTGGTAAAAGTAGGAATAACATATTGGAAATAAATTAAGGGGTGTTTTTTTTTTTTTTCAAATGTTGCTAAAATCTTTTACGAGAACTTTACTGGGTTGTGAACCTGATGTTTGTCGATGGTGTTGTTGAATGGTTGTGAAGGGAGGGGAGATTGAGACAGCGAAATACCAAAGAAAAATTGTGACAGCAGTGGGGTCTTTTTTGTAAAACTGTAACTTTTTGGAAAATGATTTTATATTGGTTCTTTTTGTATTAGATTCTATACTCACAAAGCTTTTATTTTCACTTGGTTTCTGTTGAGAACCTAACTATAATCCAACGACAAACTCTAGTTGCTCTGACTTGCATCACACAATAGGATAGATATTATATCAATCAGCCCACAGAATAGGTAAATTGGTCTTTTAGAATTAGATTAGTGAATAACCTAAACCTAACCCAAGGATAGATAATAAACCAATCAACCCACATAATGGATAAATTGACTCTTTAAAATTAGATTACATAATATTCTAACCCTAACCTAAGAAATCCTAAGCGAGAATATCTAGAAAAGCTGAAAGAAATCACATGATATTTATCTCATAAAGTTGCAAGATTTTATTAATTTTTTGAAAGTCAAAAGGTTATAACAACCTTAAACTGATATTTTATTTATAGCTAAACAGTTCAAACTTTTCTAGGAAACACATATTCCTTAGGGAATAGAAAACTAAAAAGAAAATAAATTAAATAACTTAAGGAAAAAAAACCTAAAATAATTCTAATTTTCATAGGAAACAAGTCTTCTTTTGGAAGCAGAAACCTAAAAGGAAGATAAATCAAATAACTTTAGAAAATAAAAACCTAAAATGAATTAATATAAAATAACTAATAAAGAAAAAATATTAAAACATAAATAAAAAGATAATATCTAAAAAGTCTCTTTAGTTTCACATCAAATGACTTTGTGTGTGATTTTTGATGAATTTTTAAAATTAGTCAAAGACCGTTGAAATTTTCATTTTCATGTTGATAGCTCTACACCTTTTTTTTTGCAAAACTATACTAATTGATAGATTATTTTCAAGATTTCTTTCATCCATCTCAATTTAGACATACCAAGCTTTCATTTTTCAATTGGTTTCATATCAAATAGCTTTGTATGTGATTTTTTATGAATTTTGAAATTAGTTAAAATTTGCTGAAATTTCTTTGCTAGCTATGACAGTCTTGTCTATTTTCTTCTAAATGTATCATGTGGTTGTCATTCTTGAATCCTTGGTATTTTTACCAGATTTTACATATAAAAAGCTTTCATTTGACAATAGTTTCACTCAAATAGGAGTTTTGTGCAAACCAAATATTTTTCAAAAATGGCATAGTGTTTTGAAATTTCATTCCCTAGTACTATGGTTCTGTAACATCTTCAATTGAATGTAATGAAGAATGATTTCTTTTGTAAAATCGGTATTTTATTCGGAGACCAAAATCAATTAAGTTTCCTTATGAGAGTAAGTTCATCATGCATATCATGTTTTAGGTTGGTTGATTTCAAAGTAAAGGTTTATGATGGAAGTAAGAGGATGATTAGAAATGTCTTTGGGTTTGACGGTTTCACGAGCCTTGTGCTTAACAATTATATTAAATTTGTGCCTTGAGTATTCACGAGTATTCATATCTAGCGGTTTTCTAGATTGAATGTTTAGAGGTTAAATTCGACTTTTCGCAAACATTTGTGCCAGATAGTTTTTGGGTTATATGTTTGGTGGTTTAATGTGGTTTTTCATGAACATACCTGATAGTTTTTGGGATAGATGTTTGGCGGTTCAATTTGGTTTTCTACGAACATTTGTACTTGGTGGTTCGTGGGTTAAATGTTTGGAGATTTAACTTGGCTTTTCATGAATATTACATCTGGCAGTCTTACCGATCAAATGTTTGGCAGTAGTACTTTGATTTTCCTTTTATAAACCCAAAGACATAATTCTATCTTGTGGTTCCATATAGTTTACGATGCAATGATTGTGAAATATGGAACTCTTAATATATTGCTTATCGTATACATTTATTTGTATTTAATATTTTACTCATGTAGTTATGGTTTGTTTGTTTTTTTCCTAATAGGATACACTTTTACTAAAATTTTGTTTTAAATGATTTTAATTTATTTTTTTATATTTATATTTAATTTAAGTTAAAAAATACCTAATTTAAAAAATTTAAAATCTCTTACTTATATCTTAATGAAAAAGACTTTTATCAATAAATATACATTACTTTCTTAAATTACCCTCTTGTTATTATATTATCAAAATATCCCTAACCAAAGCAAAGAAAAAAAAAAAAAAAAATCTATTCTATTTATAATCAAACCCTAACCCTAACTCTATAGGACCAACCGCTGCTGTCGTCGGTCATTGATTGGTCGTTGAAGTGCAATAGGCCTCCTGCATTCCTAATGATTGAGTTTGGTGTAAGAGGAGGTCATCCTTCATCATGATCTATCAACTTTTATCAGTGGGGTAAACTTATACCGCCAATGATGAAGAGAGGATGAAGCTTCTCCTTCGTCCTTTTTTTTTTTTTCGTTTAATTAAAATATTATTTTATTTATACAAAATAAAATAATTAAAATATAAAATATTATAAATAAATATTAACAAATCAGAATATATTAATAATCTATTTAAAAAAATAGAAATTAATATTTAAGAAAAAAGAAATAATAGTAATAGTCTAATTACTTAATATTTAAGTTTAAAAATATTAAATGGAAAACCAATAAAAATCAATATCTTAATTGTAAAATCTTATTAGATAATTACTTAAAAATAAGGTGTTATAAGATTTATAATAAAAAAAATAACCTTAGCTTCTGTTAGAGACGGTTTTAGGTTGCCTCCGTGTTTTCTAGCTGTAGTTATTGACATCATGTATAAATAGTAATACATTGTAATTACTAATTAGTGTAATCATAAGCATTAATCAAATACAATGAAAGCTCGAAATTCAACAATGGCAAACCAGTTTCTCTTCACAGTTTAATAGGCATTTCGTCAAACACTTTTCTTCTTCTGCCTGCCAAACACTTTTGATCAACCATTTTCTTTGGATTCTTCACAAAAACAAAAGAAGATCGAAGTTCGACGAAGCATCTAGAATATCTTATGGTTGGTAGAATTGCTTTTTCTTTGTTTTGGATGGTTTGGTAGAAACAAGAATGTGGATGTGGGACCTTTGTTGTTATTACTATTTATTAATAGATAAAAATAGTATATTCTTTTTCAAAGGCGACTGACTTCTTGTGTTGCATATCTTACGCGCATTCGGGCATCACATGGAAAGCTCGGATCCCGTAATTTGTGGACATAACCATTCGTTATTTTTATCCGAGCATTAAATAACACAATTTTTTTTATTCATAATTTAAATAGTTAGTATATTATTTTTTAATTTTCAACTCATAACTCAAATGAATAATACACAATTTTTTCATATGCATGATAAAGATTCAAGTCTACAAATACAGAAATTTTCGTCTTTGACTGTGGGAGTGGATATTTTTTATTATGTGAGTAAATTTTTAAATTGTATTGGTAGTAAAATATCTCGACAAAGTAATGACAAACCCTTGACTATTTATAAGGGAATACCTTATAATTAATTTATATATAAGACAATATTTTAGCACAAATTTTAATTAATTTTTTCAATTATTAATATTTATCTTAAGAATACATATATAAGTAAAAGTTTAAATAGTTACATGTGGTTTTCACAAAGATATCGCTGAAAACAAAATGACATTCTATGACAATGATAAGATTCCACACTGCGGTACAAATTTGTCAGTGACAAAATCCTTTTTATAGTATTACGTGCTGCATATTATGAGATCTTTTATTAGAAAAAATAAAAAAAAAAAACACTTCAAAAATGGCAAACAATCATATATTAAATCATGGTCACGCGGTTGTTGGTGCATTTATAGAATATAGTGCTTGAGATCTTTTGTATATAAAACTTTCTGGCTTAGATAGTAGATAGAAATTTGTCATTCGAAAGAGAAAGTTGTAAGACTTAGTAAAAGCTATGGCCATGTTTTCAAGGATGCTTACAAGACCTGATATTGAGAGAAGATTGACGCTTCCCAGATATTGTGTATCAGAATTCCCAGTACCATCCGAAGGAGGCCAACCCAAAGAATTGAAGGTGAAAAATGAGAAGGGAAATGTATGGACTTTCAATTGCTCTCTTCAGTCGACAGTCAGCCCTAGACTTGTTTTTTCTTCAGGCTGGCTCCAGTTTGTTCGCAATAAAGAACTAGAAGTTGGCGATACAATCTACTTTCACAAAGAGGTAGAACAGGAGGTAACAGAAGCACCGTACAAAATTGAAATTAGGAAAGATAATTCTAAATAAGATTCACATACACGCACGCATGTGTTAGGTGAATCAAAATGAGTGTTAGCTAGCTTTGTAACCATTTTATAGTTTTTTTTTTCTTTTTTTGTTTTTATGACTGGAATTAGCTCAAAATACTAAGGGTGGGCATTTTCGTGTTCGAGTTGGGTTGAAAATCTCCCAACCCACCCCAATAAATTCTTCAACCCAACCCAATAATAGTTGGATTGGGTTGGTTAAGTTAGATTTAATTTACCATAAAAGCACAAATAATCTAATTGATAACTTTTTTAGTCTTAGTAATTTGATTATAGATAAAATGAATACAAATAAAGATCCAATTATTATAAATAAAAGAGTAAATTCGACATAAAGATTGTACTTAATCTTTATCCTGAACAAATATTCTTTTAGATAGGAGAAAAAATCTTGGATTTAGAATTGAGGATAGATGTTTGTCGGGTTCGGGTTGGATTGGGTTGAAAATTTTTTAACCTAACCCAACTCAATTTAATTTTCAACCTAACCCAACCCAAACCAACCCATCCAATTTTTTTAAAGATGTAACCCAACCCAACCCAATAAAAAATGATTGGATTGGGTTGGGTTTGTCGGGTTAGGTTGGAGATGCCCACCCCTACAAAATACAATCGAGACTGACAATAATAGACATTATGACGTGATTTGAAGATTAGCTCTCAGAAAGGGAGGGGCCAATCCATAGAAAGTGGAAGGACAACATACAGAGAGTGAGGGAAGAAACCCACATATTAGTAGGGTATGCATTTAAATCCATGACCTTAGAGCTACATGGGTGGACATGACTTTTTATCGTTGCAATAACCCCACTTTGCACAGTTTTATAGTTGTTATACACAATAAACTTTGGGTTGGGTTCAACTTTCGCACACAATAAAATAATGAGTTCTATTTACATTTGTGTAATATTTGTTCTCTTAAAAAAAAAATTAAATAAAATATTTTTGCTTTCTAAGAAAAAAAGGATGTATATGAGCGTTCCACCATTAGTTTAAATTAGGTCTTTTTTTTTTCTTTCATACATTGTTTAATTATGTGTTCAATGTGCTTAAATAATTTTCTATTATTGTTATATTCAAAAGATATTAAAGACGTGGCCGTCAAGTTTAATGATGTTTTACAGTTGTAGTGAACTATCACTTACACGTACAATTTTACACTTATACTTCATATCATTTACATTTACATAAGTGACAAGTTTACTCTTGGAATCGTATCGAAGCACGAAGGACTGAAAAGGAGACAAACTAGTAATAATACACTCATCTTGCACAAATCATTAAAAAACAAAAAATTGACACTTGTACAATGTTTGATTATTTATGTCATGAAGAAACTACTTGTGTGATGGTTTTATGTCTATTTTATAATTTCCAGTTTGGATGGGTATTGTTGTAATATAGAAAACATCCTAGTAGAAAATGTGTTACTAAGAGAGCTTTCAGATGAGAAAAAGTGAAAAAATATCTACAAGTGTAGAGAGCAGCAAAAGAAACCCTAACATAGAGAGAACATGTACGGTGGAAAGATAGAGACTTAGAGCGGATGGAAAGCTTGTGCGGTGGAGGCTTACTATTCTTGTATCTAGGTGGACCAAATCATTAGTGAATCATGTAAAATTGCTTGTGTTGTGTTGTGATTTGTTTTTCTTTGTTCCTAGCTTGATTGTGTGTTTTTTTGCTTTGTATTACCTATTGTTCTTGTAAGTTCATT
Source organism: Litchi chinensis (assembly GCA_019925255.1). NCBI lineage: Eukaryota > Viridiplantae > Streptophyta > Magnoliopsida > Sapindales > Sapindaceae > Litchi > Litchi chinensis. Next base: position 1,886,134 of record CM034465.1, on the reverse strand, counting down.
CATTATCTGGTTTGTCGAACCTTCTCTTAAACAAAAGCATCACAAGAATCTAGTCATCATTATCGACATTTGGTATGATCCATCATCGAGCTCTTTAAAGCTGCAAACCATGAGAGTGGAGATACAAATTTAACACATTCTCCGAGCTTGGTAAGCTACAATGCTCACTGTATGGAACTTAGTATCATATATGAAGAAAGACAGTGAAGCAAATCATCGATCAATCAAAGGGTTTGTTTCTTTGTATAATATAAATGCACAAAGGTACCACATATTTGAAAATTCGTAATTATTTCATTTCTTTTAGTTTACTGTTTGATTAGTTAAGAAAATGATACGTTATTCCATGACTTCTTATCTATGAAAAGCATACAAGAATCCAAATCCATACCACAAAAAACTAGCAGTAAGATATTTGATGAAATCTAAGTTAACACAGGATGATAAATTTAGTAGCTAATAATTATTTAAACATTAATTTTGTGAGACAGTTTGACAAACAGTAATCATGCATACTGGTAACACAAAATCCAGATACAAGAAAATATATATATATATACAAGTTACTAACCTGTGGTAATACATATTAAAGTCGATTGGTCAAGAAATGCTCTCGGTGTAGACTTTATGAATCTGAAAGGAGTTCGATGGTGGTTAGAGACCTCTTAAATAGGCTTTGCAGTGTTTGAAGCATTGTTCTAACAGTAAAAGCATAAGAATTGGTGAATGCAATAAATAACAAAACATTTAAAGGAGAATACTAAAATATATGGCAACAAAGTATTACAACATGTGAATAAATACTGTGATATTTTATTCAAAGGTTACTCTTTTGTACATGTTACAATCTTAATTTATAGCTACACTATAGAACAGAAAAGGAAATAAATAAAAAGGAAATAAATCTCCTAATTATGGTCATACAATTTCTTTCCTAATCATAGACACACAATCTGTCAATTATGAAGATTTCCTATACTAACTTCCTCAATCATAGGACTTTCTACACTCCCCCTCAAGTTGGATCATAAATGTTGATCAGATCCAACTTGCAAATGAAGTCATCAAATAGCTGCCGAGGAAGTCCTTTAGTGAAGATATCAGCAATCTGTTCCTTGGTAGGGACGTATACCATGCAAATAGTTCCATTTTCAACCTTTTCCTTAATGAAATGTCTATCTACTTCCACGTGTTTAGTCCGATCATGCTGAACAGGATTAAGAGAAATGTTGATAGCGGCCTTATTGTCACAATAAAGTTTAATTGGATAACTTACTGTGACAAATAATTCTTCCAAGAGTTTCTTTAACCACAATCCTTCACATATTCCTTGGGCAACTGCTCTGAATTCTGCTTCAGCACTGCTCCGAGCAACTACATTCTGCTTTTTACTTCTCCATGTTACCAAGTTCCCCCATACTAAGGTGCAATACCCGGTAGTTGATCTCCTATCTTCCATTGATCCTGCCCAATCAGCATCTGTGAACACTTCAACTTCTTTTCTGTCACCTTTCTTGAAGAACAACCCCCTGCCAGGTGTCCCCTTAAGATATCTGAGAATCTTATAAACTGCTTCAAGATGTTCTTCTGTAGGTGAATGCATGTGTTGGCTCACTACATTTACTGCAAATGCAATGTCAGGTCTTGTATGTGAGAGATAAATTAGCTTACCAACCAACTTCTGATATCTATCAATTTCCACTGATTTCCCAACTGCATCAATTTTCCTTCCAATTTCAATTGGAGTGTCGCTTGGCTTACATCCAAGCATTCCTGTTTCACAAAGCAAGTCAAGAATGTATTTTCGTTGAGAAACACAAATACCTTTCTTTGACCTGGCAACTTCCATTCCCAAGAAATACCTCATCTGGCCTAAATCCTTTACTTCAAATTCAGTAGCTAGGATTCTTTTCAGTCTATCCATCTCAGCTATGTCATCTCCTGTCAAAATTATGTCATCTACATACACAATTAGGATTGTCTTCAATCTGTCTTCAGACTGTTTGATGAACATTGTGTGATCTGACTGCCCTTGACTGTATCCTTGACCTTTGATTACCTTTGCAAACCTGTCGAACCATGCTCTTGGTGATTGTTTAAGGCCGTACAAGGATTTTCTGAGTTTACATACCAGGTTTTCTTCTCCCTTTTTGCTGAACCCAGGTGGTAATGTCATAAATACATCTTCTTCTAAATCACCATTCAGAAAAGCATTCTTGATGTCTAGTTGTTGGAGAGGCCAATCTAGATTTGCTGCCAAAGACAATAGAACCCGGATTGTATTCATCTTTGCCACTGGTGCAAATGTTTCTGTGTAGTCAATGCCATAGGTTTGGGTAAACCCTTTTGCAACCAAACGGGCCTTATATCACTCTATTGTTCCATCAGCTTTATATTTTAGAGTAAAAACCCATTTGCATCCTACGGGTTTCTTTCCTTTGGGTAACTCCATTACCTCCCAAGTACCATTTCTTTCCAAGGCTGTCATTTCATCCATGACTGCATTTCTCCATTCAGGAACCTGTAAAGCCTCATAAATATTTTTTGGAATCTCTATGCTGTCAAGGTTAGAAGTGAAAACACGAAATTTTGTGGATAGGAAATTATAAGACACAAATTTTGAGATAGGGTGTAGAGTACATGACCGAGGTTCTTTTCTGAGGGCAATGGGCAAATCAAGATCAGAAGGCTCATTTGTATCCGGAACTATCACTGGTTTAGACTTTTCGGGTGCCTCGGATGTGACTTCTTCCTTTTCCTTTGACTTTGGCCTTCTTGAGTAAACAATTATCTCCTTGTCATTTTGTTTTCTTTCATCTCCCCCTGTTTTAAAGTTTTCATCTGTACATGGCATATTAGACTTGGAGGGTGATTCAGTGTTTGGGATTGGAGTTGACGTATGGAGTGGTTTAGTGTTTAGGATTGACCCAGGAAGAGAGAAATCAAGATTAAGAGAACAGTCATAAAACTGATCTTCACTCAATGTCTCCCCCTGAAGAGTAGATTTTTGAAAGTAAGGTGTGTTTTCAAAGAATGTAACATCAAGGCTAACAAATATCTTTTTATTTATAGGATCATAGCATTTGTAGCCTTTTTGAGTGGGTGAATAACCGAGAAAAACACATTTAACCGCCCTAGCATCTAATTTGCTGCGATGATGAGAATGAACATGGACAAATGCAGTACAGCCAAACACTTTTAAAGGTACACCAGAATTAAGACGATAGTTTGGAAAAAAATTTTTGAATCTCTGGATAGGTGTTTCAAATGAAAGTACACGACTGGGTAATCTATTTATAAGATAAGCAAATGTTAAGATGGCATCACCCCAGAACTATTTAGGCATGTGTGTGGAAAACATTAAGGCACGAGCAACTTCAAGGAGATGTCGATTTTTTCGTTCGGCAACTCCATTTTGTTGAGGAGTGTCGATACATGAGCTTTGATGAATTATCCCATGTTTTGTAAAGAAATCACTCAAAATGGTATTGAAATATTCTGTACCATTATCAGTTCGGAGAATTTGTATTGAAGTTTGAAATTGAGTTTGGATCATGGAATGAAAATCAATAAACACAGAATGAACATCTGCTTTTGTTTTCAATAAATATACCCAACAAACTCGTGTATCATCATCAATAAACGTGACAAACCATTTTGTATGAGTGCGATTAGGAATACGAGATGGACCCCATAGATCACTGTGGATTAATGAGAATCGTTTTGATGGTTTATATACAGATTTTGGAAAAGAAGTACGATGATGTTTTGCTAGTTCACATATCTCACATTGGAAATTAAAATACTCTTTATTCAAGAACATAGCAGGAAACATTCTTTGCAAATATTGGAAATTGGGATGACCCAGTCTAAAATGCCATAACAAAATATCACTATCCTTAGAGGAAGATACAGAATTACAAACTACAGTTTGACATTGTTTACTCACATTAGCTTCCTCAAAGTAGTAGAGTCCATCACACTCCTTAGCACTGCCAATCGTCATCCCCGATGATAGGTCCTGAAAGATACATAATGATGGGAAAAATTTAGCAAAGCAATTGGAGTATTTTGTTAACTTGCTGATTGATAACAAATTGCATGATAAATTTGGAACATGAAGAACAGACTCTAAGATTATAGAATTAGAGAGTCGAATACTCCCTTTTCCTGCAATTGTTGAAAGTGAGCCATCTGCAATTTTAACTTTAAGGTTTCCAGCACAAGGTGAGTATGATGAGAAAAGATTAAATGAACCAGTCATATGATCGGAGGCACCAGAATCAATAATCCAAGGAGTCTTAGACTGTAATTTGGTATTTAAGGCTTGTAAAAAATTACCTCGATGTGCTAATGACCCAATTGGAGTATTTGAATTAGACTGACCAGCGGTTTGGAAACTGGAGAACATCCTATAAAGTTGTTCTATTTGTTCGGGATTAAATCCCCCACTTGAGGATGGAGCAGATTCTGTTTGAGTCTCAATCCCAGCTTGATATCCACGATTCCGATTGCTTTGTCTGGGCTTCCAATCAGTTGGTTTACCAAACAACTCCCAACATTTTTCTTTAATGTGTCCAGGTTTCTTACAATGTTCACACCAAGGCCTGTTTTTATTCTTATTTAGGCCTGGCCCGCTTGATCCGCTTGATGGGCCTGACCCGCTTGATCCGCTTGATGGTCCTGACCCGCTGGATGGGCCTTTAATTACAAGGGCTGACCCTTCACTTGAAAGATTAGGTTGAGTCTTCTGCCCATTCTGCACTGTCGCCGATCCAAGCATCACCTTCCTTCGATTCTCTTCTCTTCTCACTTCGGAAAAGGTTTCACGAGTTGATGGCAGAGGTCGGCGGCCCAAGATCCTTCCGCGAACGTCATCTAGCTCCTGGTTGAGACCGGCCAGAAACTCGAAAACTCGTTCTTCCTCAAGTCGCCTCCGGTAACGAACACTGTCATCGCTGCACTTCCATTCGTCGGTGTAGCTCAGATCTAGTTCCTGCCAAATCGCCGACATCTCCAGGTAATACTCGGTGACATCTCTCTCTCCTTGCTTCATCTGCCACAATCGGGTCTTGAGTTCAAAAATCTGCGATGAGTTTTCCATGTCCGAATAGGTTTCACGAATAGCTTCCCAGACATCCATTGCAGTCGGCAAGAAGAGATATGTTTTGCGGATTGAAGGTTGCATGGAGTTCACAAGCCAAGCCGTTACCAACGAATTTTCTGACTTCCATTTTTGTAGAGCAGCAGTGTCGGTTGAGGCTGGTTTGGGTGTTTCGCCGGTAAGGTACCCAAGCTTCCCTTTGCCGTCGATTACTAGTTTGATAGATTGTGCCCATTCACGGTAGTTTTTTCCGTTGAGTTTGGCCACTGTGAGTTGAATAGACAAAGTATCGGTTCCATTCGAACCATTGGTTGAGAAGGTTGATTCATTCTCTGATATGGAGGATCCTGTACTGTGATCGCCGGAATCCGCCATTGATAGCTAGGACTTCAGACAATCCCAGGCTCTGATACCATGTGAATAAATACTGTGATATTTTATTCAAAGGTTACTCTTTTGTACATGTTACAATCTTAATTTATAACTACACTATAGAACAGAAAAGGAAATAAATAAAAAGGAAATAAATCTCCTAATTATGGTCATACAATTTCTTTCCTAATCATAGACACACAATCTGTCAATTATGAAGATTTCCTATACTAACTTCCTCAATCATAGGACTTTCTACACAACATTATCATATTATCAAACAGCCCAATGCATGTGAAAGCTGGAATCAAACACCCCAGAGTAATCAACAAGGTTTAGTGTAACCAATCAAGTCTGTTGCACATAGATGTTGCATAATGACACTGAAGAACATATATAAACATAAATCAAAACAAGTATCGATAACTTCAATTTTACGAAAAACACACTAACATGATAGAAGAGAGTTTTAGGTTGAATTGAGAACTCAGCAACATATGCTAAATCAGTGGCTGGTTAAATCTTGGGCTTAGAAAGGAACTGCAAGTATAATGAATTAGATACAAATTCATATTAAGCATTAATAATAAATTAAGAAAATTACATTAGTTTCATACAACTGCTCCTACCAAAGTGCTTGCCCAACTACATGGTGAGAAACTCCTGAAACAGTTCACTTCTTATCTGAAACTGAAGAGGTCATGCTAAAATGTCAAAGACACTATTAGCTACATCCATCACACATCTCTCCTCACTTCTCCTGCTATCAGATACAAAATAAATAACTATAAGTTGCCAAAGTAAATGCATAACCAAAAAATTAATATTTCAAGATGTATTATCATTTTTCATTTTCATTTCCTACATTCGTTGAAAAGCTGAATCAATCATTTTAACAGAACATACTTGCAGTAGAAATCTGCAATGGTGGCTGGGATGTCCTTGGAATACATTTGTTGCTGTTCTTTCTCATCCTGCATGCATAGCAGAAATGTCACATTCCATATAGAAAAAGAAAAAGATTAAGTTAAAACAAAATTCATCCATGGAGACTACATTACCTGAATGAAAATCCAGAAGGATTGGCTTCAATGCTTGCGGCTGGACAAGAGTAATTATAGTATTCTCCACTGAAACTGGTTTGCTAAATGCATTCACCATCTAACTCCACGCAGGGAATGTGTCCTTTCCACTTGAAGCATTCTTTCCTCAAAAGAGGACAGTCTGAGATTCTGAGTCGTCCAAGAGAGGAAAGCAGGCCTTCTAACGGCAAGGAGCGAAGCTTATGACAATGAATGATCTCCAGCTCTCTGAGCAATGTGAGATTATTGAGTCCCGTGGACACAGTTTCCAGATCTTTGAGTCCACAGATGCAAAGAGATATAAGATTTCCAGGAAGCATCTAGTCATTATCTGGAAAGGAATGTATATCTCGAAAACATGCACCAGAAATGCTGAAATCTTTAAGAGAAGTCAATCCATATAGATTCCACTCGGATATGGGATGCTGGAGATTCATACAATTCCAAATCTCAAGTGATATTAAATTTGGGGGCAAGCAACCAAAGGTTAGAAGACTTGGACAATCACATATCATTAGATGTTGAAGAGACATGGGCAGTCCAGTTTCTGGAAAAGATATTAGATTGGGACAATCAATTATAACTATTTCAGTAAGATGGGACAGACAGTGCATGAACTCAGGTAATTTGGAAATGGTTTCACAATGTGAGATTTCAATATATTCAAGTAATTTACTATTCTCAAAATTCCCAAACCAATGTTCCAGCCTTGAGCATTCCGAAAGCTTTAGCATTTTAAGACCATAGGGCAATTTGCCAGAGGTAGAACATTTAAGAGACGGGCAACCAATGATCTTCAAGTTTTCAAGCTGTGACATATAAATGCTGTTATGATCACACATAATTCCTTCAGGTATGGACTCTAGATTTTCACAAAATTGAATTGTCAACCTTTTTAGCGTGGTAGGTAACTTGCCTTCAGGAAAGGATTTGAGAGAAGGGCACTTCTCAATCTCCAATTCGTCAATACAACTCTTGCTTTTGCAACAATAAATCATTATATTCTTTGGCAAGGCCCTCAGTGCTCGACAATCTTTTAGTATAAGATGTCTGAGCATGGATAAAGAAGCTGTCTCTGGAAATGACACAAGATTTGGAAATGATTCAATCAGTAAATATTGGAGAGAAGTGAAACAGTGCAGTTGAGATGGCATGTTCTTCAGGTTACCAAAACATAATGAATCTGGATTCACCAATAACATCGACTGGGAAGAGCCTTCAGCAGTAAAAAAACTGACATCGACTGGTTCAACCCTCTGCCTCCCCAATGAATTCGATTCAGTGCAATTAGAAACTGTCTGAATTTTAGGAGATCCTTGAGACCACAGAAATCCTTCCAGCAGACATGTCTCTGAAAAATCTCTGATCTTTAGAGTTGTTAGGGAGGAGAGGCCAGAAATGCTGCTCAGCATAGCCTCATTGCATTTCATAATATTTAATTCAAGAAGGCAAGTGAGCGTTATAGGTGACACCAAATTTGGGCATTGATCAACAGGAAGCTTAACAACAGAAGGAATTTTGCTGGGTGATTTTACCTGCAACTGAGGGCAGTTATGTATGGTAAGCTGACAGAGATGAGGAAAAGGTTCAGCAACTCCGTCATTAGACCAGTGCACCCAATTCAGCATATTTTTGAACTGCAGAATTTCCAAGGAAGGAAAAGGCTTAGCACTTTCTCCATAAAACTCGGCATCCACTCTTTCTATTCCATCCATGCCTTCAATGCATAACTCTCTAAGTGCAGGTAGTTGCCCAAGTGATGGAAGTGACACAATGTTCCTACAATTACATAGGTTTAAGCATACCATACCAGTGAATAAGGGATCCCCTATCCATGGTGGAAATTTTGTTCCACCATAATGTGAAATTCTAAGCCTTTTAAGACCCCTATGAGGTCGTAGGAAGATCAGCACAGACATATCAATCTGTTTATTCTGTGAATTATTTATGTTCTCGCCCCATTCCATGGCCAACTCATCAAGGTCATATTTCTCCTTTAGATTGGCAAACCTTGCATCTACTGTATCACCCACATTACCCAACCCATAAATGGAAAGCTCCCCTCGAAGACACAAGTCTTTCAACTCTCTAAGACTGAGCTGATCACTGTTTCCCACGATATATTTGGTCAATACTCGGAGACTGGTTAAATTACCAATTCCTGGCGGCATCTCAAGCAAACAGTTTGTATCTCCAATATCAAGGCAATACAGGTGGATTAAACAGCTGACGCCTGAAGGTAACTTTGTTAAGCCTGAGCAACCATGCAATCGCAATGTCTCTAAATTGACAAGATTACTTACCGATTCAGGTAAGCACTTAATCTTAGTATAAGACAAATTGAGGTATCGTAAATGCTTGAGATCACCTATTGAATTTGGAAGCTCTATAATATAATAACCACTCAAACAGAGGGATCTTAAGCATCTAAATGTTTTCAGCATCTCACTCAATACACTTCTGCTTAGGTAGCAACATGCAGTCTGAGGTGATTGACGGATTGGTAGTGCTAAGAGCGTTCATAAAGATTTCACTTTGTAGCAGTGTTTGAATCTGTGAGAGACATCATACATGCTACGAGTGAAAGCCAAGTGACGAATCCTTTTAAGAGTTCCATCAGGCCCATCATTGTCAAATTCACTGTGTACACAAAAGCATGTATCTCTGGCAACATATTGAGCCAAATCATGAATGAGGTCATGCATAACAAAATGTCTGCCACTTGATTGTTCAAAAAATGACATTGACAACAATTCGTTAAAACAACCATGAACTACATCTTCCACCTGTTCCTTTTCTTGTTGCTGTGGGAGAAAACCCTCAGCCATCCATAGCAAAATCAACTCATCCTTATCAAATTCGTAATCCTTTGGAAAAATTGAGCAATAAGCAAACAATCGCTTTAAATGGGAAGGAAGGTAGTGATAGCTTAGCCTCAGAGCTGGAATAATATTACTTCTTTCTTCTGGCAAATTCCATATCTTGCTAGTTAATACAGCTTCCCATTTACCAGGATCCAACTTGTTCCGCAACAAGCCTACTATGGTTTTTACTGCTAAGGGCAAGCCCTTACACTTTTTCACTATCTCTTCACCAATCGCTTTAAGACCCAAAGGCACAAATCTATTTCCGAATGCATGTCTTTTGAACAAAGAAAAACAATCTTCATAAGACAGCAACTTCAGATGGTAAGTAGCATCTGTGCCCATAATTGATCCAACCTCTTCATTACGAGTTGTTACAATTATTTTGCTTTGAGGGTTCGCTCTCATAAAAGGTTTTTTTAAAACACACCAATTATCAGAATTTTGATTCCAAACATCATCCAAAACAAGTAGAAATTTCTTTTCACTCAGCTGCTTTTCCAACATTACTTGAAGCTTCTTCAAATCACTAACACCATTAGTTTCATAACACATTGCATGCAAAATCGATTTAGTTATCCTTACAACATCAAAATCTTCGGAAACATAAACCCACGCTTTTAAATCGAAACCCTTAGTAACCGTCTCATCATTGTAAACAAGTTGAGCAAGAGTTGTTTTACCTATACCACCCATTCCACATATAGGAATCACACCAACATCATCACCACCACCACCATCTTTGAACATCAATTCTATGATTGCCTCTTTATCATTTTCTCTACCCAAAACATTAGGTTCAACCAAAGATGAGGATGGTAGTCTCTCATAGCTAAACATTTTCCTCTCACGAACAACAGTTTCTCTCAATTGAAGGATCTCTTTCTGTTTCAACAAATCCTCCAATCTACCAGATATCTCTTTGAATTTGGAATTCATTTTTACATTAGAGACATTCCCAAATGAACAGAAAAAATGTCGTACCTTGTACTTGAAGCGTGAAGGGTGTTCATCAACTTGTGCTGCATATTTCTGGTTGCAAACTCATCAAGTATGTCCTCCAAATCATAGGCCAAGTCTCTTAGATGGTCCAGCCAGAGTTGCAAGGATGTATCAGACATTGACATTTGCTTCTCGTCTTCTGCATCTTGAAGCAAAGACTCTATCTTCGCCATAAGGTTTCCCAACTCGTTGAATTCATCTGAAAACTTCTCCTGACGTGCGAACTCGAGCAGATCAGAGGAACTTAGTTTATCAACCAGCTGTCCCAGCATAGCTGAAACAATCGCTTCTGCGATTATTTCCATTATCACTTCTAAAGCTGTTACTCTCCAGATTGTTCCAACAGATTTTTGGGTTTCTTTTTGCCGTGTGAGCAGGCTGTTTGGATTTTTTTTTTCTTTTAAGTGAGGCTGTTTGGAATCTTTTTACCTTTTTTTGAAAGCATTTTTAACTATTTCAAAATAATAATAAGGAAAAAAATCTTTTTAATCCTTAATTTTTAAAAAAAATTAAATTTTTAATTACATTTTAAAAATGAATAACATGGATCCTAATATTTTAAAAAAATATCAAATTAATCTCTTTATTAGTCAACTAACAATTAAACTTAACAAAAAATATGAAAAAAGTCATTTACTCTTGGATTCTATTAAACTTGATAAAAAGACCTTATACCCCTATAATTATAATAATATTTTAAAATATTACTTAAACACTAATAAAATTAAGCACAAAAAAAATATTAAAAAAAACTTTAAAAAATAAATTAAAAAATAAATTTAAATTAAATTAAACAATAAAATAATATCCATTAAATTTTCTTTTAGAAAATTAAAATCAAAACCTAAAATAAAACAAATTATTAAAAAAAAAAATAATCTTTAACTTTTAACCTAGTCTTCATCTTCAACCTCATTCCACATCAATATTCATCTTCAATTAAGCAAACGACACTCATAAAATTAATCTAAATATCTCAATCATCAATAATTCAATGAAAATCAATTCAAAACAAAATAATATCTAAAAGACTCACAAATAAAATTTATTAAAAAATTTAAAACCAAAATTGGAGAATAATCATTACTGCTGATAGATCAGTGAACAAGGGGTTGTTTTAAGTTAAAATGCAAGTTAAAACAAATAAAATTTGTAAACCCACTGTTGTTGGTTTTGGTCCTCTATTGGCTCAACATCAACCATCGGTGTAGCTCTAGCTTTTGGTCATCGCCAAACCCATTGTCACTGGTTCTGGTCTTCCATTGGCTCCGCGTCGTCCATCGTCACAATGTCGTTTGGTTCATTTGGTGACAAACCAGATCGTCTAGTTCAATGCCAGATCGTCTAGTTCATCACCAAACTTTGGTGATGAACCAACTAGTCTGGTGATGAATCAATCAATCTGGTTCATCACCAGATCAAGTTTTTTTTTTTTTTTTTTTTTTTTTTTTTTTTTTTTAAATTCTAATGATGAACCAGATTTGATTTGACATCAGATCAATTTTTGTTTTTTGGTTTCTTAAATTTTCTTGGTGAGTTATCACTAGATTCTGATCTAGTGATGAAATTACCATTTTTTGTTTGTTTTTATTTTCTGTTTTAAAACTCTTTTCTTAATTTTTTTTTAAAATTTTTTTCAAATCATTTTAATCCCTAAATTGATAAAATTACCCTTACACTCTATGTCATCTGTTAGGTTTGATTGTTAGTTGATTAATGAAATGAATTAATTTGACACTTTTTCAAAATGTGAAGGTTCATTTTGTCATTTTTTAAAATATAGTTAAAAATTTGATCTTTTTTCAAAAATTAGGGATTAAAATGATTTTTTCTTAATAATAATAATAATAATAATAATAATAAAAGTCTTTTTAACTTTTGTCTTATCACTAGAATACTTAAAAAAATATTTTCTTCTCATAAGATTTATATCTTTTACAATATTTCTTATGCTCAAAAATTATGTTTATAATCAATAATTTTAGCGGTTATAGGGAGGTTGAACTCTAATAATTTCTTTTGTTTTAATGCTTTTATGTTTGTAAGTATTACTAAAGTTCTTTGCAAGTTGGTTAGATTACAGAGTTATCAAATCATTTTCGGATATGGGAATCATTTGACATACCATCTAATCAACCCAGCATTGTCCTCTCCTAAAGATATATGTTGGCCTCTTGTGAATGTATTTTCTGTGGATGTAATTCCTTTTGTCCTAACTTTGACTGGGTGTTTGTAAATGCATGCCAGCATATTTGAAAATAATAATAATAATAATAATAATAATAGTACAATAACTTAATATTTAAGTTTAGGAATACTAAATGGAAAATCTGTAATACCCTCCATTCAATTCCCATTCGGATGGAAATCCAAGTCGAAGGATGCTACCTTAATTGGTTTATTCGTTATTATTTTACATATATACGCTATAATTTTTTTTTTTTTTAAAATCCGGTAGAGTTTCTTTTGTTTTTATGAAAAACCCAAAATTTTAAAAACCTGTAATTTCGAATTCAACACTTCTAAAATATATCAGTTTTCTCAACTATCCTTTCGGACCCTTCGTCTGACTCAAAATCACTTTACCACACAACTTTTATGAAATCACAATAATAAAAGTAGATGCAAAATAAAAGAAGAGCGATAATTTTTTTACAAACAATTTTACAATACTAAAAACTTTTCTCCACTTTATATATCTTATTATTTACAAAATTTCATGTATACTAATATGTGTACATATATACATATGTTCGTCTCAATGCACTTTAATATAAATATATATACATATCAAAAGGATAACTATCCAAAATAGGAATGAATGTGACTCGTCAGAAGTGTTGCCGATATCTTCTTCAATATTTATCTATAATGCTCAGTTCAACAACCTGCGCGTTATAAATCCAATGCGTTAAGTATTTTTACTTAGTGGGTTTACACAGATTTTAAATTCACCATTTCTCATAAATATAAGATTGTAAGAAAAGATTCCACAGTTCTCAAATTTGTATAATAAATCATAAAGAGGTTGAGTTACTAGTTAACACACATGTAAATTACATAAACATCACTTTTCAAATATAACCTTATTAAACCAAATTTCATCATTTCATCAAAAATACCATTTTATATAACTAGATTTCACAAATTTTAAGCTTTTATCAAATGTTCACCGAGTAATCCGTTTACTAATAAATACATAAAAAAAAATTACATAATAATCATTTTTTTTTTCCTTTTAAACATAACAACATTATTTCATTTAAGATTTTTTGGCACTCTTTGTAAAAACTGACATGATACCATAGACTGAAAAACGGATTTCTCCGGCATCGGATACTCGGTGACTACCCGTTGGATCTCATTTCACGTATCACAAACTTTTTGAGACCGAACACTCGGTGCCTTTCAAAGTCCATGAATTAAGTATTAATATGTATAGACAAATCGGTGCAGTATTGCTATAATCACTCTATTGGCATGCCAAGTTCTCCCGCATCAGACACTCGGTGGCTACCCGCCTGATTATATTTCACATAACACTTGAATTATAAGACCGGCCATTTGGTGCCTTTTAAGGTCCAAACTTCACAATCTTTGTATCAACAACACGGTACAATATTGCTAATATTTCCCTATTGACATATCAATTTCCAATCCCTACCTACCGATGTTCAGTTTTACTATGACTCTTATAAAAAATTTGTTTATTTATTTATAAAGATTTCACCTAATAACAAATTTTCATTTCTAAAAAAGTTTTGTTTCAAAAGCGACGCACACGATTTCAATTGCAATTGTTCTCATTTATTCAAAATACCATTTTAACATGACAACACATTATTTTTCACTCCATCTACTCATCAAATTAAATCAAACCTTTGTGTCCTTCAACCGATATATATTCGATCAAGGCTCTAACTTATCCATTACTTTTCCGTTTCTATTCGAAACTCATTAAAATCATATTTTAACAAACTTTTATTATAATTTATCAAAAGAATATCACAAAAACCCCATATCATCTATTCGGCCATAATAGAGATTTTTTTTTTCATCCATCATCATATATGCATCGTTTCACATGTCAAAACACTTCTCTAACATCATTCAAACATACACATGAGATTAATTTAACCAAAATCATAGTATTTCAATTATTCAATCACACTAATACATACTAAAAAAAATTGAAAATTCAAACCAAACATAATCTAACATATATGATACCAATTAATCACTTAATTCTAATTCAATATATATACGCCCAATAATTTCACAATTTCACCATATTTCCAACCAATAATCACACATTTATTTCAATTAATTTTCTTTGCACCAAGGCACTTGAGCACACTCTAAACACTACCAAATTCACATAAACTAATGCATTCCTCCCTTCATTCATTTCCTTCCATTCTCTTGATTTAAATTCACTGGATCACATGCACAATATCATAAAATACATCAAAATAATTAGGAAATCATTTGGACACCAACATGTCATTCTCAACCGAAATTACATATTCACCACACACCATCTTTCCTTTTCTTTTCAATCCATGGTACATATCAACCTAAAATCATGCCAAACATCCTTTAATTCCATCAAGCTAACAAAATCACTCCAAACACCTCCACTTCCTAGCTTGACCGAATACATCACTAGGCTATTCAATTTTATTTTATTTTTTTCATTTTTTTTCTTATAATATTCAATCACATTAAAGCCATTCGAAAATCCATCTAATACCTTAAAATCTATTTACTTAAATTTTGCTTGAAAAATTCATTTAAACCCTAATCTTGACATAAACTAATATCATGACATCCCATATCATTCATTCATTTCCATGGCCACTTATCACACTAAAATCATTCAATCATTCATCATATACTCAAAATCAACTCAATTAAAATTTAATTAAAAAATCATAAAAACCCTAGACCCTTGCCTTACTAGTAAACTTGATTAACTACTTCCTTTGTGTTTTCTTCCAAATTCAAACTCAAATAAAGGATAACCAACCTCTATTTACATTAAGAATTTCACAAACACATCATTCTAACAACTCACCATAAAAACCCATCAAAATATCATGAAAAACTACACTTTCTTACTTATTCTCTTCACTTTCTTGATTGATTTTCACCCTAGCCTCTTGCTTGATGAAAAGTGATGGATTTTGGCATAAAATATGAGGTCAAACCTTGCTTTTCCCCTTTCTCTTTGTTGCCAACCAGACTGCTTTGCACTCCAATTCTGTCTTCTTTTTTCTGACCGTCCAATCTCTCCAATTCATCACCAACACTCCACTTTATATAGTCTTAATTTTTCTTGACCAAAATGCCCCTCTCCTAACCTTTAAATCAAATCCTCCCATTGTCTTTGACTAAAAGACCCTTAATTAAATCTCCTAACAACTTATCACTTTAAGGGTAATTTAGTCACTTACTAAATCTTGCATTAAATTCCATTAATGATTGCCAACTAATATCAATCAATTCATTTTAATTTTGTCACTCTACTATTGGCTAATCTTGCATTACATGAATTGTGCTTCTTAATTAATTTATTTTCATGTAATACTCACACCAAATCCATAGATATTTGAAGTGAAATTTACCAATTGCCCTTTAATGCATTTAATTGTCATTCATACCTACATAAATTCTAAAAATATTTCATGGTCATTCAATTATCAAATTGACTGTGTAATACTCTAATTGGATGTCTTATCTTTCAATCACATACTTAGAAAATATTTCAATTGATTCTAAACTCACTAAATTCCCAACGTTTCCAATTAAGGTATTTTTATCGATTTATCTTCGGAATCCTTAAAATCCACTTAAACAGATTCATTTTCGTCTCGTTTCAGTTTCATAAGGCTCTATTATTCATTCTCAATATTTTTGATTTTCTGAGGTCGAACTCAAAAAGTCACTATTCACGCATCACTATTAATCCGAAAATCATTATTTATCCAAAAAATACTATTTCTCCGAGAAAAAAAATAAAATTCTTGGTTTTACATATCAAACATCCAATTATTCTGTCTTTCTTATTTCTTTTAATTTAACTTTTCCGGAACTCCTGAATTCAGCTTTTCCAGAACCTTTTCGGAATCCTTTCAAAATTTACCGGGGCCTATATTCGAACTTCTTACATGTTCTTAGTAACCTTGGTGACTCTTAAAAGTCATTCCATATCCCTTTTTGGCTCTCTGTAATTTACTAAATCGTTTCTAACGATTTCCGGATTGATTTCATTTCATCCGAATCTTCTTCGAAATGTCGTTTGAGTTTCTAAAATACTTCTTGAGTATTTTAATACTTATTTTGACACTTCTCTAAATTTTCAAAATTTTTTGAAAATCCTTCCAAATTTCCGGTTGGATTTGGAAACGATTCCATTTTACCTCAAACCGACTCCTTTTCGATCCATTTCAATTTTTGTTAATTCTAATATAATTTTCAAAATTTTTAATATACGAGATCCGTTTTTCGAAAGTTACTATTTACACAGATCCTTTTCGTCCAAAAAGTTTAGGTATATTCAATATAGACTTTTAAAGACTTTATAAAAATCATGTGGTATTTAATGATTTTTTAAAAATTTATAAAAGATATGAGATATTTAATAAAGACTTTTTAAGAGTTCATAAAAGTTATAAGATATTCAAAATGTTAATGACTTTTATGGAATCTAAAATTTTAATGACTTTGGTAAAGTTTTATTTTAAATTTATAATAATGAAACTCTACAAAATTCTCTTCCACTCCCTTTAAAGACTTTTGTAAACTTTTGTTGTTGATTATAGAAAGCAAACCTCACCATCTCTCTTACATTTAAAATCCCCTCAAACTCAAGTGGTAATCATAAATAAAACTATTTCACTTATTTTAAAAATACACACACGCGCGCACACATGAATATATATAGATATATATATTTGTATGTATGTATATATTTCACTCATATTTTATTGTGAATTATAATGGTCAATATTTTCTTTTTTATGTTCAAATTTTTAGCATTTTAGTTTTTGAATCTTATTAGACTCTTTCTTTTCTAAAAGATATCAATTTATTATTTTGTTGAAGATTTCAAATTTGAATCAAAATTGAAGAGTTAAATCTCGATAAAATAAACTTAAGAAAGAAAAAACATCTTATGATTTACACACACACACACACAACACTCCTTTACCCCCCCCACCCCCCCCCCCCCCCCCCCCCCCCCCCCCCCCCCCCCCCCCCCACCCCCCCCCCACTATCTAGATAAAAAAAAATATCTAGATAAATATTAATTCAAATTATCGTATTCTTATGATAAACAGTACAACTATTATTAGTGATAGTGTTATAGGCTAACACTTTAGCATTTTTCATGTATAAATAATCAAAATAAAACTCACAAATGGATAGATGAAATATTTCATTGCTTTAAAATTGATAAAATTAATCAATGCAATCTTTCTTTCATATACTAAAACATTAGAGAAAAAAACCTTTATTTCATATAAAAAGAAAAAAAATTAATATTTAGAGATTTTTTAGCTATTGGTTTATTTAAAAAAATAAATAAATTTTTAAATTTGATCGTTTAATTATATCTATACATGTAATATTTATTTCAACTTTTATTCTTATTACATACTTATCGGAACATTTCTTAAACTTTTACTTTTGATTAGTTAATTTTATTAATGTAGTAATCAATTTTGATATTTGTAAAATATCATAAAATTAAGCAGCTTAAATTTTGTAAAACATTACAAAATATCATAAAATTAACCAAATTCAATTTTGATTAGTTTTGATAGTTGTTTTTCACTAATTTATTTACATTATGTTAAAAGAAAATATTTTTATTGATATGAAAAATATAATTTACAAAATGTATAATTTGTAGTATAATTAGCATGAGCTTATCAAAAAAATATATTTTTATTTTAGAAGTAAATGAAAATCTATAAAAGTCTATCAATACCTACGAATTTTCATCATCTTCATCATTAATAGTTAGTGAAGGGGATGATTTTAACTTATTTCTTAAGACTCAAAAACAACAAAAAGAGTATGCTAATAAATAAAGCGCTATTATAGCTGTTAATATGTGGAGTAATGTTAGGATTACTGATAATAATAGATATTAAAGATGTTACTTTTCATATAAGACATAAAATGAATAATGAAACACTTAAAATACTTGGTGTTTTGGTTATCGATTTACGTAATTAAGGTGATTTTATTTTTATTTTACGTGTCATGCTTTTTTATCATTATTATTATAATAAATATAGTTTTATTAACTTATAAAATGTATATTATATTATAAGTTAGTTAAAGTTTGGTTTATAAAAATATGTGGACATCTATAAACGTCTATAGAAGTTTATGAAAGTCTTTTATAATTTCTTTTAAAAATCTATGAAAGTTAGTGAAATTTTTTTAAAAAAAGAGTTTATAAAAGTTCATAAGTATCGTTCATGAATCTGTAAAATTCTTAGAAGTTTATGAAATTTTACGAAAATCATTTATTGAAAAAAGTCTATAGAAGTCTTTTAAACCATGATTGAATAGATCTCGTTAGTTTCAGGTGGAGATGGTTTTAGGCTGTCCTTATGTTTTTTGGGGTTAGAGAATCTGATTTTAACTGTAGTTATTGACATGATGTATAAATAGTGATGCATTGTAATTAGTGTAATAATAAGCATCAATCAAATACAATGAAAGCTTGAAATTCAACAATGGCAGAGCAGTTTCTTTTTATAGTTTAATAGGCATTTTCATCGAACACTTTTCTTCTTTTGCCAAACACCTTTGATCAACCATTTTTTTTTTTTTTTTTAGATTCTTCACAAAAACAGAAGAAGATTAAAGTTCGACTAAGCACCTAGAATATTTTATCATGATGTGGGACCTCTGATATTGTGGTTGGTAGAATTGCTTTTTCTTTATTTTGGGTGTTTTTTTTAGAGATATTTTGCATGGTTGGTAGAAACGATTTAATGAATAATGTGGATGTGGGACCATTGATTCTTTTTTTGTTTTTAGGGAAAATCCTAAAAAATCAACCACATTTTGAAAGATTACCCATTTTCTCCTATATAATTTCATTTCTATCAAAAAAACCCCATTATGTCTGAATCATAACAGAAAAATTTAATTGAAGTAAAAAGACAAAACTGCCCTTGTTATAATATTTAAAAAATAAAAACAAACTAAATTAAAAAATAAAAAAAAATTAAAAATAAAAAAGACATTGGAGATCCAGATTGGATCTCCAACCATCCAATCAATTAGATCTCCAACCATCCAATCAATTGATTGGATGGATGGAGATCAAAGCCATGATCCATCCTCATCCTCAACTTCCACAATCCTGGATCCCTCATTTCTCTCTCCCTCTTTCTTCTCTCTCCCCGTTCTTGATTTCTAACCTGGAAACCCAGATTTCTCATCATCAATCTCTCACAATAAACAAATATCAATCTCCCACAATAAACACCATCAAAAAAAAAAAAAAAACCAATCACGAACATAACATAAGAGAAAAAAAAAAAATCATTAGTCTCCACCGTTAGAGACCCTTCAGGAGATCCACACTGGTGGTCTCCAATAGTAGAGACCATATCATTTCTACGGTGAGGACCTAGTTCGGTGGAGACCCACACGATTGGAGATTTAGACCCATGTGGGTTTCCAACGATCGAGACCCTTCTAGGTCTTTGGTCTTTCATTGTGGAGACCATTTTGGGTCTCTAATCGTGGAGACCCAAAAGGATCTCCACAATCGGAGACCTGTACTGGGTGTCTGATGTCTCCATTATGCCGCCGTTGCCATTGAACCCACTTGTAAAGCCAACCGGAGATGAAGAGAGAGAGAGAGAGGAAAAGAAGAGAGAGAGAGGAGAGAAGAGAGAGAAAGAGAGAGAGGATCTTAGAAGAAAAATAAAAATACTCTTTGTATATTTTTTATTTTTATTTTTATTTTTAAATAAAAAAATCTTATTTAATATTATTTATTTTATTTTATATTTTTATTAATAATTTTATTGAATTTCCTCATTTACCCCTAGAATCAAACAATCAATTATAACAACCTAACAGAATATGTTACCATCAGAGGCATTGTCCTCATTTCATGTGCTTTCAGGAGATATTTTAGGTGTTTAATTTAAAGTTAGACGGTATTTTGGATAAAAACGAAAATATATGGAAAAAAATAAATAATCTATCAAAAGTCAATGGGTTTTTTGAGATCACCCCTTGTTTTTATAAATATTACAAATACAAATTACAACTGTCGGAGCTCCCTAGATATTAGTTTTTATGGGACAATTCGAAACACAATATTTTATTAAACTTTACTCCCTATAGTGGCAGAGGGAGAGACCTTAGCCCATACTGAGGGGAAAAAACTGATCCTCTTAAATAAGTGTACCATTATATGATTTATCCTCTTTTAGGAGGGCTACATGTACATTATCCACATTTAATGAACAGTACTCGGAACCTATGACGTGTTGTGTGAATAAAACTATGGCCAATGAGATGTAGCACTTCTAAGTGGTACCTTTGAAACTATTTATTACTGTTATTATATAACATCTTTTTAGTTGTTTTTGTTACTATCCATTAATAGATAAAAATAATATATTCTTTTACAAAGGCGATTGACTTATTATGTAGCATAAGAATCTTACATGCATTTGGGCATGACATGGAAAGTTCGGATCTAATGATCGTGTACATAACCCATTGTTATTTTTGCCTATACATCAAATAAGAGATTTGGATGAATGTTTGGAACAAAAGTGACAGACATAGGATTCAAAAATAACTACCAAATATAAATTTATTTATAACTCAAATAGATAATGTATTATTTTTTAATATTCAACTCATAATTTGTTATACCTGTTTTTGTGACGTAGGCAAATGGGCCGTTGAAAGCTCAAAAGGTGAGCACAGTAACGAAAGATCCAAAGAGCTCAGTCTTTAGGTCGCGTTGATGAGCTCATTGGATTCTCAAGCTCGCACTTATGGCAAATCTATTTTGATGTCTAGCTTGTGCTTGTGTTAGATTTACTTTGATGCATCCTCACCTCATGTCCATGACTAAGTCCATCTTAATAAATCTTCAGCTTGCATAAGTGAATAGATTAGATCATCGCCTTAAACAATCCTTTAGGAAGCAGACGCTAGATCAACCTAATTTTCTGATTTCACGTCGACTCAATCTTTATAGTTCTCGAGAGGTATTTAATGCGGTAACGGCCGTGTATTTAATAAGGAGAAGACTTTACATAAAGCATTTAATACAAGCATGGACATATAAGAATAATTAGTATAGTAGCAATAAATGCAGTATGATCAAAGTTAGATTAGTTGAAAATAATGATGAATTTTAGTGTATAAAACACTCAATTATCACCCCTTTTCTCTATAAATAAGAGGAATGTTCATTGTAAAAAAGAGGTTAATATCAGTATTACTATCACTCTGCTAAAATATATTCAGGATGATCCATGGACGTAGGCATATTTGCTGAACCAAGTAAAAGTCATTGTCTTTGCATTTTTCATCATCTCATTCTCTTGTCATTAATTCTTCCTTTACCATCACTCATTTATCTCAACCAACATTTAATCGTCTTCATTGCCACTTACTAACCTTAAACAATATTAATTACCATTTGTTATCAAATTCACAGTTTGGGCTTTTGGATTTTCAGGCTATTGATTCTGAACGTCGACATCTTTTGGTGCTAGAAGGAGGGTCCAACTTTGACTTTGAAACCCTTTCTCCTTAATTACTTACATTTCAACAAATCGTAATGGCTAGAATAAGAACAACCAGAAGTATTGGTGTGGTGGATGAGTAACCTAAGAGTCAAGAAGACCAGTAAAGCACCTTACCCTCCAAGGAAGATATCGCTCAAGAGTGGCAACAACGCCAACGAGCCTTAGAAGATGTAGTGAGACAACTGACTGAATCAATCAAGGCGTTGACAGAAGCTTAAACCCAAATTGCATGGAGACGGGTGGAGGTCGCACCCCTAGAGAAGCTCGTCAATAGTTTGCAGATGAAGTCCCTACTCCAGAAAGGGGAGCTGGTAGGGAAAGGCCAGTATCTAAAGAGTTAATCCACTCCTCGAGCTTGAATCCGGGAGGGGATGGACGACACGCTCAGGAATGGAAAACCACGCCTCACCCCGCAGACTTGAAGGTGAGGGTGAATCGTGATGGTAGTCGACATGTAGAAGTTAGTCGTGGGCACGAGCGAGCTCGTGAGTATCGTGGTGGTTATGAACACGAGCTGCGAAGGGCTTGCGATAGGTAGAGAATTTTGATTGGATGCGTAGGTCGTGAGATCGCCACTCAAGTGAATAGGAAAGCACCAGTAGGCGGAGCCACGCCAAGTGATATGAGCCATAGGTCTAATGGTGGAAGAATTACTACACAAGGTCTAGCAGCTGAAGGCTCGACCTGGACCTTAAACTTAAGAGGAAAAAAATGATGAGAGGGTCCTATTTACTAGGGAGATTGAGATAGAACCTCTATCCCCCAAGTTTAAACTCCCAAACATTCCACTTTTATAACTACCTGGATGCGTTCAACGTATAAATGGACCTCTAGATAGGCAACTCATTAGCCAAATGTCGAGTCTTTCTGGCCACTTTAAGAGATGCCCCGTGAGCCTGGTTCAAAAGCCTCCCAGCTCGCATATAGAGAGCTAGAAAGAGTGCCAACAAAAGTTTTTTAATCAATACAAGGCTCTAAGAAGGTAGTTCGTGTCTCTCCATGCTATTTCGCTATGATATTCTAGAGGCGAAACAAGTCTCTAAAAGATTATATTGCCCGATTCAGGGACGAGGTAAGCAATGTCGAGACCTTTTTGGGTGAGAGCATCCTAACCGTGATCTCAGTAGGGCTTGGAAGAGACGAAAAGCTTTATGAGAGTATCTATAAGTCCCTAGTAAAAGACCTGGGTGAATTCTATGAATGGGCTACCAATGAGGTAAGGTGGGAGGAGGCTTTTGGATTAAAGAAGTCCAATAATCAACGAGGTGAAACACGTAGTTCCTACCAAGGGAAAAGGAAAGGTTACACTGGGGACGAGGATAGCAAGCGAAGAAATCGCTTTGCCAATATAGTGACGAAGTAAGTTAGGCCAAAGCCGAGAAAAGAGCTACCTTAGCATCGAGGTCGATATGAAAGCTACAACGTCCTGTCGGACATGTAAGATCGGATCTTTGCCACGAAAAGAAGCAGAGAGAATTTCGAGAAGCCTACCCTTACGGGTGTCCCAAGCAGACTTTAAAATCCAAAGAAATTCTATGCCTATCACAATGAAACTGGGCATAATACTTTAAATTATTGGCGGTTGAAGGACGTCATTGAAGACCTGATCAGATGAGGTCGGTTGGAGGAATATGTAGTGCACCCTATGGGTCAACGACCTCAACAACAACATCTTTAATCTCAGCATCAGCAACCAGCATAGCAACAGCCCCAGTAAGCTCCTAAATAGTAGTATGAACCCGCGATAAGAACCATCTTTATCATATATAGTGGTCCCTATATCGTAGGTACATCCAACAACCCGCACTAGAGATACGTACGGGAATTTAACCACTCATTGCTTGCAAGTCACAGTGGACCGGAGGGACTCGCAGAGAAAGCAAGAGCTACCTCGGATGACATCGTGTTCACCAAAGAAGATGCAAGAGGTGTATACTAGCCCCATAATGATGCATTAGTCATTCGAGCTAAGATTAGCAACGCAGAGGTGCGACAGATCATGATAGACACTGGGAGTTCAGTCAACGTAATGTACCGGGACTGTTTTAACTAGATGGGGTTGGAAGCAGAACAGCTGACGCCTTCCCTAAAGCCTCTTTATGACTTCACTGGAGATGCTATGACACCAGTAGGCCAGATCAGATTGCTACTCACTCTCGAGGAATCAGGTCAGCGGGCTACCATGTTAGCAGACTTTTTAATCATAGACCGCCCTTCAGTGTATAATATGGTCCTAAGGCGATCCTCGATGAACGATTTGGATATGGTCACCTTCACTTAAACACTCACGGTCAAATTTCCAACTCCTAATAGGATAGGATGCATATGAGGAGAATAACATTTGGCCAGATGCTGTTATGAGGATGCTATGAAAATGGGGGTTAAGGGAAAAAAGGTAAACGTGGTTTCAGGTGGTGAGCCACGAGTTGTGACCGAGAAATGAGTGAGTCATGACCTTGACCCCCGTAAGGTGGACGCTAACCAAGCTACTGAACTAATCGAGAAGTTGGAAAATGTAAAGGTCAGCGAGGTAGACCTTGAGAGGTATTTGAAGTTGGAATGAGACTTAGCCCCAGAGGTCAAGATCAGTTCACTAACTTCTTAAAGGCGAACTTGGACATTTTTGTATGGAATTATGAAGACATGGTGAGGACAAATCCTAAAGTTATATGTCACAAATTGAACATTGATCCTCACCACAAGCCAGTTCGCTAAAAGAGAAGACTAATGACGTCGGAACAGTACACCATCCTGAAAGAGGAGGTAGAGAAACTACTAACCAACAAATTCATTTGTGAGGCCTACTATCGCATCAGGGTTGCCAATTCGGTTTTTGTCAAAAAAAAAAAAAAATGAAAAATGGAGGACTTGCATTGACTTTACTGACTTGAATAAGGCCTGTCCAAAGGATAGCTTCCCTTTGCCAAGGATCAACTAGCTCATGGATGCGACAGTTGGCCATCAACTCCTGAGTTTTATGGATGCTTACTCGAGCTATAATCAGATTCCAATGAGCCCAGAAGACGAGGAGCATACCTCATTTTTCACTGATTAAGGCCTATACTGTTGCAAGGTGATGTCTTTTGAATTTAAGAATGCAGGAGCAACCTACCAACGCTTAATCAACTCGATGTTTCAAGAATAGATTGGGAAGACCATGAAGGTATATGTGGATGATATGTTAGTGAAGTCCAAGCATATGGCAGGCTATGTTTGTGACCTGAATGAGACCTTTCAAATTCTGAGAAATTATCAGATGAAGCTAAACCCACTCAAGTGTACCTTTGGGATAGCATCTAGTAAGTTCCTAGGCTTCATGGTACATAGCAGAGGAATTGAGGCCAACCTTGAGAAGATCAGAGCGCTGGTCAAGATGAGATCCTCAACTCGGGTTAAGGATGTACAAAGCCTCAACGGTTAGATCACGACCTTCAGTAGGTTCATTTCTAAGGCTACTGACAAGTGCATCCCCTTCTTCGATGCACCGAAGAAAACGAAGAATTTTGAATGGATTGAGTAATATGAGATGGCGTTCCAGCAGTTAGAAGAGTACGTGGGCTGAGCTTCGTTCTTGTGTAAGCCAAAAGAAGGAGAGAAGGTCATCTTGTATTTAAGGATATCTCGGCATGCTTTGAGTGCTACTTGGTGAGGGAAGACGAAAAGATGTAGTTGCCTATGTATTATATCAGTAAAAAGCTAGTCGTTGTGGAGACCAGATACTTGTAGATGGAAAAGTTAGTATATTGCCTGGTGATCACATCAAAAAAGCAGTCCATACTTTCAAGCTCACCAGATCAAAGTCCTCATGCGGTACCCAGTCAAGCAAGTACTTCAAAAGTTAGATACCTTGGGTTGATTACTTAAGTAGGCCGTGGAGCTCGCACAGTTTGATATCGATTACAAGCCTATAATGGCGATTAAGGCCTATGCCCTAACAGATTTCATTGCTGAATTCACAAGACTTGCGGAAAAACTAGCTGAATCCTTTGATGGCTGGACTTGAGAGTTGTACATGGATGGGTCTTCTAATGAACATAAGTTTGGAGCTGGAGTGTTGCTAATTAGTTCTGAAGGTCACAAAATCCTCTACACCTTGAGGTTTGGATTTCAAGACACTAATAACGAGATAGAATACGAGGCGCTGCTCACTAGACTCCATATAGTAAAGGAAATGCGAGCTAATCAAATAAGAGTTTTCAGTGATTCTTACCTCATGGTGTGCCACGTTCGAGGGGAGTACCAGACAATATGACCTAAGATGGCTAAGTATCTCCAGAAGATAAAGGGGTTGCTAGGAACTTTCCAAAGGTTCGAGGTGAATCAGATCCCATGAACTCCGAATTCCTATGCAGATGCACTAGCTCTCTTGGCGACCACATTGGATGTCGATTTCTTAGGAGCCATCTCGGCGGAGTTTCTACCAACTCCGAGCATAGAAACAAGAGATGCAGTAATGATAATAAATATCTACCCCGACTCGTAAATGAGCCCGATATTGAGTTACTTACAAGAGGGGAAACTACCAGACGACAAACTGGAGGTACGTCGCTTACAAGCTAGAGCAGCCTGCTATTGTATATATGATGACATGTTATATAAGAAAGGTTTCTCAGCTCCACTTCTATGATGCATCGATGGCCAGGATTAGGAGATTGTACTAGGGGAGATACATGCTAGCCATTGTCGTAATCACATTGGGGGATTATCTTTAGCTCAAAAAGTACTCCGACAAAGGTTTTGTTGGCTGACCATGAAACAAGATGTCATCGACTTGGTTAAGAAATGCGATAAATGCCAAACGTTCGCTAAAATCCCGCGAGCTTTACCAGCTTGCCTTCAACAAATGGTGAGCCTGTGGCTTTTTACGATCTAGGGAATAGACTTGATTGGACCTCTGCTGACAGCTCGCAGAAGGTGTAAGCATGCAGTGGTTGCCGTAAACTATTTCACCAAGTATGTTGAAGCCAAAGAATTAGCAGAGATTTCCACCATGAAGATAGAAAAATTTGTGTAGAACAATATCATCTGCAGATTCGGAGTTCCTCAGCAGCTCGTGATAAATAATGGAACCCAATTCACCAGCAATTAGTTTATCAATTTCTACAATAATCTCGGGATCTTGAAGAGCTTCTCGGCCATAGACTATCCTCAAGCCAATAGTCAGGTCAAAGTTGTAAATAAGATCATCAAGCAGACTTTGAAAACTAGGTTGGAGGCAAAGAAAGGAGCTTGGGTAGACGAACTGCAGAAGGTACTTTGGGCTTATAGGATGACAACTCATAGCTCCACTGGTGAAACCCCATTCTATATGGTGTACGGGTCTGAAGCCATGATCCCTATAGAGTTTCAAGTTACTAGCCAGTGAAAGGCTACATTCCAACCTAAAAACAATAATCAACTGCTCACTGTAAGCTTAGATTTGCTCGAGGAAGTAAGGGAGGAAGCTCACATGAGGGTTGCGATTTACCAACAAAGGGTCGTTAGATACTACAACAAAAAGGTCCGAGTTCGGAGCTACAAAGCTGGCGACCTACTTCTGCGTCTGATCCTCCCAGTAACTTACAAAGTCAATGACGGAACGCTCGGTCTAAAATAGGAAGGCCTTTACATCATTAAAGAGAATCTAGGAATGGGCCTATCACTTAGCCAGCACGGACGGATCTGAACTTCCATGCGCTTGGAACACAGAGCATCTCCGTCTCTACTATGCTTAATTGTCAACTGGTTCTTGAACTTTTGTGTCATTCATTTTGATGATTATCAGTGAAGTGATTTCACTTGTTTTGCTGTTGTCTGTGATGTGTTCAATGTAAAAAGCAAGCTAGCCCATTGAGAAAGATTTATTATAATAAAGAGCAACAACTATCATAATTTACTTTTACAAAATGAGCTATTACCTATTACTTTCTAGGAGATATTTCCACGACCAACAAGCAATCATTCACCCCCGAAAAAATGCCTAGATGACCAGTGGGTTATTATCTTTCGCGTGCATCAACCATCTTTATATATGATCATAAATGTGTTTCCACGATTAGTATTCTGATGCTTATTATGTTATGGGAATTTACTTTCGCGACTAGCAAGCTGATACATTCCATATGCTGCATTGTGTATCTACGATCTGCGAGCTATCTTTGTCTGCACTCCAGTTTATGACTTATTACTAACACTTTTTATAACGCCCTCGCGATCTGCAAGACATTGTCTTTCACGATCTATGAGGTGTCTCTGTCATCAACAACCTGCAATCTATGTACTCTGAAGGTAGTACCTGTGGAAAGAGCTGCTATCAAGGCATTCTGAAAGGTACTACTTAAAGAGATGCTTATGATATGCTCCCTAAAAGGCGATTGCCTGTGAAAAGGGTTGCTATCCAGGTATTACCTGTGGAAGGAGCTGCCATCTGGACGCTTTAGAAAGGACCACCTTAAAACTGCTTGTCTTATGCATTTTGGAAAGCAATTGCCTGCGGAAAGAGTTGCAATAAAGGTCTCACTTGTGGAAGAGGTCGCTATCTATGCACCTTGGAAGATATTATTAGAGACATGCTGTCAATATTCACACGAAAAGTCTCACTCACGAATAGGGTTGCTACCCATGCACCTTGGAGGGTATTACCAAAGACTTCCGATCCATGCCCTCGCAAAAGGCGCGATCTGCGAGCTAATATCTAAACCCTCGCAAAAGGTGCGACCTGCGAGCTGCTATCTAAGACTCTCGCGAAAGGAGTTGCCTGTGAATCGTGAACCTATAATCCCACGAGAGAAGCTACCTGTGAACCGCGAAATCATGATCTCATGAAAAGAGCTGCTTGTGAATCAAGAACCTCTGATCGCGTAAGAGAAGCTGCCTGTGATAGGAGCTGCCTGTGAATCGTAAACCCGTGATATCGCAATAGAAGCTGTCTGTGATAGGAGCTACCTGTGAATCGTGAACTCGTGATCTCGCGAAAGGAGCTGCCTGTGAAAGGAGTTACCTATGAATCGCAAACCGATGCACTCATGAAAGGTGCTTCAGTGACCTGAAATCATCAAAGTTCGAGAAAATGCTTCAACAGCTCGTAAAATCTTATTGCAAGTGATCTCTGAAACATGTATTTGAATGAGCACCCCGCGAGCTGTAAGTATTTGTTCATTTATCTAGAAGGTGTAATTGGATTGATTTCAGATTATTAACTGTGACATAATTTTCTATCATGATTGTGATATACTTATATTTTCAGTTACCAGCTCTTGACAATAGCTCATTATTTATTATCTTAAATCAATAAGCATTAGTTTGCAATATTTGTCATGCGTATCAAACACTTAGCCAAAAAAAAGAAAAAAAAGTTGAAGCAAATTGTAGGGAAAATCTTTATAAAGTGATATCGACCTACGAGATCGTTGTTTAATACATGAAAAATTAAAAATAAAATTCTCACAAAAAGATGGAGAGTTCAATGATTACAAATGAAGCAAAATAAACTAAAATTTTGGCTAAGTATTGGCAAGTGCATCTAAGGCAGGCTGACCTTGCGAAGCCTCTTCTGGAATCTCTGTAGCTGGAGAATCTTGGGAACCCAAGGGAGCTAGAGGCCCTTCTGAAGCTGAATTTGGTAAATGACATTGAGGAGCTACTATCTAGGTGGTTGGAGGAGTTGAGGAAGTGTTGCTTTGTTATGCACCCTGAGCACTGGCCATACGCTCTGCAAATGACTGGACTTCCTTGACCGCCTCCGATTTAAAAAATAAAAAGTCCATGTCTAGATGCTGCAACCATAACGTGTACAAGAACGCACTCTCAGTCTCTAAATTAGCGTCCTTCTGCTCTTGAGCGACTCGAGCTTGAGTACGCCCCTTAGCTTGGGCAATCTCTTCTTGTGCTCTAACGAGCTCCTATTTGAGTACGACTGCCTCTTACTGTATCAGACTGACTTTCTTCTCTACGACCTCAAGCCTTTTCTCTGAAGCCTCGACACTCTTTTCAGTGGCATTCAGTTCTTCCTTTGTTTTCTCCAGCTCTCTTTCACCCTTGTTGAACTTTGAGGTCATGGTCCTCCGGCGAGCACCTTGTCAGACAAAGCTTTGTCAACATTTTTAAGCTTGCCTTCTAGCCTCCCAGCAAGTGACTTAGCATTCTAAGACTTCCCCTGAAAGAAGTTCACCTCATCCTACAACTTCATTCTCTCAGCCTCGAACTTCTCCTATACGAGCTTGAAAGCAGCCCTTTCACCTAGTTGATCTTCAATTTCCTTCAACAGCTTCATCAGGGTCATGCTAGCCTGAAAGGAGAGCAAGATTGAAGCTCGAATTGGAAATATTAAGCAAAGATGAATAAGTTTAAAGTTTGAAGTTTGAAGTTTGAAGTTTACCGGTACTGCATGGCGAGCTCTATAACCTACCAGATTTCAGCCCGCCAAATTCTCCTTTTGGAGCTTCAGAGTATGGTTCTTCATGAACTGTGACATAAGGTTCAAGAGGTCGGTAAAGTACTCCTGCTCAGTTGCTACTTTAGCTCACTCCTCAAAGTCTCCTTCAGTTGACTCCTCCTGCTCCTCAGCTCGTCTTGAAGCTTGAGCACTCGAGCTCCTTCTACTAGCTACCGTCGTCTCTTTTCCGACCTTTTGGTGTTTGAAAGGTGAGGGCTGAGCTATAGCCTTCCTCTTATCTCTCACCATGAGCTCAGGCTTTGGCGCAGTTGAGCTCCATTCAGCTGGAGATTTGATCTTCTTGGTCGCATGTTGACCCATCCTTTTATGCCCTTAGGTACTCTTTGGCTTGGAGGCTTGTTTTTTGGAGGCCACAACTATCTCGACTTGAGAAGTAGTTGTCTCAACGGGTTCATGAGGCACCTGCTGGATAGGATCTACAGGAACATCGTCCACGATCACGATGTCCGACTTCGCGAGCCTAGCCGAAGTGCAGGACGGAGGCTCTTCTAAGGCCAGTCTACCTATTTTTTTATAGGAACTTGTGGTTAGACTCGAGCTTTCTTTTACGAGGGGCTTGAAAATTGACGCGACCTCTTTCAGCCTGTAAATCCTAAGGTCACGAAAAAAGTTTAGATGTTTATTACCGAGCTGAGGTGCAAGATCGTAAGCTCGCAAATCATGATCTGAATGTGGCAGGTCATCTGGAACGTTTTTGACCCTAACAAATGTCTTTAAGGCCATAGTCTCCTCCTCAGTAAGCTTGACCCTGTGAGTAGAAACGTTTGCAAAGCAAAATAGGATTATTAAAAAAAAAAATTATTCAAGGAGGGAGGAAGGAAGGGAGGGGTTGCGACCTAAAGCCCACCTGGAGAAAGAGTAAATGTAAAATTCTTCAATGGGTGTAAAGAAAGGCAAGTAACCAAAAATCAGTGAGACTTATAGTCTTCCACATTGAACTTACCGTTACTTTTGGGCAAGTGCTCCTTATAAATGGTATTGCAAGCTGAGATGTAGTACAACCCATCTTACTTCTCTACTTGGCGACCATGAGTGCCCTTGAAGCTATATAAACTTCGAATAATTCGAGGACTGAGAGGGTCGAGCTCATGCCTGATAAAGGAGACAGCCAGGGCAATACTCTAGGTATATGAGTTGAGAGTGAACTGGAAATAAGTAAGGCCCAGGTCGTTTAAAAAAGCTATTAGGTAATTGAGAATGGGAAACCTGAGCTCGATTGCCAAATGCTCGCGGCTAATGGCGACAAACCTAGAAAGGGGATAAGCAGTATGATCGTGAAGGGCTAGAGTCATAACGCGACACCTTGAGGGAAAGTCATACTCCTTAACCAAGGCCTTTATCGCTGTAAAGCTTAAATCTGATGCATATCGATGGAAGACCTCCCGAGCTGCCCTTTCCTCAGATGTGAGCTAAGACGTGGATGGCTTAGCTCGCCCTGCAAATTCTTCAGTGACCTTACCACTTTGGGAGGTCGTGCCCTAAGTGGTTCTAATTTGCTGTTCTATTTGTTCCTCAGAGGTAGAAGCTTCATTAGCATCACCAATTTGATGATCATGACGTGAATGACCTAACATTTACAGAAGAAATGAACAATATCAGAATGTTGAAAGCATACTAAATCTAGCAAGCTAAAACAAGAAATTTTTAAATCTATTTTCCTATGTATCAAGTTACGCGCTTTACCGCTAAGAATAGTGGAGGCCTCGAATGCGAGCCCATCAGGTCGCAATGGCCCACCATTTATAGAGTCCTAAAATCTAAAACTACTACTCTACATCTACATAACTTTTATCAAACAGTTCAAAGGCTAGCCGCCTCTAATACAAACGCCAAAGTTATACTAGCTAGCAACCAAAAGGCCACAGACAGCACGTACAAAGTTCAAGCACAAACAATAGAACCTCATCAACAGGCAGCAAGATCCACAAGCATCGCAACCATTTCAATAACTAACAAAAGAATTCAAGCAGCATCTAGAGCGTTTGAAACACAAAGCAAGCAGGAAAAATCGTAAGCCAACAAGCACATTAAAAGGCAATGTACACCAAAGACTAGAAACGAGTCGTAAAATCTAAAAGTTAGTTCAATAGGACTTACTTTGTATGCTCGTCTACTGGTGAAAGGGTCTGGTATTTAAAGATGGTGGGTCTGAGGAAGATTGGCGCGAGAACCAGAAGAAGTGGGGAAGAAATGATGAAGAAAAAATTTTGGCTGAGTTTGGTCTTGAAAATGGCAAAAGGTAAAAAATGAAAGTGAAAGGGTGCTAGGTTTATATAGGTGCGGGTCTCTAGCCTAAGTCGTTCGGTTAGGCAGCAGAGTAACCGCTATAGATCTGATGATGCAGTGCAAGCTTCGGTCTCTTGTTTTCACGTGTTGTCAGTTACAAGATGTGCGCATTAAATACGCGTGGCTCGAGACGTACTTATGCTACTGATACCTGAATAGACGCCACGTGTCAAAAGTAACGAGTCAACAATTGAAACAATGTCTCCCAATCTTGCAAACGGTTATTTGAAGTAACATGTTTAGCTCTCAACCCACAGATTGCACTAAGAGCTGGAGGGCTAGTGTTATGCCTGTTTTCGTAACACAGGCAAATGGGCCGCTGAAAGCCTAAAAGGTGAGCATAATAGTGAAAGACCAAAAAAGCCCAATCCTCAAGTCACGATGACGAGCTCGCTGGACCCTCAAGCTCACGCTTATGGCAAATCTGTTTTGATGTCCAGCTCGTGCCAGTGTCAGATTTACTTTGATGCATTCTCAGCTTGTGTCCACAACTAAGTCCATCTCAATACATCTTCAGTTTGCATTAGTGAACAGATCAAATCACTAAGCTTGCCTCAAACAATCCCTTATGAAACAGACGCCAGATCAACCTAATTTTTTGATTTCACGCTGACCCGATCTCTACAATTCTTGAGAGACATCTAATGTGGTGACGGCTGTGCATTTAATGTGAAAAAAACTTTACATAAAGCATTTAATGCAAGCATGTCCATATAAGAATGATTAGTATAGTAAAAATAAATGCAGTATGACTAAAATCAGATTAGTTGAAAATAATGATGAATTTTAGAGCGTAAAACACTCAATTGTAACCCCTCCCCCTCCCCTCCCCCTTTCCCCCCCTCCAATTCTCTATAAATAGGGGGGATGTTCATTGTAAAAGGAGGTTAACATCACTATTACCGTCACTCTATTAAAATATATTCAAGGTGACTCGTGGACGTAGGCACACTTGTCGAACCATATAAAAATCCTTGTCTTTGCATTCTTCCTCTTCTCCTTCTTTTGTCATTAATTGTTCCTTTACTATCACCCATCTACCTCAGTCAACATTTAATCGTCTTCATTGCCACTTACTAACCTTAAACTATGTTAATTACCATTTGTTATCAGATTCGCAGTCTAGGTTTTTAGATTTCCAGGTCGACCGAACGTCGACATAATTTAAGTGGATAGTACACAAATTTTTTCGACATGATAAACCTTCAAGTCTATAAATGTATAAGTTTTTATCTTTGATTATGGAAATAATTTTTTTTTTTTTTATAAGAGTAAATTTTCAAACTATATTTATAGTATTAAATTTTGACAAGTAATGACAAACCTTTTAATATTAATATAAGAATTCGTTATAATTATTTATATATAAGACAATAAATAATTTTGCAAAAAGAGTTTATTATTGCTCTTTTTTTTTTTTTTTTAATTTTTTTTTTATGGTCAAAGCATGTACCTTAAAATCTGTATCTTGAAATGTAGATCTGAATTTTTATTAATTTTAAGTTTCCACATCTAGTACAAATTTGTCAATGAAAAAAATGTTTTTATAGTATTGTGTGTTACATATCATGAGAATTTTTATTTTTTTTTTATTTTTTATTTATAATTAAAAAAAAAAAACACTTCAAAAATGGTAAACAATTATGATCCTAATTAAAATAGCTTTTACTTTTAATTTTTGACGGTAAAAAAAGACAAGTGAAAACATGAGCTTTTCTGGATAATGTGTTTCAAAATTGTTTTTTTTGCTTAAAAAGAGCTTTTGAAAGAGTTTGATTGAAAACTTTAAACATTTTAAAAATGAAAAAAAAAATTTACATAAAAAGATCAAAATGCCCTTTATTATTTTATTCTTATTTTAATTAAAACTAAAAAATTGAAAAAAATTAGAATGTATTTAATTAAAATATAAAATTATTAAATGAGTAAAAACTGATTAAAATATAAAAATAAATAAAAAATCTAACAAATGAAAATGAATTAAAAAATCTAAAAAAAAAAATTAAGAAAACATAGATAATCGAAAGTGAATTATATATATATATATATATATATATATAAATATCTTTTGTGTTAATGGAATCTATCTATTATCGCTTTTCAATTTATGAATCTAGATTATTCAACATACACTCTCCAAGTTTATCTCGACAGTAGGCCTTCATGCCAACATTCAACTTCCATTGAAGAAAGAGAGAGAGAAAAATTGGAACACTCCATCATTTCATTCGTCACAGTTTTTTTTGTCATTTTCTTTGCTCCTCTGAACAACATAACCTAGAAAATTCATCCATATAATTAGATTTGCCTACTATTGCTCATCCCTCTATGCATCTCCATCACTCTCCTCTTCCCACTCATAGAAAACTCCTCCATTTCCAATTCACCTCCTCTTCCTCAATACTCCACGACACCAGAAACTAGACAATCACAAATTAATCAAACACCCCAAATGAAAACAAAAAACATAATAAAAATCCGATCTTTTTCATTTTTTCTCACTAACTTCATTTGGACCTACACTTGATTCACATTTCCAGCTGTCTTGATAGCCGTCTTCAAATCCTTCATTGAATATCCAGCAAAAATCATGTCGTTGCCAACTCTCATAGGCAAGCTGCATCCATCAGCAAGAAGAAGGCTAACGTAAAGGAGCAAGTTGTTGATCTATAAATAGAGGAGAGAAATATGAAAGGACATGAATGGTATTTTGTATTTGTTAGTCATTCTTATAAGGGTAAACAGACAATATAAGGGTTTTATTAAACTTTAAAATGACTTCCTGTGTTTTCTTAAGAAGCTCTTCCTCCAAAAGTCAGGAATTGTGGTTTTATTTGAAAGCT
The DNA here is from genome assembly GCA_019925255.1 of Litchi chinensis. Classification (NCBI taxonomy): domain Eukaryota; kingdom Viridiplantae; phylum Streptophyta; class Magnoliopsida; order Sapindales; family Sapindaceae; genus Litchi; species Litchi chinensis. Next base: position 1,850,331 of record CM034465.1, on the reverse strand, counting down.
CTTCCCAAAATCAAAAGTCATTTTTGAGAAACTATCCAAACACTCCAATAAACCACTTTTGGGCTTAAGAAGAGCTTTTGGACCCTCCAAAAGCTATGTCAAATAGGCACTATATATCAAATCATGGACATACGATTGCTGGTGCATGTATAGAAATTAGTGCTTGAGATCTCTGTATATAAAACTTTCTAGCTTAGATGGTAGATACGAACTTGTCATTTGAAAGAGACAGTTGTAAAACTTGGTAAAAGCTATGGCAATGTTTTCAAGGATGCTTACAAGACCTGATATTGAGAGAAGATTGACGGTTCCTAGATATTGTGTATCATAATTCCTAGTATCATCAGAATGAGGCTAGACCACATTATTGAAGGTGAAAGATGAGAAGGGAAATGTATGGACTTTCAATTGCTCTCTTCGATCAGCGGTTGGCCCTAGACTAGTTATTTCTTCAGGCTGGCTCCAGTTTGTTTGTAGTAATGAACTAAAAGTTGGCGATGCAATCTACTTTCACAAAGAAGCGAAACAAAAGGCAATAGAAGCACTGTACAAAATTGAAATTAGGAAAGATAATTTTGAATAAGATTCACATGCATGCATATGTAAGGTGAATCAAAATGAGTGTTAGCTAGCTTTAGCGAGTAACTGTTTTATAGTTTATTTATTTATTTATTATGTATTATTATTATTATTATTATTATTTTATGATTGGGACCAATCTACAGTATAATAGGGATTGGCAGTGATAGGAATTGTGATGTGATTCGGAGATTAGCTTTTAAAAAGAGAGCGGCCAACTCACATAAAATGAAGGGCAACTCACAAAGAGTAAAGGAAGAAACTCACATATTAATAGGGGCCGCATACAATAAAATAATGAGTTTTATTTATATTTGTATGTATTTGTTCTCTTAAAAAAACATAAAATTAAATATTTTTGCTTTTTTAAGAAAAAATGATGTTATAAATGAGTGTTCCATCATTAGTTTAATTAGGTCTTTTCTTTTTTTATTTTTTCCTCTCCTTTTTTTTATTGATAGATTATTTAATTATGTGATCAATGTGCTTAAATGATTTTCTATTATTGTATCCAGCCCTAAAACATGTCAATGTCCAACCCTGATTAAATCAATTTATTATAAAAATAAATTGATATCAACTGTTATTTCAGATTAGTAATTTTTTAAAATAGCCATATTATTTATTATTGAATAATAAAAATGTTATTTATATTTTATTAATTTTTCAAAATAGACATATTATTTATTATTGAATAATAAAAATATTATTTATTTTTTATTTTAAGTAAAGGTCATGCTAATATACAAATTTTGTATAATTGTAGGTTGTTTACTAATAATTTGATTTTAATTCCAGAGTTCACAAAGATCATTTTTTTTAAATTAAAATTAAAAATAATTTCTCTCTCACAACTACCTTTGTAACTATATAAATCCTATACAGTAGCTAATTCTTTAAGTAATAACAAAATCGATTTTACTCATATAAATAAATTAGGGGTATTAATTTACTTTCACTAATTTTATCGAAACAATTAAGCATTATTTTTAAGTAGTGGTTTGACCATTTTCATGCTGGAAAAACTTTATTGGGTTGTGAACATGATGTTTGTGGATGATGTTGTTGAATGGTTGTGAAAGAAGGGAGATTGAGATAGTGAAATACCAAAGAAAAATTATGACAGCAATGGGGTTTTTGTAAAACTGAAACTTTTTGGCAAATGATTTTAGATTGGTTCTTTTTGTATTAGATTCTACACTCACAAAGCTTTCAGTTAGAAGTGGTTTCACATCAAATGGCTTTGCATGTGACTTTTGGTAAGATTTTAAAATTAGTCAAAGGCTGCTGAAATTTTTACTTCATGATGACAACTCAACACGATTTTGCAAAATTGTACTATTTGATAGATTCTTTCGTCCCTCTCAATTTAGATAAATCAAGGGTTCATTTTCAATAGTTAGGGGTGGCAATATGAGTTATAACACGATAGGTCGACATGAATTCGTAAAAAATAAATAGGTATGGGTTGGAGTTAAACGAATTCGTGTCGTAATCATGTCAACTCGTCTAACCCGTTTATTAAACGAATCGAATTGAGTTTGGTTAAACAAATCATGAGTTGACACGATTAAAATTGGGATCAAATTATAATTTAATATATTAGAAGGGTTAAAGGGTAATTATACATTTATATATATATAAACACTTACTAAACCTAGACCATTTTTATATTTTTTATATATGATTTTGAATGCCTCCTCCCTCCCATTTTTGCATTTTTTAGATCCGATTTTGAATGCCTCCTCCCTCCTTACATATACGACCACCACCGTCTACCTTCATCTTCCTCTCAAAACAGCGATGCGACAACACTAAGGTTACTAAACCGATGATGACACGACGATGACTCGACCTCAACGATGACTCGACCTCGATGATAGCACGATGACTCGACCTCAATGACGGCACGATGACTCGACCTCGATGACACCAACACTGACATCAATGACAGGATGACACCAAGGACAACGTCTTGTTCCTTACGGTCACCTCACCGATGATCAACACCTTTTCCTGCATCTTCTCACTCTCAGTCGCGAGCTTCTTCCTCTTGATAGCTATTCGGTCCAGTCACCACCTTGACCAGCTTCAGGTGCGCTTCTTTTTCGATTTATTTTGTGTATTCTGTAGGTGTGCTTCTCTTTTGATTTATTTTGTGTATTCTTTATGTGTGCTTCTCTTTCAATTTATTTTGTGTATTCTGCATTTTGATTCTATATATATCTCTAGTGTAATCTACTGTAATCGGTTATATTAATTGGTTTAATATGTATGGTTTATAGTGATTTAATGTGTAGGTTTTATAGTTGATTTAATGTGATTTCATGGTTAATTGGTTCTCAAATATAGATCTGAGTATTGATTTCGATGACGATACCATCGATTTGGAAGATGAGCTTGAAGTTGAAAATGAGCATGAAAATGTGGAAAGTTCAAGCAAGTCAAAGCAAACTAAAGCTACTTGAAAAAGAAAGCGGACTTTGTATGTGTAGAAGTCCTTCGAAATGATATCGAAGAACAAAAAGAGTAATGATAGATGCAAATTCAAATGGTGTGGTCAAATCTATCTCTGCCCAACCTCGAGTGGGACAAGTAATATGATTAGACACTTGACTCTTACTTGTCCTAAGTATAAATCGCATGATATACGTCAAATGGTGATTAAGAAAAATAAATCTGGGTTTGTTGGTGTTCGTCAACCCAAGACTAAGACTCAAGAAGAAGTTAGGAAGCTTGTTGCTGAAGCTTTAGTGTTGCATGATTTGTCTTTTCAATTTGTAGAATGGAAAGGAATTATAAGAATAGTTGAGTTTTTAAATGATGATTTTCATATGGTTTCTAGGAACACCGTGAAAGCAGATGTGTTGAATTTGTTTGAGAAAGGTAAACAAAACCTTAAAAAATGTTACAAGATGCCCCTAGTAAAATTTGTCTAACCTCGGATTTATGGACTTCCATAGCTACTGATGGTTACATGTGTATGACTGTGCATTTTATTGATTCTAATTGGGTTTTAAATAAGAGAGTGATGAGCTTTTGTTTTATGCCTCCTCCACATAATGGGGTATTTATTGCTAATAAAGTTATGTCATTATTGTTTGAATGGGGTATTGAAAAGAAGCTTTTTTCCATTACTTTGGATAATGCTTCATCAAACAAGTGTTTTATTGATAATTTAAAAGGTTAATTGAATATTAGTAAAACACTTGTTTGTGATGGAGAATTCATGCATATCCGTTGTTGTGCCCATATTATTAATTTGATTGTTCAGCATGGATTGAAAGAGATAGATATGGGTAGACATAAAATTCGTGAGAGTGTAAAATATGTGAGAGGGTCTCAAGTTAGAAAGCAAAAATTTTTGGAGTGTGTCAAGCAAGTTGATTTAGACATAAAGAGGGGTGTCCGACAAGATGTTACTACTAGGTGGAACTTAACTTATCTTATGTTAGATAGTGCTCTTTATTATCGACGTGCTTGGTGTACTTTAGAGTTGACCGATAATAATTACAAGCATTGTCTTTTTACAAGTGAGTGAGATAGAGTTGAGAAAATTTACAAGTTTTTGCGTTATTTTTATGAGACAACTAACATTTTTTCTGGTTCAAATTATCCCACTTCAAACTTGTACATGCCAAAGGTGTTTTTGGTGCATTTTACTTTGTTGCAACATTTGGAGAGTGATAATAGGCTTTTGAAAAGCATGACAAATCAAATGTACAAAAAGTTGTAGAAATATTGGGCTGATTTTTGTGTTATTTTAGCAATTGCTATTGTCTTGGATCCCCGTTACAAGATAGAATTTGTTGAGGTTGTGTTTCAGAAGTTGTATGGTGTTATTGATGGATCAAAAAAGTTGGCACATATAAAATGTAAATTATTTTCTTTGTTTGATGAGTATATGGCAAGTTCCACTAGGGCATCTACCTCTAAGGCCACCACATCATCAGCAATTCCTAGTACACAAGTGACCAATGCACAAGTAAATACAATAGATGAACTTGACTTGGTTTTGATAGTAAGAAATAATATAATTTTCTTATTATATATTTGTAATATTATTTTACCATAATAATTTATCTAATAATATTTTCTTTTGTTATTAATTATATATTGATAGGATTTTGACATGAGATTTGGTGATGGAAGCATTACAACTCACAAGACGCAATTGGAGCTTTATTTGGAAGAACGAAGGCTTGAAAGATCGGTTGATTTGGACATTCTAACCTTTTGGAAGGCTAATGAAGCTCGCTTTCTTGAGCTTTCTGCCATGGCTTGTGATGTTTTGTGCATCCCATTATCTACAGTTTCATCCAAATCAGCGTTTAGCAATGGTGGTTAAGTTTTTGATCAATACCGAAGTACACTAAAACCTGATGTGGTGGAAGCAATAATTTGCACTCGTGATTGGATAATTGGTAGAGGTAACACACTAATTTTGTGCTAGTGATTTATTATAATTATCTTTCATTATTTTTCAATTATTTTCATCATTAATTATTGTAAAGAGGGAGATTGTTTTGCTAGAAGACGACATAGAAAATATATTGAATTTAAGTATTAATGAAGCTCCCCCTAATGCAAGTGCCCCTAGTAAATCAGTAGAAGACTCAACACCAAATTCTTTCACTTAGTGGTAAATTCTCTTAATTATATTTATTAATTTTAAGATTGTGAATGTAAATATCTAATTTTATGTTTTTGTGTTTTTTGTGTAGCTTGAAAGTCCTTTTGGAGTTTGGAATCAATAAGGAAAGAATTTTAAGTGACAAAAGTTTGATGTTGAAGAATGATAATGTTATTTGATTTTAATTTATATGAATTTGCATTGAATTTAATTTTGTTGTGATTTTTAAATGCGGATGATATGGAATTTTGTGTAGTTGATTTAATATGTTGGTTTTTATGTGTTGAATGAAGTGTTTAAATATTTTATGATGAATTATTTGTTATATTTGTGGTTGCATTGAGTTTGATGTTGTTGTGGTTTTTTAAATATGGATGGTATGAAATTTTATGTAGTTGATTTAATATATAGGTTTTTATGTGTTCATTAGGTGTTTAAATATTTGATTGTGAATTATTTATTATATTTTTGTTTGAATTGAGTTTGATTTTATCGTGGTTCTTTAATGTGGATGATATAGAATTTTATAGTTGATTTAATGTGTAGGTTTTATAGTTGATTTAATATTTAGTTGATATATTATTTATTATATTTGAGTTAAACAAATTAAACAGGTTAGATGGGTTAAACGAATCAAACGAGTTAAACAAATTAAATAAATTAAACGGGTTAAACGAATTAATCGATTTAAATGACTAAACGGGTTAAACGAATTTGTGTCATGTCAATCGTGTATAAACGAATTCGTGTCGAATCCAAAAATATCAACCCACTTCTTAAACGAATTTGTGTTGAATTGATCGAATTCATAAACGAATCGAATCTAATTCAGTTTAACCTGACACGCCAACCTATTTTGCCACCCCTACCAATGGGTTTCACATCAAATGACTTTGTGTGTGATTTTTGATGAAATTTTAAAATTAGTCAAAAGCTGCTGAAATTTCCATGTTAGCTGTGACAGTCTTTTCTCTTTTCTTCTAATTAGTGTACCATGTGGTTGTCATTCTTGAATCTTGGTATTTCTATTAGATTCTACACTTAATAAACTTTCATTTGATACTAGTTTGCTCAAATTGGAGTTTTGTGCAAACCACAATGACTTTCCAAAAATGGCAGCAGTGTGTCAAAATTTCATTCCTTAGCACTACGGTTTTGAAACATCTTTAAGTTAATGCAATGAAGAGTGATTTGATTTGTAAAATTGGTATAGACTAATCTCATCCATACAAATCATGTTTTGGATTGGTTGATTTTCAAAGTCTTTAATGTGTTTTTTCAGAAACAGTTGTACCTGATGGTTTTTGAGTTAGATGTCCAACAATTTAATTTGGTTTTCCACGAACATTTGTACTCGAAGGTTTCAAGTTAGATGTTTAGTGGTTTAACTTGACTTTTCAAGAACATTACATCTAACGGTCTTGAGGACATTTGACAATAGTGCTTTGATTTTCCTTTTGTGAACCTAAAGACACAATCATCCTATGTGGCAAAACTTCCATATTGCTTACAATGCAATGACTATGAAATGTGGAAGTCTTAATAGATTGCTTCTCGTATACATTCATTTGTATTTAATGTTTTACCCATGGATGATGTGAAGTATAAATTGTGTGGACATGCTTAAATCAAGATTTATATGTTGTCTTGAGGTTTTAAATTTTTACTAGACTTTGTAGCGCAACACTTATTTTCCCTAGGTTATAGTGGCAGATTATTCAATTTTGTATTTTTTGTGGGCTAAAGGCTATTTTTTAAAGGTTGTATAGAGATGAATAATTTGATCGTGTTACATTCTCTTTGATATAGATATATGATAAAGATTGTAATTACATATGTAATATTCAAATTATAATTTTTTACATTGGAAATATAAAAATATATGCATTTTGTGTGATATTTATGATAATTGGAATGCCTAACAAATGTTATATGGAGAGACGGAATATTTATTTGTGATGAACATTATCTATGGATTTTTAAATATTGTAAATACAAGTGAGTGATAGACTTGGAAAATTTTAGGAGGAAAAAAAAAAAAAAAACTTAGTAAAAAATTTCTATATTTATCTGTTCCCCATTTACTTCTAATAATCATGTGCTCAGATTTTGGACCATAACAAAATATATGTGGTAAAACTCTCAATATGAGGGAAGCATCCATAAATAAAGATTACAAAAATTGTTTTAAACTAACAAAACTATAACCTCTCTTTAAAATTTTATAAGAGAATTATAAGAGGGAGAAAAGAAAATCACAATTCTGATTGAGAATGGGATGCATGAACAACTAATACACATGGGTTTATAAAGGCATTTGCATGGTGGTGATCAAGCTTTCTTCACCATTAATTTACTTATTAAAATATGAAAATATGAATTGTACATCATAAAGAATTCATATTTTAATATAGATTTTCATGAAGATTAAATCTTGATGTTTCCACCTTCAATTTAGTTAAGCTTAGTTGCATTTAATGAGCCACCTATGTAAGTTAAAATAAATAAATAAATAAATTCATTATTAACAGTAAGTTTTCACTTATTGTTAAGCTAAGGTGATAGTAATTAGTTATGGGTTGTTGTTTTTTTTTCCTAACAAGAATTATTTTTACTAAAGTTTTAATTTAAATGGTTTTAATTAATTTATTTTTACTTATATCTTAATTTAAGTTAAAAAATATCTTATTTAATAAGTTAAAATTTCTTACTTATATCTTAATGAAAAATACTTTTATCAATAAATATACGTTACTTTCTTAAATTAACCTCTTCTTATTATATTATTATCAAAATATCTCTAACAGTATATATATATATACACATCCTCTATTCTAATCAAATTCAAACTCTAACCCTAAAATCTTACCTCTAAAGGACTGATATCTGCCATTGCTAGTCACTAACTAATTACCAAAAGAGGTAAGTCTCTTTCCATTTGAATGTGAGGAGACCGTAAGCCTCCCCCATTCCTAATGATTGGTGGGGTTGTTGGCCTTCGGTATGGAGACCAATAGCCTCAATCATCGATGTATGAAAAGGTCATCCTTTGTCATGATGCAGACCTCCTCTTACACTAGGGATTGACATCGTCAGCCTTTATCATTAGTATGAGACGAGGAATGGCCTCCTCTTATATCACTAGTGACGAAGGAGGTGCTTCCTTCATCTTTAAAAAAAATAAAAAAATTTAAAATATTATTTTATTTAAATAAAATAAGATAATTAAATATAAAATATGATAAATAAAAGTGTAATGGTAATAGTACAATCACATATAGTCTTCTCAAGTCTTCGCTCTAAAAAAGTCTCTAGAGAGAGAAGTTTTATAGAAATTTATGGATAACTCAGGTCACTTGAAGCGAGAAAGGTCAATTTTCTTCTCCTTTTCTTCCTCTCTTTTATTATTCTTTACTAGTTTTAAGGTTTTTAAAGGTTGAATTTAGATGATTTATAGATCCATCCCCTAAAAGCCAATTTGTTTTTTGCAGGATCTGGTTTTGAGTGAATATCAACAACGATTCAACCTCCTCTGCGAATATTCCTTCTAAATCTATGCAATTAATAGGGTTTTGTCGTCCTGTAGTCCCATGTTCTTTGAAGTTCAATTCAAATGTAATGGTGAGATTTGGGAAGAATCTTTTGGTTTTTGGCGTAGGACCTTGATGGATTTAATTGTGACAAATAACCTTTCACTAGAAAAGGTGATTTGATTGCTTAAAGAGAATGCCTTCTTTTGTTTTCCGTTTCTAGCTCTAGTTATTAGTATTAGAAGTCGAAGGTGTTAGAGGGAGGCCAAACTCTAGTAATTTATTTTGTTTTAATGCTTTTATGTTTGTGAGTGTTATTAAAGTTCTTTATAGGTTTGTTGGATTGCAGAGTTGTCAAACTATTTCTAGGTATGGAAATTGTTTCGCATACCATATGATCAACCCAGCTTTCTCCTCTCTTGAGAATATATGTTGGCTTCCTGTGAATGTATTTTTTGTGGGTGTAACTTTTTTTGTCCCAACTTTGGTTGGGTGTTTGTGAATGAACACCAATATATTTAAAAAAAAAAAAAATTGTACAACCACTTAATATTTTAAAAAAGCAAACAAAAATCAATATCTTATTTGTAAAGTTCTATTAAATAATTACTTACAATAAGGTCTTATAAGACCTAAGGAAAAAAGAAAAGAAAAAAAGAAATCATCTTAGTTACAGGTAGAGATACTTTTAGGGTGCCTTCGTGGTTTCTGGAGTTGTTAGCTATTATGGGTATTTTCTAGATTCATCAAATGGGCTGGTAAAAGCCTAATAGAAGTCTAACCAGTCAACCTAATGAAGTGGCCTAACAAACAAGACCCAATTTATCAACATCCAACCCATGCGAGCTTTACAGCTTGCGCTAGCGAGCTCGTAGCATGGCAGTCTTACAGATCGTTGCTAGCATTATACAATTCACACCATGCATAGCTCGTTACTCAGAACAAGGTTGAGCTCGAGATAGTCTAATACAGTGTACAACTCGCTCAATGACCAATTAGACAAGGAAATCTTCCAAAAAAGACAGTGATCTGATTTGATAGTGATTCTTCCACCAGAGTTGGAAATAAATTCATATTTGAACTTGGTCAATATGATCTCTGATTTTACAAAATAGTTTCCTGATTCGGTGCTAACCGATTAGAAAACATAGTTAATTCAAAACTCTTTTCCTGTTTTATTTCAACCTAAATTGTAACGTCTCTTTCTCTATAAATAGAGGTCAAATTCATTGTAACATATACATAAGGAATATTACATTGTTACTCTGTAGAATTATTAAGAGGAACAGTTGTAGATGTAGGCACATTTGCTGAACCACGTTAAAAATCATCCTTGATTGTTTTTATTCTCTACTTTGCTATTTTTCTCTTGCTTTTTGTTTCGTCTTACATTGATTGCAGGTATTGAGCTGTGAACTCTCATCGACTAGAGATCAACGTCGACATTTTGGCGCTGGAAGGAGTGCCTAAACTATAATCTGCTTTGTTGTAATTTCTTGGTCTTCAGAAAGCATGGCAAGAATAAAAGCAACTAGATATATGGGCTCACAGGCTGACTAAGTAAAGAGTCAGACTAGTCAACACCAATATGATGTGCAGCAGGTGGAAGACGCACTTATGCCCGCAGCAGACACGTCTCATGGCCAAGTAATGGGTGCTACCGCAGTCATGCCTTTTTTGCCCCCTCGCCAGCCAGTTCTGATTGCCCTAACAGATGAGGGGCTCTAAGCATAGCATCAAAGGCAGGAGGCATTGGAGAATATGGTTTGACAACTTGCAGATGCAGTAAGGGCATTGACACAAGCTTAAGTGTAGAATGCGCTCAGAGTTGAGGCTGCTGCTCCAAGGCAAGTATATCCACAACAAGAAAGAATGCAAGTGCCAAAAAGGCTAGTGAGGGAGGTGCCACGACCTACTGGATCAGCTCCCTCCTCCAATTCACGTTTTAGGGCCGGAGGTCGCCATACCGACGACGAAAGAGAAGTTACCCATCCAGTTTAGTGATAAGAGTAAGTCATGATGGAAGTCGTCGTATGGAAACTGACTATGATAGAGTCCGAGCTGCATCTTGGTGTGAAGAGGATGAGGTAAATGATTAGCAATATGCAAGGTCATACCAAGCTGGCTGCTCGTTCAGAGAAAGCCAGAGATACGAGCTAAAACGCCGCTCTCCAGGTCATGATTATAGAAGGAGACACGGGCCCCGAGACCTACAAGTAGAGGAACTTCTCTAGAGGGTCCAACAGCTTAAAGCACGATCTAATGCCTCGTACCAGCGTAAGCAGTATGGAGAAAGGACTTCGTTTATTAGGGAGATCCAGATGTAGCCTCTCTCTTATAGATTCAAAGTCCCAAACATTCCACAGTATAATGGGGACAGCAACTCCTATGATCACCTTGACGCATTTAATGTCCAGATGGATTTGCATATGGACAAGCGTCTTCCCAGCCACCTTGAGGGACATCTCGCGGACTTGGTTCAAGAATTTCCCAGCTCGCAGTATTGGAAGTTAAAAAAACTACCAGCAGAAGTTTGTTAGCCAGTACAGGGCTTTGAGGAGGCAGCTCGTACCATCTTACCATCTGGCCACCATCTTTCAGCATCAAAACGAGCCATTGAAAGACTACATCACTAGGTTTAGACTAAGGTCGCTAATGTGGAAAGCCCATCGGATGAAAGTATTTTGACTAGAATCTTGGTTGGACTGTGTAAGGATGCGAAATTGTATGAAAGCATTTACAAGTCTCTAGTGAAGGATTTGGGAGAATTCTATGAGCGAGCTGCCAAAGAGATCACATGGGAGGAAACCTTCGGCTCGAAGAAGTCCAATCAGAAAAATGAAGCGGGCAGTTCCAACCAATCAAAAAAGAGAAATAATTATAGGAATGAAGGTGAAAGTTAAGGTAGTGGATCAAGCCACCAGATTGCTAAAAAGGCTCGGAGAAAGCTCAAGAATGAGCGACCTCAATGTCATGGTCGTTATAATAGTTACAACATTCTATTAGATTCACAGGACATAATTTATGCAGCAGAAAGGAACATGAAAGATTTTAGAAAGCCCAATCCTTTAAGAGCCTTTATTGAACATAGAGATGGAAGTAAGTTTTATGCTTATCATAACGAGTTCGAGCACAGTGCTTCTGATTGTTGGACGTTGAAGGACGCCATTGAAAAATTGATCAAAAGAGGTTGCTTAAGAGATTACGTAGTAAGACCAGTAGACTTGTGACCTCCGAGACAACGACCTTAATAGCAACAATAGCCAACATAGCAGCAACCCCAATGAGCTCCCAAGTAAGAGCACGAACCTACAGTAAGAACAATTTTTACTATTTATGGTGGCCCTCATATCACAGGTGCATCGAACAGGTCGCATGAAAGGTATGTTCGGGAAGCAAATTATGCCTTGCAAGTCAGTGGGTCGGAGGGACCTACGAAAAAAGCGATGACGACGTCGGATAAAATTATGGTCACTTAGGAAGATGCAAAAGGTGTGGTCTAGCCTCACAATGATGCACTTGCTCTCCGAGCCAAGATCAACAATATGAAGGTGCGACGTATCATGATTGACACTGAGAGCTCGGTCAATGTCATGTACAGGAGTTGCTTCGATCATATAGAGTTAGGACCAAAGCAACTGAAGCCTTCCACGGAGCTTCTTTATGGCTTCACTGGAGATGTTGTCACACCGGTGGGTTAGATTAAATTGCCACTTACACTCAGAGAAGTAGATCGTCAAACTACTGTGTTGGCTTATTTTTTTATCATTGATTGCCCATTAGCTTACAATGTGGTCCTGGGAAGACCTGTAATGAATGACCTAGACGTGGTCACCTTAACCAGGACCCTTACAATCAAGTTCCCAACCCCGAATGGTATTGGATCTGTTCGAGGGGAGCAGCATTTAACCAGACACTGCTATGAAGATGCTGTGAAGATGGGCGTCAGAGGAAAGAAAGTGAATGTGGTTTCAAGGGACAAGCCACGAGCTGTGAGTGAAAAGGGGGTTAGCCATGATCTTGACCCTCGTGAGGTGGATGCTGACTGAGCCACTGTGCCAGTTGAAGAGTTGAAGGATGTTCAAGTCAACGAGGTATATCCTGAAAGATGTCTGAAGCTGGGAAGAGGCTTAACTCTAGAAATAAGAGTCCAGCTCGCTGATTTTCTTAAGGCGAAATTGGATGTATTTGCATGGAATCATGAAAATATGGTAGAGATAGACCCCAAGGTCATGTCGTATAGATTGAACATCAACCTCCACTATAGGCCAGTTCGCTAGAAGATGAGAGCAATGATAGAGGAACACTTCTTTGTATTGAAGGAAGAGGTAGACAAGTTGTTAGCGAACAAGTTTATCTGTGAAGCTTACTACCTGACTTAGGTCGCCAATCTTGTGCTAGTAAAAAAGAAAAATGGAAAGTGGAGAACTTGCATCGACTTCACAGATTTAAATAAGGCATGCCCAAAAGATAACTTCCCCTTGCCCAGAATAGACCAACTCGTGGATGCAATAGTTGGTCATAAACTCTTGAGCTTTATAGACACGTTCTCGGGCTATAACCAGATTCCAATGAATCCCGAGAACGAATAGCATACCTCATTTGTAACCGATCGCGGCCTGTATTGCTACAAGGTGATGTCCTTCAAATTGAAGAATACAGGAGCGATCTATCAACGCTTGGTGAATATGAGGTTTGAAAAGTAGATTGAGAAAACCATAGAGGTCAATGTAGATGATATGTTGGTGAAATCCAAGCATGTGGATGATCATGTCCGTGACCTGAAAGAAATGTTCCAGATTTTGAGAAGCTACCAAATGAAGCTGAACCCGTACAAGTGCATATTTGGGGTAGCCTCTAGAAAATTTCTTGGCTTTATGGTAAATAGTAGGGGCATCGAGGCCAATCTAGAGAAGATCAAAGCATTGATTGATATGAGGTCTCCTACTCGGGTTAAAGATGTGCAAAGCCTTAATGGCCAGGTTGCGGCACTTAGCAGGTTCATCTCGAAGGCAACGGACAAGTGCATCCCATTCTTGGATGTTTTGAAGAAGGCAAAGAGCTTCAAGTAGATTGAACAATACGAGATAGCTTTCCAACAATTAAAGGAGTATATATGACGAGCTCCACTCCTTTCTAATCCCAAAGAAGGAGAAAAACTCATTTTATACTTGGGAGTATCTCAGCAGGTTTTGAGTGTTGCTTTGGTGAGAGAGGAAGAAAGGACGCAACTTCTAGTATATTATGTAAGTAAAAGGCTACAGAATATTGAAACCAGGTACTTGTAGATGGAGAAGCTCGTTTATTGCTTAATAGTAGCATCGAGGAAGCTGCGATCTTATTTTCAAGCCCACACAATCGAAGTCCTCACCCAATTTCCGCTGAAGCAGGTTCTCTAAAAAGCAGATACCTCAGGTCGCTTACTCAAATGGGCAGTAGAGCTCGTACAGTTTGACATTCAGTTTAAGTCGAGAACGACCATTAAAGCCCAAACTCTAACAGATTTTATTGCGGAATTTACTAGGCCTGTAGATGATGAAGTTGAATCTTTTGAAGGTCCGACCTAGGAGTTATCTGTTGATGGGTCATCTAGCAAGCTGAAGGTCGAAGCTGGAATTTTGTTGATTAGTCCTGAAGGCCATAAAATCCTTTACGTTTTGAGGTTTGGTTTCCAGGATACTAATAATGAAGCTAAGTATGAAGCATTGCTTGTAGGTTTGCATCTAGCTAAGGAGCTGCGAGCAAAACGATTAAAAGTTTTCAACGATTCTCAACTCATGGTCTGCCACATACTGGGGGAGTATCAGACCAAAGGACCCGAGATGGTTGTATACCTCCAAAAGGTCTATGAGATGCTAAATACTTTTCAGAAGTATAAGATAAAACAGATCCCACGAGCTCAGAACTCACATGCAGACGCACTAGCTCGCTTGGCAACCACTCGATATGCAAACTTTTTAGGGGCAATCCTAGTGAAACTCCTACCAACTCCAAGCACAAAAGATAGAGATTCAGTGATGGCCATAGTTGTATAGCCTGACTCCTAGATGGGCTTGATTTTGAGTTATTTGTAAGATAGAAAGTTGCTGAGTGACAGATTGGAAGCATGACGCTTACGAATTAGGACAGTCTGATATTGCATCTATGACGACGTATTGTACAAGAAAGGGTTTTTAGCTCCGCTGTTAAGATGCATTGATGGTTAGGACTGTGAGACTGTGATGAAGCAAATATATGAGGGCCATTGTGGAAACCATGTTGGGGGGCTGTCTTTGGCTCACAAGGCACTACGATAAGGATTCTATTGACCTACTATGAAACAAGACACTATCAACCTGGTCAAGAAATGTGACAAGTGCTAGAGATTCGTTCAGGTTCCATGAGCTCCACTAGTTTACCTCCAACAAATGGTGAGTTCATGGCTTTTTGCGATTTAGGGAATAGATCTAATTGGGCCATTATCGACAGCTCGTGGAAGTTGCAAACATGTTGTGGTCGCTGTGGATTATTTCACCAAGTGGGTAAAAGCTAAAGAGTTAGCATAAATTTTTATAACGAAGATTGAAAAATTTGTGTGGAATAACAATATTTACAGATTTGGGGTTCCACAGCAGATCATGACAGATAATGAGACTCAATTCAGCAGCGACCAGTTTCTCAAGTTCTACAACGACCTCAAGATTATTAAGAGCTTCTCAGCAGTTGACCATCCACAAGTCAATGGCCAGGTTGAACTTGTAAATAAGATTATAAAACAAACTTTGAAGATGAAGCTGGAGACAAAGAAATAAGCGTAGGTGGACGAGCTACAAAAGGTGTTGTGGGTTTATAGAATAATAACTCACAGCACCACAGGCGAAACACCATTCTCAATGGTATACGGATCCAAAGCCATAATCCTAGCAGAACTAGAAGTGACTTCGCAGCGGAGAGTGACCTTTAATCCGGAAGACAATGACCAATTACTTGCCACAAACCTAGACCTGCTAGAAGAAGCCAAAGAAGCAGCACGATTAAGGGTAGCGGTTATTAGCAAATGATTGCGAGGTATTGTAACAGAAAAGCTCGAGTTCGAAGTTTCAACGTGGGAGATCTAGTACTACGTTTTATTCTGCTTGGAGCTCGTAAAGCTAGTGATGAGTCCTTAGGCCCAAATTGGGAAGGTCATTATATGATCAAAGAGAACTTGGGAAATGGAGTTTATTGTCTAGCAAATGTGAATGGAGTTGAAGTCCTTCAAGCTTGGAATGTTGGGCATCTCCGTCCATATTATCGGTAACATTTTGATTACATGTACTCAATTTATAACTCAATTATTTCAAGTCAATGAAAACCCTAAGTTCCTTATGTTGATTTGAGTGATTGCTCTAATAAATTACATGTTCTTCAAATTTTATGAGTTGTTAGGCTCTTAGGTTCCCTCTTAGCTCATTGTCATACTCACAGCTTGTAAAAACTATAGCTATGACAGGCGAGGTTACGACCCTTACATAGCTCGCCAAATTGAAAACTATGGCAGGCGATGTTACGATCCCCTGCCTGCGAAATTCATAAAAATAGAGCTATGGCAGACGAGGTTACGACCTCCTGTGTAGCTCATAAAAATAAAGTCATGGCAGGCGAGGTTACAATCCCCTGCAAAGGTCATAAAAATAAAGTCATGGTAGGTAAGTTTACGACCTCCTGCAAAGCTCATAAAAATAAAGTCATAGTAAGTGAGGTTACGATCCCCTACAAAACTTATAAAAATAAAGTCATAGCAGGCGAGGTTACGACCTTCGGCATAGCTCGTCAGCATTTCAATATAGCAGTTAAGATTTCGACCTGCTGCTTCTCAAAAGATTTTATTATATTAACTATGTTGAATCAAACAATAACTTATCACATTAGCTTTGTGATTTCAAGCCAATATATTACACTGTTAAAATGATTAGCTCGCAAAAAGTTCCACAACTTAGAAAATAACATAAAATATATAACAGTAAATGAAAATATTCAAGCACGTGCAACATACGAGTCAAAATAAAGAAATTTTCGTTTAAGTTGAAGTCCATTACAAGTTGAGACGAAGTACAAAGATTAGAGCATAGAAACCAAGTCTAGAAGGAATGGAATGAGGCGAGCTACTGGTTGTTTTGATCGCAAGGAGGCGATCTCAAAAGAGAGTCATCGCTAGAAGATGAGCTAGAAAGTTTGGTGACTCGAGCAGGCTCAACTTGAGAGGTCGCACCAGGAATATCAACAGGTATCTCCATTGCCAATGGAAGCGCATCTGATACAACTGGAGATGCAGTTTTAGCCTTGAACCTTTTCACAGCTCGGAGTCCCCCTTCACCAAAAATAGAAAAATCTAGCTCAAGATGGGACGTTCACAAGGTGAAGAGGAAGTTCATGCCCATTTCTGTTTCAGCCTCATCTATGGCTTTAACGACCCGCACTTCCACCTCCTTAGCAGCTCTTTCTTTCGAAACGGAAGCTTCTAAATAAGCAGCCTCTAAATGGCGTTGAGCAGTTCTAGTTCGTTATAACGCATATTCTATTTATTGTTCGACCGCTTCAGCTCGCTTTGCTACCGCTTCTGCTCCTTGTTCAGCTGCATCAACTTGCTTCTCGACCATTTCAGTTAGTTGTAGTGCATCCTCTACTTGCTTTTTGGCTGCCTTAGCTCGTTTTGTTACAGCCTCTATTTGTTGCTCAGCAGCCTCAGTCCACTTCTCAGAAGTTACAACTTGCTATTCGGATTGTTTTAGCTCATCATTTGCCTTACCTAATTCATCTTCACAGTTGCGAAGCAAAGCAGTAAGATGAGACCTCGTAGCTTTATAGTTGTTTTCTGTACATATCAAAGCTTTTTTCAACCTCCTATCTAGCCATGATAGCATTCGCCAGCTTTGCATCGAAACCCTACTCGTACCTTCTGCCTTTCAGAGCCTTATCTGTCAAGGATTTGATCTCCTCATTTGCTTTCTCCAGCTCGTTCTCCAATCTCATTATGTGATCTTTAAAAGTCGTAGCCTCCCTCCTCTGCTTTATTGCTCTGAGAGCGGCCTGAAACTCTACAAGTTAGCATTTAATAAAACAAACAAGGAGTTAGAGAGAAGTGTAAGTTACCAACATTGCATGCCGACCTATATACTCGTCCAGGTCTAAACCATTAAGGGATTTATTTTCCAAGCTCCTCGTATGGGTCATCATGATAGTTGACCAGTTGTCGAGGAAGGACCTTAGATATCTCCCCCTTGATCCATCTTCAAGGTTTAGTCTAGTTGGTGAAGCAATCTCATCAGCTTATGCGACCTCAAGCTCTTTACCCTTGTATACATGACGTCGCATGATCGAGGTGCGCTTACATATTCTCTTTCTTCTCCCATCGCCGTTGGCACCAGTTTGGGTCTCCTTGGGTAGCACCTTGGATGGATTTTTTCCCACTTTAGGCTACGAGTTGGGGGTTAAGACTGGAGATGGATCTGCTGCTATTGCTGGAGGAGACACCTCGTTGGGAGCAGCTGAAAAAGGAGCTTTGGCCTTAACAGGTTACGTAGAGGGAGCAACTGAAAGGGTTTCAGTCTCAACAGGTTGTTCCTGAGAAAACTTCAGAAGAGTGAGTCTTTCCATAATTGGAGCTCGCTTAGAGGCGGAAGTTGATGCTGAAACTGGTATATGAGCTAGGTGAGAACTTGTAGGTGAGGTACGAGGTGGAGTTGGAGCCTCTTGGTCCGGAGCTAGAATTGAAGCTATCTAAGTTGATGTTTCTGCTCAAGCAAAAGTTGATGGAACTGCCTGAGTTGGAACGGGAGCTAGAGCTAGCTCTGCTTACAAGGTGGAAGCCATAGTTTGGACTAATTGGGGAATAGGAACCTGATCTACCTACAAGGTGGAGGCAAGAGCTGAAGCTGATTGGGAAATAGAAATGGCTTCTCCTGCGTTGGCTATATCAAAGACAGAAGGAAGCTCGAATTCTCTCTTGTTTCTTATGTCTCTTTTATTGTCTATTAGCGGAAAATCAATAGGAGGAGCGAGGTCGTAAGCCTAGAGGAGGTCATTATCAAATTTATCATTGATGGTCACTTCACTGAAATTGACAAGCACCTTGAGAACCTTCTTCTTCTCGCTGCTAAGAGAAGACCTATTCGCCTTCAAGTTTACAAAACAGAGTGTCAGTGTAAAAAAAAAAAAAAATAGTTGAAATTTCTGAGATTCATAACTTGCGAAGTATTTCCTCTATTTACCTAGACTTAGCACGATGTTGAAATTTTTGAGATCTTTGAGAGAAAAGCAAAAGATGAAGAACCAGCTTGTCTTGTAAGCCCTCGCATTAGACTTACCATTCGCATCTCTTCAGGGTAGGAGACTCTTGAAGTCCAATTGATAAGCTGCAAGATAATAAATTCCGTCTCGCTTTCCATCTTTTAAACCACTACCACTTTTGATATTGTAAAGATGGTTTATAATTTTTTAAGTTGGGGGAGGAAGACCTTTTTTAAGAAAGGCTAAGGTTAATAAGGTTAGCTACGAATACGAGTTCAGGGTCAACTGGAATTGTGAAAGCTTGACTATGTTCAAAAACTCGATTAGGTAAGAAGGGACTGAGAACTTAAGCTATTGCCTAAGATGTTGGGTACTGATAGCGATGTACCCCTTAGAAGGATAGCATGTGTGGTCGTCAACAGCAGGTGACATCGCACGACAGCCTCTAGGGATATAGTATTGAAGAGTGACTCCCTCCAGCTCGACGAAATCTATTGTAGAAGAATTACACACAAACACCTTGCGAGCTTGCCTCTCCTCACGAGCTCGCCGCTCTGTTTCAAGTCGACGAATCGTTTCAAGATCGGCCTGAGCTGTAAATTACTCTGGGACCTCCCCGCTTTGAGTTGTCTCACCAACATTACGAACTCCGCCTGAAGCCATCATACAAAGGGGGTACAGTTAGGTTGCAGCAAGTAGACCATACCTAAATGACTCAAGGAAATTCCCTATTCTACAAATCACATGCCACAGAGCACTAATATGATGAGGGGCTTGACCTATGAGAAAATGACCTATGAGCTTTAGATCTATAGGTGCCTAATCCTACAATTCGCATGCATAGCAAATCACAAACAGTAAACAAATTGCGAATGAACAAGCAACAAGATCAAACCAACAAAAAATGAAGAGTCGTGATCAACAAGAAACATAAAATTACAAAAACTCAACATCGAGAATATGAATAATTCAACTCATTTCAAACACAGAATGCAAGTGCAACGCAACATCAACACAATGAAAAACATATTAGAAACCAAAAACTTGAAGTTAAAGAAGAAACTCACCGTGAATCTTCGTCGAAGGTAGGAAATAAGGCAACTGGAGATGAAGAATTTGAGAAAAACCGATGGAAAAACGCAGCAAAGAGAACTTAATGGCTGGAGAAGAAAATGACAGGTGAAAAAAAAAATGAAAAGGCTTCACCAATTTATAAAAGCGATTGAGCTCGTGCCCTAGCCGTCCAATTTGGAAAGTATGTAACCGCCTTGAATCTAGCAGTGCAGTACGAGTTACGACTTTGTAATCATGTAGCCGTCAGTTGAAAAATGTGCGCATTAAATGCGCGTGGCACGAGACGCGATAGTGCTGGTTCAGTTATCGTCTGAATGGTCGTCACATGTCAGAACTGATGAGATAGAATTTGAAAGAGCATGAAACGATAATTCAATACAAGTTAGCTTTTGCCAGCGAACTCGAGCTCCCTATTCGCAGAACGAACTGAAAGTTGGGGGGTTGATGTTATGGGTATTTTCTAGATTCATCAAATGGGCTGATAAAAGCCTAATAGAAGTCTAACCAGTCAACCCAATGAAATGGCCTAGTAGACAAGGCCCAAGTTATCAATATCCAACCCATGCGAGTTTTACAACTCACGCTAGCGAGCTCGCATCATGGCAGTGTTATAGGTCGTTGCTAGTATTATACAATTCGCACCATGCACAACTCGTTACTCAGAATGAGGTCTAGCTTGAGATCATCTAATGCAGTGTATAGCTCGTTCAATGATCAGTTAGACGAGAAAATCTTCCAGAAAAGGCAGTGATCTGATTTGATTGTGATTCTTCCACCATAGTTGGAAATAAATTCAAATTTGAACTCAGTCAACGTGATCTCTGATTTTACAGAACAATTTCCTGATTCGGTGCTAACCGATTAGAAAGTGTAGTTAATTCAAAACTCTTTTCCTGTTTTAGTTCAACCTAAATTATAACATCTCTTCCTCTATAAATAGAGGTCAAATTTCATTGTAATATATACATAAGGAATATTACACTGTTACTCTGCAGAATTATTGAGAGGAACAGTGGTGGACGTAGATACACTTGTTGAACTATATTAAAAATCGTCTTTGATTGTTTTTATTCTCTGCTTTGCTATTTTTCTCTTGCTTTTTGTTTTGTCTTACATTGATTGTAGGTGTTAAACTGTAAACTCTCGTCGATCAGAAATCAATATCGACATTAGCGAATCTGATTTTAACTGTAGTTATTGACATGACGTATAAATAGTGATGCATTGTAATTAGTGTAATCATAAGCATTAATCAAACACAATGAAAGCTTGAAATTCAACAATGGCAGAACAGTTTCTCTTAGGAGTTTAATAGGCATTTCGTCAAACACTTTTCTTCTTTTGCCAAGCACCTTTAACCAACCATTTTCTTTGGATTCTTCTCGAAAACAATAGAAGATTGAAGTTCGAATATAAGTATCTAGAATATTTTATCATGATGCGGGACCTCTGACATTATGGTCGGTAGAATTGCTTTTTCCTTATTTTGGATGGTTGGTAGAAACGACTTAACGAATAATGCGGATGTGGGACCTTTGAAACTTTATATTGCTGTTACCATAAAACACCTATTTAGTTGCTTTTATTACTATCCACTAATAGACAAAAATAATATATTCTTTTACAAACGCCACCGACTTATAATGTAGCATAAGAATCTGACATGCATGCAGTCGGGCATCACCTGGAAAGTTCGGATCTCATGATCGTGTACATAACCATTCGTTATTTTTGTCCAAGCATCAAATAAGAGATTCGAATGAATGTTTGGGAAAAAAGTGATAGACACGGGATTGAAAAATAACTACCACATATATATTTACATATATATTTATTCATGATCGAGGAGGTAGTGTACTGTTTTCTAACATTCGATTCATAACTCAAGTGGATAACATATAATTTATCACATGCGTAATAAAGGTTCAAGCCTAAATTAAATACAAAAGTTTTCATCTGTTGGAGTAGATACATTTGTAGTATTAAATCTTGATATGTAATGATAAACCGAGAATATATACCTTATATTTATTTATATATGAGACAATATTTTAGCACAAAGAGACAGTTTATTGCTGCTCTTTTTTTATGGTCAAAGTAAGTACCCTACAATCTGTATCTTAAAATGTAAATCTGAATTTTTAATTAATTTTTCAATTATTAATATTCATCTTAAGAATACATATATAAGTATTATACAGTTACATGTGGTTTTCACAAAGGTATCACTGAAAACAAAATGACTTTCTATGACAATGATAAGATTCCACATTGAGGTACAAATTTTTCAGTGACAAAAATGTTTTTATAGCATTACGTGTTACATATTATGAGATCTTTTTTTAGAAATAAAAAAACCCTTCAAATATCGTAAACAATTACATATTAAATCATGGTCGCGCTGTTGTTGGTGCATGTATAACAAGGGTTTTATGATGCTTTTTAAGGAAGTTCTTTGTAACTCATACGACCTAACTCAATACATCTTCTTTGGAGGGAAACCTGAAACAACAAAAGTCATCTAAATATGTTATAAACAACACAAGAATCCAGAATTCCCCAAGAAAAAACAACTTCAAAATATCATTAACATACTTATACTTTGGATTGCAATATGTAGTATCCAAGTACAGCACATTACTGCAGTGGTTTACAAGAAGCAGGTAAGTTCGCATCATTTTACAAGCCCGTACCTAAATTTATTCATAGAGTCACTGGACCAAGTTTTAACTGATCTCCCTTTCCAGTGCCTCAAAACAAAACTTGAATATCTGCGGTACATGCAGTGGTTCACCATGTATAATCGGTTTAATATATGTCACTCTTGCAATGACTTTGTAATCCACCAGACTAGGAAATCCATGCAAATATATCCATGACTAAGTATGATAATAGCACTCCAAACTTCAATCTTGTTATGAATACAGTTCACGTTCAGACGAAATAGAAAAGAGGAAACAATGTATCTCATTCTCGACAGCCCTCCAACAGAGATTTGGAATCTCATGACAAAAAGCTTGTAATTTGCTGATAGCAGTGAAACAACTAAACTCAGTAGACGGGAAACAAAAGCATTGCAAGAATCCAGTCATCATTATCGACACTTGGTATGATCTATTGTCGAGCTATTTAAAGCTGCAAACCATGAGAGTGGAGATACAAATTTCACACATTCTCTGAGCTCAGTAGGCTACAACGCTCACTGTATGGAACTTAATATCATATCTGAAGAAAGACAGTGAAGCAAATCATCAATCAGTCTAAAGGGAAAAAAAAGTTTGTTTCTTTGTATAATATAAATGCACAACGGTACCACATATTTGAAAATTCGTAATTATTTCATTTCTTTTAGTTTACTGTTTGATTAGTTAAGAAATTGGTATGTGATTCCCATGACTTCTTATCTATGAAAAGCATACAAGAATCCAAATCCATACTACAAAAAACTAGCAGTCAGATATTTGATGAAATTTAAGTTAACACAGGATGATAAATTTAGTAGCTAATAATTATTTGAATATTAATTCTCTAAGACAGTTAGTTTACTGTTTGATTAGTTAAGAAATTGGTATGTGATTCCCATGACTTCTTATCTATGAAAAGCATACAAGAATCCAAATCCATACTACAAAAAACTAGCAGTCAGATATTTGATGAAATTTAAGTTAACACAGGATGACAAATTTAGTAGCTAATAATTATTTGAATATTAATTCTCTAAGACAGTTTACTGTTTGATTAGTTAAGAAATTGGTATGTGATTCCCATGACTTCTTATCTATGAAAAGCATACAAGAATCCAAATCCATACTACAAAAAACTAGCAGTCAGATATTTGACGAAATTTAAGTTAACACAGGATGATAAATTTAGTAGCTAATAATTATTTGAATATTAATTCTCTAAGACAGTTTGACAAACAGTAATCATGCATACCGGTAACACAAAATCCAGATCCAAGAAATTATATGTATACAAGTTACTAACCTGTGGTAATACAAATTATGTCAAGAAACGCTCTCGGTGTAGATCTTATGAATCTAAAAGGAGTTCAATGGTGGTTAGACCTCTTAAATAGGCTTTGCACTGTTTGAAGCATTGTTCTAAAAGTAAAAGCATAAGAATTGGTGAAATGCAATAACTAACAAAAGTAAAGGAGAATACTAAAATATATGGCAACAAAATATTACAAAATTATCATATTATCAATTAGCCAAGTGCATGTAAAAGCTGGAATCCAATAATCAACATGGTTTAGTGTAAACCATCAACTCTGTAGCACATAGATGCTGCATAATGAACACTGAAGAAAATATATAAACATAACTCAAAACAAGCATAGATAACTTCAATTTTACAAAACACACACTATCCTGAGGCCGAAAAGGATAGAAGAGATTTTTAGGTTGAAAGTTAGAACTCAGCAACATATGCTCTGTCCATGGCTGGTTAAATGTTGGGCTTCGAAAGGAACTGCAAGTATTATGAATTTCATACAAATTCACATTAAGGATTAATAATAAATTAAGAACATTACATTAATTTCATAAAACTGCTCCTACCAAAAGGCTTGCCCAACTACTTGGTGAGAAACTCCTGAAACAGGTCACTTCTTATCTGAAACTGATGAGGTCATGCTAAAATGTCAAAGACACTACTAGCTACATCCATCCCACATCTCTACTCACTTGTCCTGCTATCAGAATTCAGATGCAAAATAAATAACTATAGGTTACCAAAGTAAATGCATAACAAAAAAATAAATATTTCAAGATGTATTCTCATTTTTATTTCCATTTCCTACATTTGTTGAAAAGCTGAATAAATCATTTTAACAGAACATACTTGTAGTAGAAATCTGCAACAGTGGCTGGGATGTCCTTGGAATTCATTTGTTACTGTTCTTTCTCATCCTGCATGTATAGCAGAAATGTCACATGCAATAAAGAAAAAGAAAAAGGTTAAGTTAAAATAAAATTCATCCATGAATACTACATTACCTGATTGAAACTCCAGAGGGATTGGCTTCAATGCTTGCACCTGTACAAGAGGAATTATAGTGTTCCCCACTGAAACCAGTTTGCTAAATGCATTCGCCATCTAACTCTATGCAGGGAATTTGTCCTTTCCACTTGAAGCATTCTTTCCTCAGAAGAGGACAGTTTGAGATTCTGAGTCATCCAAGAGAGGAAAAAAGGCCTTTTAAATGCAAGGAGCGAAGCTTCTGGCAATGAATGATCTCCAGCTCTCTGAGTAATGTGAGATTATTAAGTCCCCTGGACAGAGTTCTAAGGTCTTTCAGTCTACAGATGCAAAGAGACATAAGATTTCCAGGAAGCATATATTCATTATCTGGAAAGGAATGTATATCTCGGAAACATCCACCAGAAATGCTGAAATCTTTAAGAGAGGTCAATCCGTGCAGATTCCACTCGGATATGGGATGCTGGAGATTCTTACAATTCCAAATCTCAAGTGATGTTAAATTTTGGGGCAAACAGCCAAAGGATAGAAGACTTTGACAATCACATATCGTTAGACGTTGAAGAGACATGGGCAGTCCAGTTTCTGGAAAAGATTTTAGATTGGGACAATTAACTATAGCCATTTCAGTAAGATGTGACAGATCGTGCAGGAACTCAGGTAATTCAGAAATGGTTTCAAAATCTGAGATTTCAATACATTCAAGTAATTTACTATTTTCAATATTCCCAATCATAGTCTCTGTAAGAGGTTCTGAAAGCTTTAGCATTTTAAGACCAGAGGGCAATTTGCCAGAGGCAGAACATTTAAGAGATGGACAACCAACGATCTTCAAGATCTCAAGCTGTGACCCATAGCTGCTGTTATCATCACACATAATTCCTTCAGGTATGGACTGCAGATTTTTACAAAATTGAATTGTCAACCATTTTAGCGTGGTAGGTAACTTGCCTTCAGGAAAGGATTTGAGAGAATGGCACTTTTCAATCTCCAATTCTTCAAGACAACTCATTATATTTTTCGGCAAGGCCCTCAGTGCTGGACAATCTTTAAGTATAAGATGTCTGAGCATGGATACAGAAGCTGTATCTGGAAATGACACAAGATTTGGGAACGATTCAATTAGTAAATATTCGAGAGAAATGAGATGGTGCAGCTGAGGTGGCATATTCTTCAGGTTACCAAAACATGATGAATCTGGATTCACCAATGACATCGACTGGGAGTAGCCTTCAGCAGTAGAAATACTAAAATTGACTGGTACAACCCTCTGCCTCCCCAACGAATTCGATTCAGTGCAATTAGAAACTGTCTGAAGTTTAGGAGATCCTTGAGACCACAGAAATCGTTCTGGCAGACACGTACACTCTGTAAAATCCCTGAGCTTTAGAGTTTTTAGGGAGGAGAGGCCAGAAATGCTTCCCAGCATATCTTCATTGCATTCTATAACATTTAATTCATGAAGGCACACCAAATTTGGGCATTGAGTAACAGTAAGCTTCACAACAGAAGGAATTTTGCTGGGTGATTTTACCTGCAACTGAGGGCAGTTATGTAGGGTAAGCTGACAGAGCTGAGGAAAAGGTTCAGTAACTCCGTCATTAGACCAGTGCACCCACTTCAGCATATTTTTGAACTGCAGAATTTCCAAGGAAGGAAAAGGCTTAGCACTTTCTCCATAAAACTCGGCATCCACTCTTTCTATTCCATCCATGCGTTCGATGCATAACTCTCTAAGTACAGGTAGTAGCCCAAGTGATGGAAGTGACACAATGTTTCTACAATTATATAGGTTTAAGCATACCATATCAGTGAATGAGGGATCCCCTATCCATGGTGGAAATTTTGTTCCACCATAATGTGAAATTCTGAGCTTTTTAAGACCCCGATGAGGTCGTAGGAAGTCAAGCACAGACATATCAATCTGTTTATTCTGCAAATTATTTATGTTCTCACACCATTCCATGGCCAATTCATCAAGGTCAGATTTCTTGTTTAGATTGGCAACCCTTGCATCTACTATATCACCCACATTACCCAACCCATGAATGGAAAGCTCCCCTCGAAGACGCAAGTCTTTCAACTCTCTAAGACTGAGCTGATCACCTTTTCCCACGATATATTTGGTCAATACTCGCAGACTAGTTAAAATACCAATTCCTGGCGGCATCTCTAGCAAACAGTTTGTATCTCTAATATCAAGGTAATACAGGTGGATTAAACAGCTGATGTCTGAAGGTAACTTTGTTAATTCTGAGCAACCACGCAATCGCAATGTCTCTAAATTGACAAGATTACTTACCGATTTAGGTAAGCACTTAATCTTAGTATAAGACAAATTAAGGTATCGTAGATGCTTGAGATCACCAATTGAACTTGGAAGCTCTATAATATAATAACCACTCAAACAGAGGGATCTTAAGCATCTAAATGTTTTCAGCATCTCACTCAATACAATTCTGTTTAGGTAGCAACATGCAGTCCAAGGTGACTGATGGGTTGGTAGTGCTAGAAGTGTTCGTAAAGATTTCATTTTGTAGCAGTGTTTGAATCTTTGAGAGACATCATACACACGACGAGTGAAAGCCAAGTGACGAATCCTTTTAAGAGTTCCATCAGGCCCATCATTGTCAAATTCATTGTGCACATAAAAGCATATATCTCTGGCAACATATTGAGCCAGATCATGAATGAGGTCATGCATAACAAAATGTCTGCCACTTGATCGTTCAAAAAATGACCTTGACAACAATTCGTTAAAACAACCATGACCTACATCTTCCACCTGTTTCTTTTCTTGCTGTTGTCGGAGAAAACCCTCGGCCATCCATAGCAAAATCAACTCATCCTTATCAAATTCATAATCCTTTGGAAAAATCGAGCAATAAGCAAACAATCGCTTTAAATGGGAAGGAAGGTATTGGTAGCTTAGCCTCAGAGCTGGAATAATATTACTTCTTTCTGCTGGCAAATCCCATATCTTGCTATTTAATACAGCTTCCCATTTACCAGGATCCAACTTGTTCCGCAACAAGCCTCCCATGGTTTTTACTGCTAAGGGCAAGCCCTTACACTTTTTCACTATCTCTTCACCAATGACTTTAAGATCCAAAGGCACAGCTCTATTTCCGAATGCATGTCTTTGAAACAGAAACAAACTATCTTCATATGACAGCAACTTCAGATGGTAAGTAGCATCCGAGCCCATAGTTGATCCAACCTCTTCATTACGAGTCGTTACAATTATTTTGCTTTGAGAGTTCGCTCTCATAAAAGGCTTTTTTAAAACACACCAATTCTCAGAATTTTGGTTCCAAACATCATCCAAAATAAGTAGAAATTTCTTTCCACTCAACTGCTTTTCCAACATTACTTGAAGCTTCTTCAAATCACTAACACCATAAGTTCCATAACAGATTGCATGCAAAATTGATTTAGTTATCCTTACAACATCAAAATCTTCAGAAACATAAACCCACGCTTTCAAATTGAAACCATTAGTAACCTTGTCATCATTATAAACAAGTTGAGCAAGAGTTGTTTTACCTATACCGCCCATTCCACAAATAGGAATCACACCAACATCATCACCACACCACCAGCATTGAACAACAATTTTATGATTGCCTCTTTATCATTTTCTCTACCTAAAACATTAGGTTCAATCAAAGATGAGGATGGTAATCTCTGATATCTAAACATTTTCCTCTCATGAACAACAATTTCTCTCAATTGAAATATCTCTTTCTGTTTCAACATATCCTCCAATCTACCAGATATCTCTTCGAATTTAGAATTCATTTTTACGTTAGAGACATTCCCAAATGAATAGGAAAAATAACGTACCTTGTACGTGAAGCGTGAAAGGGTGTTCATCAACTTTCGCTGCAAATTTCGGGTTGCAAACTCATCAAGTATGTCCTCCAAATCATAGGCCAGGTCTCTTAGAAGGTCCAGCCAGAGTTGCAAGGATGTATCAGACATCTGCTTCTCGTCTGCATCTTGAAGCAAAGACTGCATCTTCGCCATAAGGTTTCCCAACTTGTTGAATTCATTTAAAACCTTCTCCTGACGTGCGAACTCGAGCAGATCAGAGGAACTTAGTTTATCAACCAGCTGTCCCACCATAGCTAAAACCATCGGTTCTGCGATTATTTCCATTATCAATTCTTAAGCTGTTGCTCTCTAGATTTTCCCAATAGATTTTTGGGTTTCTTTTTGCCGTGTGAGCAAGACTGTTTGGAATCTTTTTAACTTGTTTTTGAAAGCTATTTTAACTATTGCCCAAAAAACAAAAAAAAAAAAAAACCCTTTTTTGACTTTTGCTTCTTTTTTTCACAAATATTATTGCCGTAGAACTTCCACATTGTTACGATGCAATGACTATGAAATGAAGAAGTCTTAATAGATTGCTTCTCATATACGTTCATTTATATTTAATAATTTACTCATGGATGATGTGAAGTATAAATTGCGTGCACATGCTTAAATCAAGATTTATATGTTGTCTTAAGGTTTTAAATTCTTACTAGACTTTGTAACTCACCCCTTATTTTCTCCTAGGTTACAATAGCAGATTATTTGATTTGTATTTTTTGTGGGCTAAAAGCTATTGTTTAGAGGTTGTCAAGATAGTACATTCTCTTTTATATAGATATATGATAAAGGTTATAATTACATATGTAATAGTCAGATTATAATCGTTTATATAGGAAATATAGATATATGCACTTGGTGCGATACTTATGATGATTGGAATGTCTAATGAATGTTATACGGAGAGACGAAGTATTTATTTATGAATGCAAATGAGTGATACACTTGGGAAGCTTTAAAAAAAATAAAAAAGAAAAAGAAAAACTTAGCCAGAAATTTCTAAATTTACCTACTCCCCGTTTACTTTTAATAATCATGTGTCCGGATTTTGGGACATAACAAAATTTACGTGATAAAATTTTTAATGTAAAAGAAACATCTATAGATAAAGACTAAAAGAATAATTTCAAACCAATAAAATTACAATCACTTGTTAAAATTTTATGAGAGAATAATAAGAGAGAGAAGAGAAATTCACAATTCTTATTGAGAATGGGACGCATGAACAACTAATACGCATGCCTTTACAAAGGCAGTGCGGGGTAGTGATGAAGCTTTCTTCACCATTAATTTACTTATTAAAATATGAAAATATGAATTGTACATCATAAAGAATTCATATTTTAATATAGATTTTCATGAAGATTAAATCTTGATGATTCCACCTTCAATTTAGTCAATTAACCTTAGCTGCATTTAATGACCCACCAATGTAAGTCAACAAAAATGGCTTCAATTTTAACTATAAGTTTTCACCTAGTTGTTAAGCTAATGTGACAGTAATTAGTTATCGGTTATTTGTTTTTAAGAATTATTTTCACTACAAATTTAATTTGAATGATTTTAATTTATTATTTTTATTTAAACCTTAATTTAAGTTAAAAGAATGTCTTATTTAAAA
The DNA here is from genome assembly GCA_019925255.1 of Litchi chinensis. Taxonomy (NCBI): domain Eukaryota; kingdom Viridiplantae; phylum Streptophyta; class Magnoliopsida; order Sapindales; family Sapindaceae; genus Litchi; species Litchi chinensis. Next base: position 1,819,787 of record CM034465.1, on the reverse strand, counting down.
AGTTAAAATTTCTTACTTATATTTTAGTGGAAAAGATTTTAATCAATAAATATAGATTGCTTTCTGTCGACGTTGAAATTCAGTCGACGAGCAATCAATACCCAATACCTGCAATCAATGTGAGAAAACATGAAAATCTAGAAAGGACAAAGACAAGAACGGAGAATAAATGTCAGAACCCAAAACTTTTACGTGGTTCGGCAATAATAGACCTACGTCCACGATTGTCTATCTCTTAAATCCTTCAGAGTGACAGTATATTATTGAATATTGTCCGTCTATGTTACAATGATTTTAATCCCTATTTATAGGGAAAGAAGTATTACAATTCTGGTTGTAGCAAATCAGGAAAAGAATCCTGAATTAATTATACTTCCCAAATAATCAGGAAAAATAAGGAAAAGAATTATACATTAATTATACTTCCTAATATATTTAGATAATATTAGGAAATTACTATGATTATCTTGAGATAATGTTGATTTGAATTTGAATTTGAATAGATCTCCATATCTGATGAGGAAACCACGGTTTGACTGAGTAACTACCATATCTGGAGAGAGAATCATGGTTGAACTTGGTAATTGTTTGTTCTGGGAGATACTGTGTTAATCACATATCTGAGCGAGCTGACGTGTCCATGATGGTCTCGAGTTCGAGCTCGTTGAGCGACGAGCTGTGCAATAGGCGAGCTGCGACCTGGCTGTGTTTATGGATCTGTTGATGCCAGCTGAAAAATTTCTTTGAACAAGTTGAAGAGCTTACTGGGCTTAGAGTCAATACTGGGCCTTGTCTGATGGGCTTTGACTATGTTGACCTTATCGGGCCTTCTTATCGGGTCTTAGATGGGCCTAAATTGGACTTTTACCAGTCCAATTAATGGGCCCGAAAAATACATATAACATTAGCCCCCCAGCTCTCAGTTCGCTTCTGCGAGTTGGGAGCTCAATCTGGCTGGTAAAAGTTGGCTTCCTTGACACGTCATCCTTCATAACTGCTCCTGTGCACTTTTAAATTCCACCTTTTCAGTTGTGACACGTGGCGATCATGCAAGTGGTAACTGAAACGACGTCTGCACGTCCTTTACACGCGTATTTAATGTGCACGTCTTTCAACTGACGGCTGCATGATTTCCACAGCCATGTTTTACGCTGTGCCGTCAGATTTATGACGGTTACACTTTCCAAAGATCTGACGGTTGGGGCTCACGCTTGCTTGTCTATATAAACTGATGGACCCTTTTCATTTTCTTCTTTCATCTGTCATTTTCTTCCAGAGCAAACAAGTGTTTCAAGCTTTCAAGCAATCAGCCTCCTCACTCGCCGTTTTCCTATTCATCAACGATTCAAGGTGAGACATCTTTTTCTTCAAACTTTCTGTTTTGGGTTCATTTTGCTCTATCACCATTGTTGTACCTACAATGATGATTTTTTTTTTTTTTTTTAGATGTCTTCCAGTGGAACTCGCAAGGGAATGGTTCCAAGCAATGAAGCTCGTGAGCATGATAAAGCCCGAGCTCATGCTATACAGGGAAGAGAGGCTCGTGATACGTTCGCTCGACATCCTACATCATTAAAGCGTCCTGATGTGGAAGGGCTTGTCGCGCAATTCCACATCCCTCTTGGTTGTCGTATATTACTACCTGATTCAAGCAATCATGCGTGTTATCCACCCAGGGGATTCATCGCTGTTAGCACTCAGCATTTCGAGCAAGGGTTGCGGTTCCCCATTCCACCATACTTGATCGCTTTTCTCAACAAGGTCAAGCTCGCACCATTCCAGCTGACTCCAAACTCTTATGCGCAGCTGACCTCACTGGCCGTGGCCTTCCTTAGAAACGGCCTTCGTCCCCCTACAACGAAGATTATACAGTAGTTCTACTCCTTTAAGTCTTTGGCTACAGGAGAAGGAGAGAAACCAGACGGTATTTACTATCTCACAACTCGTCAGTCGCAATACAAAGACCTTTTGCCCAAAGGAGAAGCGAAAGGCAAATCTAACGTTGGGCCGTATAAAACAAGCTGGTTTTACGTCTCGTGCCCATCTCTTGCAGATCTCCGAAACTTCAGCTTCGTCCTGAAACCAGGTATACATAAGGAAATTAAAGCGAGCTGATTTTATTTTGCATCTTCATTACCATCATTTTTTAATCATTTGCTGTGCAGAGTTGAAAATGAACGAGTCTCCTATCAACGGCGAGGAGGAACGAGCTCTTGACAAGCTCGCCAATTCAGAGGACGCGGGCATCAGCAGTAAATTTGACGATGCTATCCTTAGAGCTTACAGCCTTGCTCCTCTTAAGGAATCCCTTCTTCTGCGAGCTGAGGAAGATATAGGCAAGATGAGTGACAAACCTAGACTTTCTTCTGTTTTTGAGGTTCCAGTTCAGGATGCATCTGCTTCCCGACCTCCGCCACCAGTCTCTTCATCATCAGCGGGTGCAACTCGCTCACTTTCTCCAGCTCGGAAGACTTCATCTCAAAGTGTTCCTACTCGCGCCTCATCTAAAGCAAAATCATCTTCAGTTCGCACACCAACGAAGGCGAAATCGTCTTCAACTCGCACCCCTTCAAAGGGTGCGTCTAGAAAAACTTCTTCTTCAGTTCCTGCTTTAACTCGGACAGGATCAGACCCAGTCCCAGCAGCCCCTTCTGCACAGACTGACCCATCCTTTTCTCCATATCACATATCTACTTCAGGGGCTTCACTGCCATCCCCAGCTCGTGCTCCAGCCTCTGTTCCTTCCTCTACGAAACTTCCAGCCAACAGGAGGAAACTTATACTTATGAAATCTCCTCCTGCAAGTCCCACTGTATTTCCAGCTTCCTCGACTCCTTCAACAAAACGGCCTGCCGAAGACTTGGCCACTCCAGCAGCCCCTTCGAAACGTTCAAAATCATCCATCCAGGACCAGACTCCTACGGTCGCTGCATTCAACGAAATGCCTGCTGCCACTGAAGCCACCGCTCCTTCAACTGCTGCTCCCAGTGAGGTGCCTATTTCAAATGTTTTTGCAACTCTTTAGTCACCTCCGACTTTCAGTTCGCAGCCTGAAAAAGGTGATGCTCCTCCTAAGGTCGCTTCTTAGGCAACTCGAGCTGGCCCCAGCGGGCATGCGACTAGGCGTACCGTTGTATCGCGACGTGGTGCTTCTCATGATGATGCGCGCGATATCCCGGAGCGTGAGAGAACTCCTTCGCCAACCAGATCAGACATCGAGCTGGGTCTTGGAGGAAGATACTTAAATTCCTTCCTTGACAACTGGGCAACAATTATGCTTAATCATACGAATGTCTTGGAGAATAGGCGTCTTAAGGGCGAGGATCTAGACGAGTTCGCGACTCGTCACTGCATGCTGGTAAATTATTTTTCCTCATCTGCTGATTTCCTTACTTAACTAGATTTTAACATGTTCATAATTTTCAGGGCGCCCTTGCTGCAATGAAGCGGAAAAGAGAGACAATGGCTACTAAGGATGAAATAAGGAAACTGGAATTCGAGCTGGAAGCGGCCACTGATGATTTAGCTCGCTTGACCTCGGGCAGAATACAAGGTCAAGAAGCTTAGATCGCTGAAGCAAACGCTGCAAGGCAGGCAGCCGAGGAAGCTCTTCGTAAAATGGAAAATGAGTGCAACACGCTAAGGGATGAGCTACTCAAAATAAGAGAAGATCTCAAACGGTCTGAGCAGCGGGTCGAGCTGGCAGAGCAAAGAGCTTCAACTGCCGAAGATAAAATTAAAGTGCTCGATCGTCAAGTCGAGACTGCGGCGGAACGAGCTGAGGTTGCTGAGAAACGAGCTGGAGAGATAGAAAGTGCTACTCGACGAGCTGAAGAATCCGAGCAACGGGCTAATGCTGCAGTGCAGAGGGCTGAGGCTGCAGGAAAACGGGCCGAGGAAGCAGCGTAACGGGCTGATATACTCAAGCAACAGGTGAGGGAAGTTATTCAGCGGGCTGAGGCTGCGGAGCAGCGAGTTGAAGACATGAAGAAAGAGGCTGAGGTCGTCAACCGTCTTGCTAATAATGCCTTTGAAGAACTAACGACCTTTAGAGAGCAAGCAGCTCAAGAACTGGAAGTGCGGGTTGCAGATGCAAGGGACGAAGCTGAGGAAAGAACAGGTCGCGATTTCCTCTACACATTGTGGATGTCCCATCCAGAAATGGATTTTTCTATCTTTGGGGACATAGGGCTTGAAACCATTGAGGATTTCAAAGCAAAAGCTGCCTCGTCCACCGCTGGTCCAGAAACTTTGGCTAACCCAAATCCTCATGTTCAGAACCAATAACTCGTTTTTTTTCCTTTTTTTATGTATTTTTTTAGTTTTTCAATTTGTAAACAGTTCTCATACTTAATGAAATTTCTTTCATTATTTCTTCTGTGTTGAATGTTCCTCAGGCTAGTGTATAATATATCTTATACTCTTCATCTTTAGAGTTATCACATTTCTTGCGAGCTGATAGTTAATGAACCCAAAATCTGATAATAATTAAAGCAATTACCTATTTCAATAATTTTAATAAGATTTTGTAGGTACAAGTAATTGGTTTATCAGAATGTTTGACGAGCTATGTAGGAGCACTTAGCCATCTGCTTTTTAGGCTCTTTGAGCGAGCTATGCGAGGACACTCAATCACTTGCTAGGCTCTTTTATTTATAGCGAGCTATGTAAGGGTCGTCACCTCGCCTGCTTTTTAGGCTCTTTGATTTATAGCGAGCTATGCAGGGGTCGTCACCTCGCCTGCTTTTTAGGCTCTTTGTTGAGCTATGCAAGGACACTTAGTCACTTGCTTTTTAGGCTCTTTCATTTATAGCGAGCTATGCAGGGGTCGTCACCTCGCCTGCTTTTTAGGCTCTTTGTTGAGCTATGCAAGGACACTTAGTCACTTGCTTTTTAGGTTCTTTCATTTATAACGAGCTATGCAGGGGTCGTCACCTCGCCTGCTTTTTAGGCTCTTTGTTGAGCTATGCAAGGACACTTAGTCACTTGCTTTTTAGGTTCTTTCATTTATAGCGAGCTATGCAGGGGTCGTCACCTCGCCTGCTTTTTAGGCTCTTTGTTGAGCTATGCAAGGACACTTAGTCACTTGCTTTTTAGGCTCTTTCATTTATAGCGAGCTATGCAGGGGTCGTCACCTCGCCTGCTTTTTAGACTCTTTGTTGAGCTATGCAAGAACACTTAGTCACTTGCTTTTTAGGCTCTTTCATTTATAGCGAGCTATGCAGAGGTCGTCACCTCGCCTGCTTTTTAGGCTCTTTGTTAAGCTATGCAAGGACACTTAGTCACTTGCTTTTTATGCTCTTTCATTTATAGCGAGCTATGCAGGGTCGTCACCTCGCCTGCTTTTTAGGCTCTTTGTTGAGCTATGCAAGGACACTTAGTCACTTGTTTTTTAGGCTCTTTCATTTATTTATGTTTGAGCCGTTGAGTTCGGAGCCCGATAGCCTAGTGAGGTAAGTTGAATCAAAAACAGGGGAAAGTGGAGCTTTCATTTATAATGAATTCATACTACAAATCATGAAAAATTTATTGATAATAAGGGCGGAGATGCTCGGCATTCCAAGCTCGGGGGACTTCTGCCCCATTTACATTGGCTAAGCGATAAGCTCCATTTCCCAAGGCTGTTTTGACAACAAATGGTCCTTCCCAGTTTGGGCCTAAGGATCCATCACTTGGCTTGCGGGCTCCTGGTAGGATGAGACGTAAGACCAAGTCTCCTACGTTGAATCTGCGAATGCGAGCATACTTGTTATAGTACCTCGCTATTCTCTGCTGATAGACGGCTACTCTCAACCTGGCCGTTTCCCTGTGTTCTTCAAGTAGATCGAGGTTTGCAGCGAGCAACTGGTCATTGTTGTTTGGATTGAAGGTTGCTCTTCTTTGTAAGGTGACTTCAAACTCAGCTGGGATCATAGCCTCTGATCCATACACCATTGAAAATGGGGTCTCACCAATGGAACTGCGAGCTGTGGTTCTGTAAGACCACAATACTTTCTGAAGCTCGTCCACCCATGCTCCTTTCTTTGCTTCCAGTTTCATCTTTAGGGTCTGCTTGATGATCTTATTAACAGCTTCAACTTGACCATTGGTTTATGGATGATCCACTGCCGAGAAGCTTTTAACGATCTTGAGATTGTTGCAGAATCTGAGAAACTGGTCACTAACGAACTGAGTCCCATTACCTGTCACGACCTGCTGTGGGACTCCGAATCTGCAAATAATATTGCTCCATACAAATTTCTCAATCTTGGCTGTGGAGATTTCAGCTAACTCTTTCGCCTCTGCCCACTTGGTGAAGTAATCTACCGCGACCACCGCATGTTTGCATCTTCCACGAGCCATTAGTAGGGGTCCGATTAGGTCCATCCCCCAGATCGCAAAGGGCCACGGGCTCACCATTTGCTGGAGATAAGCTGGTGGAGCTCGCGGAACATAGGCAAATCTTTGACACTTGTCGCATTTCTTTACCAAATTGATGGCATCTTGCCTCATGGTGGGCCAGTAGAAGCCTTGACGAAGTGTCTTCTGAGCTAGAGACAGCCCCCCAGCGTGGTTCCCGCAGTGGCCTTCATGTATTTGTCTTAGTACTGTTTCACACTCAGGGCCATCAATGCATCTCAATAGTGGGGCTGAGAACCCTTCTTGTATAGCGCATCATCATAGATGCAGTACCTGGCTGCTCTAGCTCGTAAACGTCGGGCTTCTAGTTTGTTATTTGGCAGCTTTCCATCCTGCAAATAACTGAGAAGAGAGCTTATCCAAGAATCAGGTTGCGCAGTTATGGCCATCGTCACATTCTTTTCTTCTGTACTCGGAACGGGTAAGAATTCAACTGGGATCGCCCCCAGGAAATCTGCATCTCGGGTGGTCGCAAGGCGAGCTAGTGCATCAGCATGCGAGTTCTGAGCCCGCGGGATCTGTTTTACCTCGTACTTCTGAAATGCACCCAGCAGCTCGTGCACTTTTTGGAGGTAGAGGGTCATCTTTGATCCCCTAGCTTGATATTCTCCCATTACATGGCCGACGACGAGCTGTGAGTCACTGAAGATCTTCAAGCGTTCAGCTCGCATCTCCTTAGCCAAACGTAGTCCCGCAAGTAGGGCTTCATACTCAGCTTCATTATTTGTTGCCTGAAAGCCGAACCTTAGAGCGCAGAGGATTTTGTGGCCTTCAGGGCTGATCAGTAGAATTCCGGCTCCAGCCCTCTGCTCGCTGGATGATCCATCAACAAAAAGCTCCCAGGCCGGACCTTCAAAAGACTCAGCTTCATCATCCACAGGTCCCGTAATTCTACAATGAAATCTGCCAGAGCCTGAGCTTTGATAGCCGTCCTTGGCTTGAATTGGATATCGAACTGCGCGAGCTCCACTGCCCATTTCAACAAACGACCTGAGGTGTCTGCTTTCTGCAAAACTTGCTTCAACGGATACTGGGTGATGACTTCGATGGTATGAGCTTGGAAATAAGGTCGCAGCTTCCTTGATGCAATCACCAGGCAGTAAGCCAGTTTCTCCATCTGCGAATATTTGGTTTCTGCATCCTGTAACCTTTTGCTTACATAATAGACTGGAAGCTGCGTCTTTTCTTCTTCCCTCACCAGTGCAGCACTCAGAGCTTGCCTCGACACTCCCAGGTATAAGATCGGCTTTTCATCTTCTTTGGGCTTGGAAAGAAGTGGAGCTCGCCCTATATATTCCTTCAACTACTGGAAGGCTACTTCACACTACTTAATCCATTCGAAACTCTTTGCTTTCTTCAGAATGTCGAAGAAAGGGACACACTTGTCTGTAGCTTTCGAAATGAACCTACTCAATGCTGCGACCTCGCCATTGAGGCTTTGCACATCTTTTACCCTGGTAGGCGATCTCATGTCAATCAGCGCTCTGATCTTCTCAGGGTTTGCTTCAATTCCCTACTGTTGACCATGAAGCCCAGGAACTTTCCAGATGTTACTCCAAATGCACATTTGAGCGGATTTAACTTCATTTGGTAACTCCTCAAAATTTGGAACATCTCTCTCAGGTCGCGAACATGATCACCTATCTGCTTGGATTTCACTAGCATATCGTCAACATAGACCTCCATGGTCTTTCCGATCTGCTCTTTGAACATCATGTTCACCAAGCGTTGATAGGTTGCTCCAGCATTCTTTAAACCGAAGGGCATCACCTTGTAGCAATATAGCCCCCGATCGGTCATGAACGAGGTGTGCTCTTCGTCTTCGGGCTTCATTGGGATCTAGTTATATCCCGAATATGCATCCATGAAGCTCAGAAGCTCGTGACCAGCTGTAGCATCCATGAGCTGGTCTATCCTTGGCAGGGGAAAACTGTCTTTAGGGCATGCCTTGTTTAGGTCAGTGAAGTCGATGCAAGTTCTCCACTTCCCGTTCTTCTTTTTCACTAGTACAGGATTGACGACCCAGGTTGGGTAGTAAGCTTCTCTGATGAATTTGTTTACCAGCAGCTTGTCTACCTCTTCCTTCAATGCTAAGTATCGTTCCCCTGTCATTGCTCTTCTCTTTTGACGAACTGACTTGAAGTGAGGATCAATGTTCAGCCTGTGAGACATCACCTTTGGATCTATTCCCACCATATCCTCATGATTCCATGCAAACACATCCAAGTTCGCTTTTAAGAAATCAGCGAGCTGGGTTCTCAGCTCCGGAGTTAATCCTCTTCCCAGCTTTAAGCATCGCTCTGGATCCACCTCGCTGACTGTATATCTTCTAATTCCTCAATTGGACCAGTAGCTCGGTCTGCATCTACCTCGCGAGGGTCTAGGTCGTGACTGACTCCTTTCTCAGTTACAGCTCGTGGCTCGCCCCCTGAGACCACGTTCACCTTCTTTCCTCTCACGTCTATCTTCACAGCATCTTTATAGCAGCGTCGAGCTAGGTGCTGCTCTCCTCGAACACATTCGATGTCATCAGGAGTTAGGAACTTCACTGTCAGAGTTCTGGTTAAGGTAACCATGTCCTACTCGTTCATAGCAGGTCTTCCGAGGACCACATTTATGCTGATGGGCAGTCGATTATCAAAAAGTCCGTCAAGGTTGTTGTTTGACGACCTGCCTCCCCCAGAGTCAATGACAACTTAATCTGCCCCACTGGTACCACAGCATCTCCAGTGAATCCAAATAAAGGCTCCGGGGATGGTCTCATTTGTTCTGCTCGCAGCCCCATTTGGTCGAAATAGCTCCTATACATCACGTTCACCGAGCTTCCGGTATCGATCATGATGCGTCTAACTTCTGCATTGCTAATTTTAGCCCGTATGACCAGCGCGTCGTTATGAGGTCAGACCACTCCTCTAGCATCTTCATCTGTAAATACGATTTCGTCCGAGGTTGGCTTTGCTCTTTTGGCAGGTCCCTCTGACCCATTGAGCTGAAATGAATGATTCGCCTCTCGGACGTACCTCTCATATGATCTGTTAGAGTCACCTGCAATATGGGGGCCACCAAAAATGGTAAAAATGGTTCTTACCGCAGGTTCCTGACCTTGCTCGGAAGCTCGTTGGGGCTGTTGCTGATGAATTGGCTGTCGCTGCTGGGGTCGTTGTTGGTGAGGTCGCTGATCAGCAGGTCTTGCCATATATTCTCCCAGGCGACCTCGCCTGATCAATTTCTCAATGGCGTTCTTCAACGCCCAACAATCCGAAGTACTGTGCCCGACCTCATTATGATAAGCACAGAACTTGTTCTGATCTCTTTGCTGAATGGGAGCCCTTATAGGATTGGGCCTCCCAAAATCCTCCTTATTCTGTTTCGCAGCATAAATCCTGTCCGGTGATGTTGTTAGGACGTTGTATCCCTTCTGGCGGCCCCAACGCTGAGGTCGCTCATACCTTGGCTCTCTCCTCGCTCTTTTGGCGATCTAATTACTTGAGCCGTTATTTCTTCCTTCTTCATTCCGGCCATTGCTTCTCTTCTTTGGCTGGTTGGAACTGCCCACTTCATTCTTCTGATTCTGCTTCTTCGGGCTGAAGGTTTCTTCCCATCTGATCTCTTTCGCAGCTCGCTCGTAAAACTCCCACAAATCCTTTACTGGGGACTTGTAAATACTCTCGTATAGCTTTCCATCCTTGCGCAGCCCAGCTGAGATCGCTGTCAGTATACTTTCATCTTATGGATGCTCAATATTCGCGACCTCGCGTCTAAATCTGGTGATGTATTCCTTCAACGACTCACCTTGACGCTGGAAGATGGTGGCTAGGTGGCAGGATGGAGCGAGCTGCCTTCTCAGTGCCTTGTACTGACCAACGAACTTCTGTTGACACTGCTCCCAACTTCCTATGATGCGAGCTGGGAGATTCTTGAACCACGTCCTTGGAATATCCCCCAATGTAGCTGGGAACACTCGGCACTTCACCATCGGATTGCCTGTCTGCAGATCCATCTGAACGTTGAAAGCGTCAAGATGGTCATATGGGTCACTGTCCCCATTGTACTGCTGAATACTTGGCATCTTGAACCTCGGAGGGAGAGGCTGTGTCTCAATCTCCCTTGTAAATGGGGTCCTATCTCCGTAGAGTTCACGCTGTTCCGGAACTCCAGGTCGTGCTTCCAACTGCTGGACCCTTTGGAGGAGCTCCTCTACTTAGGGATCTCGGAGCTCGTATCTTCTCTTGTGATCCTGACTTGGAGCCGGATGTTCAGGGTCATACCTTTCATCCTCGAACTGACCTTCATGATGATGGGATCTTACCTGTTGCCCATCCATTTCATCGACATACCGAGCTGCAGCTCGGACTCCGTCATACCTAACCTCTACTCGCTGGTTTCCACCTTGGTTCAACCTCACTACCAGGCTGGCCGGGCGCGTGACCTCCCTTTCGTTTTGGACAGGATGTCTTTCAGCCCTTGAACGCGCGTTGGAGGAGCGAGCTCAGTCTGCAGGTCGCGGGACTTCCCTCGCTATCCTTTCAGGTCCTTGCGCCGCTTCATGGGGCTGGGGCACTCCTCTAGGTGCCTGAACTTTCACCCTAGTCACGTTCTGAACCTGAGCCTGCACCAACATGTTGACGGCTTCTGTGAGTTGTCTAACCGTATCCTCCAATGCTTCTTGCCTTTGCAACAACGCATTCTGCCCTTCGGTCATCTGGGCAATTGGCACCGTTTACCGGTGAGGTAGAGGAGGGATGCCTGTCGCAGCACCGAGTGTCTGTCCATGGGACGGGCCTGCTGCATGCATGGTTGCGTCTTGCGTAGGCTGTAAATTCTGCTGAGATTGGTTCATGTGACTTTCCGCCTGGTCATCATCTCCAGGGAACCTGTTTGATCTAGTCTTTGTCATATTGTTAGGAATTGAGAAATCGAGATGATTAAGACTGCAATTTGGGCCCTCCTTCTAGCGCCAAAATGTCGACGTTGGAATTCAGTCGACCAGCAATCAATACCCAATACCTGCAATCAATGTGATAAAACACGAAAATCTAGAAAGGACAAAGACAAGAACTGAGAATAAATGTCAGAACCCAAAACTTTTACGTGGTTCGACAATAATAGGCCTACGTCCACGACTGTCTATCTCTTAAATCCTGCAGAATTACAGTATATTATTGAATATTGTCCGTCTATGTTACAATGATTTTAATCCCTATTTATAGGGAAAGAAGTATTACAATTCTGGTTGTAGCAAATCAGGAAAAGAATCCTGAATTAATTATATTTCCTAAATAATCAGGAAAAATAAGGAAAAAAATTATACATTAATTATACTTCCTAATATATTTAGATAATATTAGGAAATTACTATGATTATCTTGAGATAATGTTGATTTGAATTTGAATTTGAATAGATCTCCATATTTGATGAGGAAACCACGGTTTGACTAGATAACTACCATATCTGGAGAGAGAATCATGGTTGAACTTGGTAATTGCCTGTTCTGGGAGATACTGTGTTAATCACGTGTCTGAGCGAGCTGACGTGTCCATGATGGTCTCGAGTTCGAGCTCGCTGAGCGACGAGCTGTGCAATAGGCGAACTGCGACCTGGCTGTGTTTATGGATCTGTTGATGCCAGCTGGAAAATTTCTTTGAACAAGTTGAAGAGCTTGCTGGGCTTAGAGTCAATACTGGGCCTTGTCTGATGGGCTTTGACTATGTTGACCTTATCGGACCTTCTTATCGGGTCTTAGATGGGCCTAAATTGGACTTTTACCAGCCCAATTAATGGGCTCGGAAAATACATATAACACTTTCCTAAATTAATCTCTTACTATTATATTATTATCAAAATATCCCTTTAAAAAAAAAAAAAAAATCCTCCATTCAAATGAAATTCAAACTCTAACCCTAAAATCTAACATCTCTAGGATTGATTGTTATCATTGCTGGTTGCTAACTGATCACCGAAAGAGGTCAGCCTCCTCCCATTTAAATGTGAGGAGACTGCCAACCTCCTTGATTCCTAATGATTGATGAGGTTGTTTGCCTTTGGCATGGAGGCCAATGGCCTCAATTGTCGGTGTATGAAGAGGCCTTAATTCGTCATGATGTAGGCCTCTTTTTACGTTGGGGATTGAGACTGTCGACCTCTATCACTAATGTAAAAGGAGGAATGGCCTCTTCTTACATCATCAATGACAAAAGAGACGCCTCCTTCGTCCTTTTTTAAAACAATTAGGCTTCGTTTGGCACGCGGGATTAGAATAAAATGAATTGGATTAGATTGGAATCGAATGGATTGGATTGGATTGAAATGATAAATCACTGTTCCATGTTTGGTGGAACTTGGGATTAGATTAAAAATATCCCATATTGTGTTTGGTGTAGTAAAATATAAGTTGAGTTTGGATTGGAATAAAATTAATTTAAATATATTATTATATAGCATAGCTTATATTATACATAAAGTTAATAATGTTATAAATAAAATAAATCCTATAAATTATATTGATTTTTTTTAGAATTATATTATTTTAAAGTATAAGTAAATAAATATTAATTTTGGAAAGACTCTTATTATAATAACATTATTTCTAAATTATTGTTTGCATATAATAAAATTAATTTCACAAAGTTCATGGAAAGCAAATTAAATATATAACAGTATGTTACACCAATAACTGAATCATTAAGATAATATATTTAAATAGAAGCTTGCTAGAACTGATTTATAATTAAGATAGTTCAACTACAACTTAGTTTAATAGTTAAATATCATAATAACATAACAGTATTTAAGTGGACTTTAATATACAAAACACAAAATCAAAAAATGATGACATATGATCAAAAAAATTTCATTGAGTACCTATAATTAGTTATAAACAAAAAGATGTCATCCATGTCAACCAAATCTTGTTAAGCAGTTCCAAAAGTTAATATTTATCAAGTCATAAGATGTCCATCAATCATGAAATCCACCAAAAAGGAGTTCACCAATAAACTTGATCTTATCATTCTTATCGCATAGTGACTTAAAAACTTTTGCTATTGCTAGTTTGTCCATAAAAATTGTCATTAGGTGTATTCGATCAGAGAAAGGAAGTTCCATTACCTCTAGATCACTAGCTATTGCCTCATCTCGTTTGACCTTCTTTCTTGCTAAAATGTCCATATATTGGGCAACATCTTGATTTGACTTTTCCATCATCTCCTTAAACACAACATTAAATTGTTTAAGGGTTCTAACAAGTGGATCTAAGGATCTCCTTCTCTTCCTACGCTATAATCTAGGTTGAGTTTCAGCTGCACTTTGGTCAACAGACATCTCATTAGCTGCATTGGAAAGTAGTTTTCATGTCTCTCTAACTCCTCATCAAAGTTAACTTCATCCAGATGTTCTGTTGTCAATTCATCCGGTGTTTCTGCTGCTTTTTCTGTAGTACGATCCTTTCCAAAAATAATAGAAAGTCTCTCATAAAGTGGGAACGGTTTGCCTTTCCATTGTTCTACCGACTTATGTTGCTACAAGAAAAATATAAATACATAATTTTACATTTATTAATATTGAATTTCTTAACTTATAAAATATTTGCAAATAAAACTTCATAAATAAAAGTCTCACCTGTACATAACACTGCCAAGCCTTTTCACTATCAATCTCAACACACTTTCGGACATCATTCCATCCAAACCCGCTAGTATTCAACATGTCATAAACAATTCCATATTACTTTTTCCAAAGCTTAAGTTTAGACAAAATATGTGGGCTAGCTTTCAAACCACAGTTAGGTAAGATATTAGCTAGTTGTAATTTCATTTGTTTCAACATATCGAGTTTGAATGAACTACAATCAACACGTCCACCATGCGTTACTATAGCTTCCAAGATAGCAAGCAAAGCCTCTTCCTCCTCTTTAGTCCATACACGTTTCACTTTTTCTCTTTTCTCATGCTCATTATGTTGCGAAGCACTTTCAACATTCATTCTACCTACACAAAACTCATATAAATAAATATATATATATATCATCATCATCAAAACTCATAACAAATAAAATATAACCTTAATAAATAAAATTTCCAATAAGCACAAATGATTAAACAAGATACATGGAGTGAGAAAGTTTGCATATCATAATGACGAATATCAAGGTTAAAAACATACAATATCAAATATATATTATTACACAATCTCAAGTTCAATAATTCATTATAATTCAATTATTTCACATTCAATCTTAAGTTGCATGATAACTGCTCCATTCATTAAACATTTGTGAAGCTAAATTGTCCCTCCATGTCAACCATTCTTGTGATGAAGCAACTTGACCAATATGATTTAATTCGTCCTCATTGACTTCATCTACTTCATGCTCCATTGGATCCATCGTCATTTCTTGTCTTATAAAATTGTGTAGAAGACAACATACAGTTATTATCTTGCACTGTGTTCTTAATAGGTAAAAGGATGAATTTCGCAATATTGCCCAACGTATCTTTAGTAATCCAAAACAACGTTCAATAACATTTCTAGCCGATGCATGTTTCATGTTGAAATAGTCCATACGATTAGTAGGTACACATCCATCTCTCCATTCTGATCATTGTTTAAAAACTCGATTGAGTTGGCCGAGTACTCGCCGAGTTCTCGCCGCTCGACCGGTTTCCGAGGCGAGAACCCCCAGATCGGGGGGTTCAACTCGGTTACTGTACAAAATTGGCCCAACTCGGGCCAAATCGGCCCGACTCGAACCAGCTCGGGCCGACTCAGCTCGGCCGAGTTGGTCTTTTTTTAAAAAAAAAATTTCAGCCAAAACGGTGTCGTTTTGGCGTCTGATATATAAATCAAAAAGGGGTAGACAGCAGAAACCGATCTGCTGTTCTGCTTCTGCACTCTCCCCTCTCACATTTGCTCTCTGCCTCTTCCCGTTCCCGATCTGGTTGCTGTTGGTGCGTGGCCGTCGCGTGCAGGTGCTGCCGTCGTCTTCTCGCCGTTGCCGTCTCCGTCCTCGTCGCTCGTCCGTGACCGATCGTCCTCGTTGCTCGTCCGGTCGTCCTCGTCCGTGAGTGTGTTTTTTCATTTTGTTTTCATTTTGTTTTTGCTTTTTTTTTTTTTCATTTTACTTTCACCACTCTATATAGTTTTTAACATATATTTATTTAGGGGTGGTATGGATAATGAATTGATGAATGATGATTATATAAATTAGATTTGTTTAGGGTTTTAAATATTTCTTAAATGGATAGGAATAGGAGATTATACAAACTATATTTGTTTATGGGTGGATGATGAATTGATAATTGATGAATGATGATTATACAAACTAAATTTGTTTAGGATTTTTAACATTTGTTAAATTGATAGGAACATGATATTTAAATTATTGTGTTATGTGTTTTAAATTTCAAATAATTTAATGATAGTGTATTCTATATTATTTGTTTTGTAACATATGTTAAGCTTAAACATATTGATAACTAGTAAGGTTTCCATTCTTGATAATTAATGTTTGTTAGATAAAAGTTTTAGTGCTTAAATATTTGTTGATGATTATGTTGTTTTATATTAGTCAATTATGGATAATGAATCTTCGGGCGCTTCCGTTACCCAATCTCTCAAACGGAATTCGGGTGATGTTGGATGGGATTATGGGAAGTTAGTTGATCCAAACGTTTTAGAAAGAGTGCAATGCATATTGTGTGGAAAGATTATGTCCGGAGGGATACATAGATTGAAAGAACATGTGGCTCACATATCCGGAAATGTGGCTAAATGTTCAAAGGCAAAACTGGAGGATATAAATAAATGTAAAAATGCACTTATGGAGTCAAAAAATAGAAAGAGAAATAAGATGATTGATGAAAAATTGAAGAGAGGAGAAGTTAATATCAATGAATTCGAGGAGAGGGAAGAAGTAGAGGTAGGAGGGGTAAGGAAAGAGCCTCATCATCTTGGTCCAATAGATATGTTTACAAGACCTATTAATCCGGAGTTGTCACAAACTTCAAAGAAGTCAATGCGACAACAAAATATCAATGAAGCACTTTTTAAAGAGAGGCTTGATCATGTGCACAATTGGGTAACAACTTGGATGTTTAATAGAGCCGTTCCGTGGCATCATGTTGTGAATGATGATTTCATGCGTGCTTGTGAAGCAATTGGTCAATTTGGGCCTGGTTATAGGCCTCCAAATTATTATGAAATCGGAGAGCGATATTTGCCAAATAGGATGGATGAAACTAAGTTATTGTTGAAAAGACAAGAAGAAGAGTGGGCTAAAAATGGATGTTCAATTATGACGAATGCTTGGACGGATAGAAAAAGAAGAAGCATAATGAATTTGTGTGTGAATTGCAGGTATAAATTTCATATAATTTATCTACTATATAATATTAGTTGCATATTATATTATTTAATTTATGTTGGATTGATATTTAATTATTGCAGATTAGGAACCGCTTTCCTTTCTTCTAAAGAGTGTTCTGATGTAGCACACACCGGGCAACATATTTTTAAATATGTGAATGCATGCATTGAACAAGTCTGGCCTACAAATGTTGTTCAAATAGTAACCGACAATGCTAGCAACAATATGGCCGCTGCTAAGATTTTGAAGAAGAATAGGCCAAACATATTTTGGACCTCATGTGCTGCTCACACCATCAACCTCATGCTTGAAAGTATTGGCAAACTTTCGAGGTTCGACAAGTATATTGAGCAAGCAAAGCAATTGACAATCTTCATTTATGCTCATCACAAGACCTTGGGAATGATGAGGTCTTTTACCAAAAAGAAGGATATAGTGAGGCCGGAAAAGACTAGATTTGCATCCGCTTTTCTTACTTTGCAAAGCTTGATGGACAAAAAAAATGCTTTGAAGACAATGTTTGGTAGTGAGGAATGGGAGAAGTGCAAATACTCAAAGAGTAAGAAAGGGAAATTGGCTTATGAAATTGTTATGAGTTTGGCATTTTGGAATGGTGTAACATGTTGTTTGAAGGTTTTTGCACCATTGATTAAAGTGTTGAGATTGGTGGATGGGGATCAAAAGCTATCAATGCCTTGGTTATATAGAGAACTAAGAAAGGCTAAACAAGACATTAAAGAGGCCTTGAACAACGTGGAAAATAATTATCGGTCAATTATTGAAATAATTGACTCAAAAATGAAAGATCGACTAGATTCTCCATTGCATAAGACGGCATTTCTATTAAACCCCTATTACCACTACAAGGATTCAAGCATTTCTGATGAAACTGAGTTGTTGAATGGCTTTATGGAGTGTGTGGAGATTTTTCATCATGGTGATATAGCTTCTCAAGATGTAATTATCATGACTGAATGGCCATTGTATCAGATGAAGGATGGTCCTTTTGGGAGACCATTGGCCATTAGAGGATATGACAGTGATTCTAAGGATCCAGGTAAAAAATCGAATATTATAATTTATATGAATTGTTTTTAGTTGTTTAACTTGTTTACTAATTCCTATTATAGATTATATTTTTCACATTGTATTTATGAAAATATATCTTCCAATAACTAGTTCTATATTTGATTATGTTTTATGGTGTAGTTACTTGGTGGAGTATGTTTGGAAGTCACACACCTAATATTCTTAAATTGGCAAAAAGGATTCTTTCATTGACAATCAGTTCATCGGGATGTGAAAGAAATTGGAGTAATTTTGAATGGGTAAGTGCAAATGTGCAATATCATAACTTATTTTTAATGTTTTAAGTTTTAAATATGTACTGATTTATTCAATTTTAATTTTTATATCTTATGTAGATACATTCGAAGAAAAGGAATAGATTGAATACAAATCGATTGAACGATTTGGTTTTTGTTAATTTCAATTCACAATTGTCAAGCAACGTGAACAAACAGGTTGAGAAGAATGTTGATGTGATACTAGCAGCTAATGCTGATGCTGTTGATGCACAAGGATGGCTTGTTCCAGGAGGTGATGATGATGATGAAGTAGGGGCCGGTTTGGAGTGACCAAGGCAACTTGATGAAGATGATTTTAATTCTGGAGAGGAGGAAGGGGAGGAGAGGGGGGAGAAGAACATTGATGTAGAGTTTGAGTCTGACAATGAACAAGTTATGGAAGACGTTTATGGAGATGATGAAGATTGGTTACATCATCCTTCTCGCCCTTAAGATTTTTAGGGCTTTAAGTCCTTAACATACTTTCATAAACTTTCTCTTTTGATGACTATTTTATTCTTGGGTTTTTGCTATGTTATTATTTACATATTATATATAATGTTGGTTGTGTACTTGTGTTTGAGAATGAAAGAAGGATGGGAGGTTTTAAGTAAGTTAGATATGAAAGATTTTTGAAGTGTTATTATTTTTGTGTATTGCAGGTGGAATTGTTGAAAATATAGTCGTTTTATTGCCGAAATTTTAAAAGTTGTAATTATATAATTGTGTTAAAGTGGTTTTGGATGTTGCATGAGATTGATTTTAAAAGTTTTTATGATCATATGATTATATTTTAATTATATATAAAATTTTAAATTTTTTATTTTTTACAGGTTTGACCGGGTTTGACCGTAGGTCAACGGGTTGACCATTGACCGACGGTCAAACCGAGTACTCTCCGAGTAGCCGAGTACTCGCTGCTCACTGCCTCGCCTCGCCGGTCGAGTAGCGAGTAGCGAGTTTTAGAACCTTG
>CM034465.1:1672051-1800205 GCA_019925255.1 Litchi chinensis | reverse complement strand
TTTTTTAATGAAATTGGAGCTCCAAGCATTGCGGGATACAAATCTCTTATTGTTTGCTTTTTTCCCAACATATTGGTAGCTGTCAAACACATTCAATTATATATCTTCAACAAAGCTATCCATACATCACAGGTGTTGGTGGTAAATATGCAATAACTAAAGACATTAATTCGAAAGTGACGACAATTTATGCCGTTATTACATATCACATCATGTTCAACGTACAAAAAGTTTTGTCCATTTAATTAACCGATTCTCCATAAACATGTTTGAAGGATCGGCTAATGATAAGATGATATGATGTTCTCCCATGCCTTTAACTTTTAAGCACAGAAAGTTCAACTTCTTTCTTTTAAATAAAGAACAAGTTCGAGAAAGAAAGTCCATTTGAATCATTCATGTTCATTGAAAATGTTGTCCGTAATTAACATTAATACAATTTAAAATACATAAGCGTAGGGCATAGAAAGGACAATGAAAAAAGAAAAGTTCATTGGGTGGCGTCCATGCATGTGTTTGGGCAACAAAAAGGCAACAGAGATTTTAGTTACATAACATATAATACAATATGGTGATGGTTTTTCTCATTGAATACGTAACTTTTTTGAAACTACATGATCAATTATTGGGATGAATATAAAGTGGATAATGAAATAATGACTTTTTTTAAACAAAAAAAAAAAAAGGATTTTATGATGTGTAGTTCTATGCCAGCCGTAACTTTTAATCAAAAAGTAGTTTCTAAGTTAGTCTGTAGACTCTGTACCAACGCTAAATACTTTTCTGTTGGTTTTTCAGCAACAAATGTCACTAACATATTAAAATTATATTTATGACAAAGAAACCAAAGTTGATAATTATTAACACAGTTTAAGTAGGGATTAAAGACATTTTAAATTATAACACAAATGAAATATTTAATCTTTAAAACATAAAAATCAGTGTAAAACTTTTTATTAAATTGCTATGTTTTCAACTTCTTTGATACAATCTTAAAAATGATTCATTGCTAACATCAACGATTACAAGGTACAAGCTTTGTGGTTGAAAACTTGCAACCTAATTATTTATTTTTCAGATTTTGTTTTTTTAACATGTGTAGAGGGCCCATTCTATTAAGATGTTGCACAATAAGAAACAACTTTTAGTGAAAACGTTAGCTGAAAAAGATGAAAATAATCATCAGGCCTTTAATTAGAGAATGTCGCCGCCAAGCCAACTAAATATTTATGAAAATGCAACTAACTGCTACTTGATATCATTTTCTTAGTTTGTCTTTACTACAAAGGTGATAATGACAATGCCAATCTCAATCTTTCTCATGCATAAATAGAGGGGTTTGAAAAGGGCATGCTTCAGTCTCTTTATATAAAGACTTCGTTTTCTCTTAGCGTTATAGTTCTCAAACCCAGTTAAGCATAGTTATATCAGACATGGCCATTTTCCAAAAGAGACTTGAAAGCAGAGATATTGATAGACATTTGACGATTCCGGCTTCTGATGCTGCGAAATTCAATCATTTCAACGGCGGTCTAGAAACTGAAATGAAGGTCAAAGATGTTAAAGGCAAGGAATGGACCTTTCGTTGTTCACAACCTTCGCAGAGCTCGGGAATTACTATCAGGTGGGAAGCCTTTGTTAAAGAACATAAACTGCAAAAAGATGATATAATTGGATTCTGCAAGGCGTCATGTCAACCACACGAGTACAAAGTTTGATTCAAAAGAAGGGAATGTCCAGAAGGATAACTTTGCTGAATTCAGCAATGCATCTGATAATTATCTCACCATCTCAAGATTTACATGATATTGACAACTCATATACCACATTATATAATCCATGGATTTGCACCAAAAATTTAGGAAGCATATCACTACTCAAATAGACAAATAAATAAGCAGCTGTTGTACTCAGTCAGTGTCAATCAATTAGCGTGTTTCATTCTTCTTTTGATTCTCAATCGAATGTTAACTTTAGAGTCTTAAAATAATATGAGCTTATCATAAGTTATTATATGTGGTTGAACATATTATGTCCCGGATGCACCGATGAATTGATGATCAGAGTCGGGCAACTAGTACAAATCCATGTCTTGCAAAATGTACTATTTGCAGTTATGCGACTAGTACTGCAGGTCATGCAACTTATAGTCCACATCATGGAACCAAATAAAAATTTGCAACCTCATAATTTTATTTTTATTTTTGGCCAGAATGCCTTAATTATAGGTGTAGAATATTCATTCCATTGTTCATTACTTACCTACCAATGCCAAGATGTCGATAGATAATGCTAGTTAATTATTTCCATCTCTTGAAAAATATGCAATTTAGAGAAGATACAATTGAACTGTTTGAGGTAGTTGCTGTAGGTTAATATTTTAATAAACCAATTTATAAACCTTTACAATGGCACAAATCGTTTAATTGAGTATAACGATAAGCAAGGGTTAATCTTACGAGGAGTTATTATCTTACTTTTAATTCTAAGTTTATTCAAAATAATTAAATTAAACGAAAGGAGTTGTTGGAATTGGTTTGAGAACTTAAATTAAAGTTGCAATAGGAAACCTAAATTAAATAAGAGAAAACAATGGAGAGAAGCTTAGCTAAGACATTCTATCCATCACCAAATAATCCTTCAATTTATGAATGAATGAATGAAACATAATAATATTAATGTATGATGAAGACAATCACGACAAGGTAATGATCATACTATATGTCATATTGATTTTTCCTTAGATTGTATGTAAATCCCATGACGTCTATGTAGATACATGTATTCCTAATTATAACTACCATGGTGTCTACTTAGGTTTAATAATAGGAACTGATTAAGTATTAGAAGAATATGAATGTCATATAAATTCTAAAATATGATGTTTATCCTAAGTATCTATAAATTTATATCATTAAATTGATTCATCAGCAATTGATTGTTGCAAACTAAGAATATTCTCATTTGGTGTGTGGTTTATAATTTAACATTATAATCCTAAAACATGCTTATAAGATGGCCAGTAAAAGAAATAAAATAAATATGATACAATTTAAATGGAGATATTAATTTCATCATGCAAAAATAATAACTTAATTAAAAGTAACAATAGAATGAATTCATATTTAAGGCTTCAAGTTAGCCCTAACTAACAAGAGAATTACCTACTCATGGCTTTAAAAGAAAACATACAAATAAAATATAAATAACAAGAGAAGAATAAACCAAAGAGTAGCTACGGTCCACGCCTTTGATCTTTCTCTCCTTCTGATGTGTGTCTCAGCTGTGTGGAGAGAACTCCTATTTACAAGGGTGAAAGGTTGGCCATGAGTGGTTTTCTTGGTGGGAAAGTCGAACAATTAATGCTTGAGCGAAATTGGAAATCAAATGAATTAGTGGTCACCACTTCTTGTCGTTGGTTTTGACTTCTTCACAACCTGCGACAACAACCCATGACCTAGTTGCAAGATGTGGTCACTGCTTCCTTCCTACAATAACAAGCTACGACACCTAGTCACAGGTTATTCACATAGTTTGTGACTTCAAGTTGCGACTTAGTCACTGGTTCCTTTTGCCGTTTGTATCTTGTGACCAAGTCCTATGACTAATCCTTGATTTTCACGATATTCTTATTTGTTTTATTTGGCAATTTGCTAAACAACCCTATAAGTTTCTCTTATTTTCTTTTTTATCTTTTTGGTATAATAGGTCCATACCATAGGGGTTCCACCCCCACACATCTGACGGAATCAAGATGGGTTATGGTCTTGGACCTATCGATCAGATCTTTTCACTACCACCATAGATTTCTAGAAAAATTCCAATTATTTCATTTCAAAAATATTGTTGCATCGCTAGCTTTTCGAGTTAGATCTCCAGTGTTTTTCCACTAAAATTTATTCCAAAAATTTTTCAATTCCATATTTTCTTCTCTAAACTTAAATTTAAACACAAAAATACAAAATTAAAATAAAAGCATCAATTTCACTCAAAAAACATAATATAAATAATAGGTAAAATGGGCAAGAAATAATTATAATTATTGACCTAGTAGTTGCTGATGAAATGTTATACATTCTCATTTTGGTTAAATGAACTTATATTCAAGTTACTCCTTTAAAAAAAAAAAAAACTGGTATTTGAATTATATGTAATATAATGTGAGGATTGATATTTAATGTAATTTATATTCTAAAATTCAACTAATAAATAATTAACTTAATGTTAGAGTAGTTGTAATTTGTATGGAATTGATTTTTTGTTCTGTTTTAAAGCAAAGTGTGCGGCCCCACCATGCTAACTTTGCATATTTTGAAATGTGGGAATAAGAATATCCCACACCAAAAGAATCTTAAAACAATTGTGTACTGAACCATTGGACATTATAGTTGGTTAGTTAAAAACTTACTATCACAACACTTCCGCTCATAATTACTATAACAAATGAGAAATTTTATCTAAAAAAGATGTATTGATGTAAATATCTTAAATTTTTATAATTGACATTGAAATACCTTTATTAAAACAAAAACATTGAATTAATAATTTTAGTAGAACTTTAATTTGATATGATTCAACTAAATAATTATAAATTTTTTCAAAAGATCTACTTCTAATCCACTATTGACTGACCTTTTACACATATAGATTTTTCAAAAGTACAACCAAACAAACTCTTTAGTTAGTTAGATGCTAGTAAAATATTTCAGCTTTTTCCGGTTGTAGAAAGTTCTATAATGTTATCGTACGTGGAATTTTTCTTTATGATGGATGGTGCACCCTTATCTTAACATATAAAGATAAAATAAAGCCTAGCTATGTCTATCGGACAGCCTAATAGCATGGATACAATAAAGTAACACATTGTCATGTGCTATGCGAAGAAATATCTGAATGCAAGACCACAAACTTCGCTATTGGGTTGGTAGAAAACTAAGATTTGTCCGTGTTATCTTGTTCAATAAAGAATAAATTATAATGAGTGTCATATGCATCGAAAATATTGTCCTAATTAATGTACAATACTTGACATCATGAACATTAATCTTTGTATTCATGTTCGGTTGATAGATCAGTATTATATTTAGTGAAAAGAAAAAGTTGAAACGTATACAGTAGAATATTACATCATCACGAACAAAGAACGACCCACACCACATGCTTAATACTTTTGCCAAAGAAAAAATAATAATAATAAGATTTTACGAGTGTTTATTTTTAAACAAACATTCTCCAATTAAACAAGCAAACTGAAGTCGGGGTCCTGGTGATTACTTTTTATCTTCGACAAAGTCGCGGGGGCTACCTTTTTATTAAAAGTTGTTTCTTAGTGTGCAAATCTTAATAGAATGGGCGTTGTACAACTAGGGCGCATGTTGAAAAAGACAACAATAATCCTAAGAAGAAATAATAGCGGTCGCCACTCCAAGTTAGCAACGAATAAATATTTGATCTGTGTTATAATTTACAACATTTTAATCTCTACTCAAACTGTGTTAACAAATATAGACTTGGTTTTTTGCCACAAATATAATTTTAATATTTTAGTGACATTTATTGCTAAGCAACCAACAGCAAAAAAATTATCATCGCAAGAAAAACGCTTATTAATCACGGATAATGTCCGTGCTAGATGTTTTACTAGCACGAACATGGCCCGTGCCAGACATATGTGATGGGTAAGGGTGTGATAGTAAGCAGTGCTTCTGGAGTACGAACAACTGCTCGTGCTAAAAAATCTAATGAGCATGGGCCATGCCCGTGCTAAAAGATTAATCTGTATAGGCTGGGCCCATTCTAAAAGTATTAACGAGTATGAATGCAGCTCCTACTACCAAAAGTACCAAATACGAGCTGCTACCGTGTTAAATATATTAACAAGTACAGGCGATGCCTGTGCTAAAAATATTAACGAGTATGAATAGTGACCGTGCTAAAAATATTAACGAGTACGGATGAAACTCGTACTACAAAAAGTAATAAATGCGAGCTATTACTATGCTAAATATATTAACGAGTATAGGGATTGCCCATGCTAAAAATATTAATGAGTATGGATGATGCCCGTGCTAAAAACATTAATGAGTATGCACAACGCTTGTGTTAAAAATATCCAAAGGAACACATACCTATATAAATTATTGATGAATTATATTAGGATTTGCCCCTAATTGATAAATTATTGTATCTGTTGCCGAGTAACATATATTTTTTTTATAATGTAAATTTCTTAATATAATTAAATAGTCAAATAATACTTTAATAATAATAATTTGGAACATTTATAAAGTTCAAAAATTTTCTAAAACTTTCATATAATATTGATAATTCATAACCATAGAAATTATAAAAGATTCATATGCAATAGTAGCAAATCCTAATAAATAATATTAACCCCTAACAATTACCTACATTCTAGTTATATGTCCATCACTTAGTAAAACTAATATGCAATATACTTGATTGGCCAAGTAATGTAGGTGCCTCTAGCATCTTCAAGAATTCGAATGTCATTAGTAGGGCGAATCAAAGGCACCTTGCTCACCAATATCTTGTTCACAGCAACTCTCCAATAATCTGGACCAAGGAGCATATGATAACCTAAAGCTGTTGAATCAGTGCAATCAATTTCACCTTCAGCCACTTCTTCTCCATTGCCAATCCAATGCAACAACTTGCATTTTTTAACCTTTAGAAATGAAACATCTTGTTCATTTATACCCTGTGAAAAATGTATACAAAAAAATATGAGTATTAAAAAAACAAAAAAAAATCTCAATTAACCAATTGTCATTAACAACATTTTTTTTTTTTAAACAACTCACTTTTGAAGAAGATTGTTGAACATCATTGTTACTTCCTTGTTGTCTTGAAGGAACTAAGTGCTGTAATTATGCAACATATTAGTAAAACATTAAACAAGCATGAGTTTTAGAACTCTAAATAAAAGTCAAAATACATAAAAAAAAAAAAGAATCTTGATATTTAAACAATTAATTTTTTTGTTTACCTCATTTGTACTAGAATATTGAACTCTTCCTTCAATTCTTGCTCTATCATTTGTCTAAAATTAAAATATACTTAATATTAGATGTAAGCTATTATACTACATGATTAAATCAAAATCTTACAAATGCTTCATTTGACATACCTGATTATTATTGTTAACCAATGTCATAACTAGTTGCTCAAGATTTTTCACCTTTTCTTCAAGCTGCATGGTAATGCATTTAGAAACCACAGCTGCATTAACCTTTGTTGGTGTGACACCATACCCAAGCCCTCGAACTCGACCTCGATGCTCCTTTCCTAAAACTTGGGCTACAACATCATCCTTGATTGTAGTTGACTGTATTTTTGGAATTGCTTCCATCTCTTTCTATATATCAAGCAAAATGATAATAACAAATGTGATAACTGCAAATTAAACTATATAAACAAAAATATTATTCAACATGTCATACTATTTTTTCTCCAACTTTTTGGTTCACTAGTGTCCCAACTTTGTGCTTATATCCAGCTATCCATAGTGTCACTCTATCTACCTTTGCTGGATCTTCATTTCTTGCCATTTTTTCAGCCGACTATACATTTATAACATAATCATGACAATATGATAACATAATTTATTGTATTCACTAAACATACAAACAAATTCTCAGTAAAACACACCATTTCACACAAGTCACCAACACCAATTATAGAAAAGTCACCAACATCAGAAAAATTATCTTCATGTTATTGTTCAAACTTGATTTCTACCTTAAGACATAAATTCAATGAAAATATTATATTTTAACGAATCAAAATCATGTTCTAAACTTACTAAAATATTATTGCATCAAACCATAAAAAGACAAAATAAATAGTGTCAACATGTTATTACCAATTCTTCACGTAGTCGTGCCATTCCTTTACGACTAGTTGTATGTGGCACGTCATTCATTTTGGTCAGCTTAGCATGTTCATTACTTATTTCCTACAAGTAAAATATAAGTCACAATCTTGTACGGAAGCTTTCATGAAGATAATACGTACTTAGTATACTTACATCAAATTTTGCTGACAATCGATACTCGACAAATTTTTTCCAATCTTCATAATTTTTTATGTTATTAGGTTTTAACATTTGGAGCTCTCTACTAGCATTAGGAGCAGGTTGAATGCTTCTAATTTGTTTGGTTATCTTACTTTTATACTTTCGCCAACTATTACACATCGAATAAAGTACATAATTCTTACCTATGTCATGCAAACCAAACTTTTCCTGTTTGTATAATCAAAATTCATAAAGAGATCAATTAAGATTACTACATATTAAAAATAAAAGCTTTAAGGAAAAAACAATAAGTTAGTATCAAACCTTTGTAGTCTCCCACACTATTTTTCAAAATCTCTGGTACAACCTGCCAACTATCATAAGTTATCGGAATTAATGAAGTGGCAATAGTTCCACAAGATGTACTTAAGACTTTTGAACACTCCCCAACTGGTTGTCCCAACTCATTAAAAGAAATTCCGATTTCCGTAGCTCTTGCAATTTTATTTAGGCCCAAATGGTTTTGGCCCCTTGCCTTTCTTTTCTTTGCTGGTGTTGCATTATTGCTTGATGTTCGAGTACTAGTACAGTTTTTAGTCGACATCTACGAAAATTCTAAAATACAACCATCATTTTTTTTTTTTTAAAAGCAACAAAATTTTTATATATTATTGGAAATATATATGAAGCACAACACAATAACAAAAGTAATTTCAAATTATATATATTGCTATCAACTAGACAATGATCATAAATTCACAGTACTAATTTCAACTAGATAAACAAATACATGTAAGAAAACATTGAATATAATACAAAAAAATTTAAGATACTCTGAAAAAGAAAATCCCAAACAAGTTGAAAGATCAAACTGAATTTAATAAAGACAATCAATTGGGATTTCGAGAAACAAAATCACAATCAGAAGGCTGAAAGACCAAACTAAACTAAAAGAAAATAAGACAAAACTGAAATCAAAAAGTTCAAACTGAACTCAACAATAAGACAGACAAAACAAACTGTCAAAAGAAATGCAACAGCAGAGCACCTTAGCAACAAGAAATGTAACAAAGAGCTGATTTCTTCCCTTAAATATCATCCACCATGAAAAAGTTATTGAAAGAATTTCAAAAAAAGAACACACGATGAAGGAACTAAACATCAATTATGAGTACTAGTTATCAATTAGATAAATGCAACAGCAGAGCACCTCAGCAACAAGTTAAAAACCCGTGTGAGAAATTGAATATAAAACAAAAACAAAATTTAAGATATTCTGGAAATGAAACTTCAATCAAAAGAAAAACTTTGATACAAAAGAAAAGAAACAGGAAATATTTTCAAGATGAATTGAGAGAAAAAAAATTTAGACCATTTCTCGATGTGGGATTTGGTTAGTTCCCAACTTATACTACAAAATATGATATGAAGCCCAACTAGGACATCACTCTTACAAGTTACAAGACCGTTGGGCAGATCTCTATGTTACACAACTTGCTTGTTGACAATGCATCTCAATGAATAGCTAAAAAATGTCTCCCAAAATTTTATCAAAGAAAGTAATAATTGAATTTTTGATGGAGCAGAACTGCATAATATTTACATGTTCTGTGACGAACTGGAATGAAATTCAGACCATAACAGATAAGTAAGACATCGTTTTCACTCTTGAGCTAAAGAATTAAGGCAAGTTTGCAGATTCTAAAAGGGGTCAAACAGTTCAAACATTTCTAGATCTTCACACTGCAAGGGCATTCTAACTGACCACACCACCCTATATTATAGCAATTGGAATAATTAAGGCCATACTTTGAAAAAAGAATAATTAATGGCATGCTTGTTTGGTCTCCTAGAAATTACCTTGGTTGTTTTAACTTTTCTTTAATCAAGGATATATTACAATATTTTATGGGTTTCTAAAACAAAATCTATGTAAAACAAATCTTAAAAAGGAGTTTATATAACTTACTCATATGACTTCTCTTATGCTTTTTTATATGGCGAATTCATATAATTTTTCTATTTTACAAAATTCTTAAGTACCATGGCAGCTTTTCATCTTGCAACTAGTACTTAGTTGCATCACAATTGTCGTTTTCATAAAATCATGTGCTGCATTTTTGCATGTTCTTCGGTTTTTAAAGAGCTTTTGTTGTATACATCAATGGCCTATCATCAATTATTCATATAAATATCGCACATTCTTCTGCTTCAAACAATATATGTTTTTGTTTTTGTTCTCTATGCCTTTGGCAGAATTTGATAAGTTGAAGGTTTATAGCTTTTAGTATATTATAGAAATGGAGTGTATGTTAATGTTCTTGTACTCTCTTTTAACTTTTGACTTTTATCTTCAAATTGAGATACCTATAAAAAATTTTCTTTTGCCCTCCATTCTAATTTCTAATAATCAAACATTACTTTCTTACATCAATTTAAGCAGACTTGACTTTGACAAGACTGTGTTAACTAGTGAAATTTCACTAATATACAATCTCTAACCGATCGATTTAAGCTCTAACAATAATCATAAATAGAATGCACAATACAAAGGGGTGACACATGGTTACTCCACAAGAATATTATGTTTGTTTTGTAATTTATTAAAGAATGCAACAATATCAGCTACATCCATATTTAGCTAGTAGAAATATCAAAACACATCTTTTTATACAAAAAATAT
Organism: Litchi chinensis; assembly: GCA_019925255.1. Classification (NCBI taxonomy): domain Eukaryota; kingdom Viridiplantae; phylum Streptophyta; class Magnoliopsida; order Sapindales; family Sapindaceae; genus Litchi; species Litchi chinensis. The sequence goes on along the minus strand of CM034465.1, from coordinate 1,789,484 downwards.
CCAAATGATTAGAACTAGTAACACTAGATTTGTACAACTATGTCCTCACAATCAATTCGAGCATAATCGTCATTATCATCCATGCTAGAGTCAAGTAGAGATACATCTAATGGTGTAGATATCATATAAGCATTCTCATCAAACTTTTCTAGATCATGAAATCCTCTTGGAGGTGCTTTCAAGACAACATACCAATTAGATGTATCATTTTCTCTAGAATAAAACACTTGTGTTGTTTGTGAAGCTAAAATAAAAGGATCTATATAAAATCTATTTACACGTGGATGAAAATTAACTAATGTAAATCCATCTTCAACTTTAACATCACTTCCACTGCTCACCCAATCACATCTAAATAATGGGATGCGAAATGCGCAAAAGTCTAAAAGAAGAATTTCTTTTAAAACCCTATAGTAAGCAATCTTTTTCATCACTTGAGTGCCATCTCTTGAATTGGTCATGCAAATAGTTTTTGCTTCAAGAGAAATGCCACTATCTTGAGTATATTTCTCACTATCTATTGTGTGGTATCGTTTCCCATTAACAACATAGCTTGTATATGATGTTGCTTGCTTTTTTGGTCTAATTGCAAGCCATTTTAACGTGGTTGATACATTCAAGCTACTATCTCCATCAATGATCTGCTCCAAAAGATATAAACAATAAAAGATTAAAGTTAAGACAACCTAATAAAACAGGCAAAAAGTTGCGTTGTATACGACCTTAGCTTTGAACCATGAAGAGAAATCCGATGCATGCTTCCTTTGTAGTAAAGTGGGTCTACTTACAAGACTTGAATCCAAACGTTGAAGCTCTTCAAGGTGCATGCTAGTAGGATGTAAATAATAAAACAGTACTAAATAAGTGAAAAATTTATAATGTTTTCTTCTACTTAAACTATGTAAAAATTAACTCAATTACTCACTTGATGTGTGGTTCTAATTCTGCACTGTTAAACAATATATAGAGATGTGCAATGTCTAACATGTCTGAAGATACAGAAACTAATGTGCCCTTAAAAATAGGATGCCCATCCACTATATTTTCATACATGATATCCTCATTTCTGTTGTGTTTATCACAAACATCTAAAGCTTGTGATATATATCCACTACAAAATTGCACACACTCATCTGCCAAATAGCATTCTGTCATACATTCTTCTGGCCTTGCACTAGTTGTTCAACTAATGGTAAGATTTTAATCACGAAGAGGAGAGAAATCTCAATCTACAATGTAAGAGTACTACCTTTGGTTCTCTATTTTCACTCAAGAAAAATGATAGTTTTCTGTTTGCTCTCCATGCTTTTTTTTTTTTTTTTTGTACATATTTGATGTAGGTTTTCATAAGTTTTTAAACGACCCTATAGTATTTGATGCAAGTTTTCATCAGTTTTTAAATGGTCCCATCGCTGCATTTTATATGCAATAAAACACTCATACCAGTTGTATTGCAACTGCAAGTAACTGCTTCATCAGTTACTTAAACCAATCCAGTTTATAATATGAATTATGAGTTTTGGGTTTGGATCAACTTGGGTGGACTCGACCTAAAACCCAATTAACCAACAATTCGGCAATATGGGTTCACCTATATCGTTGTCTAATGATTGTATTTCAATCTCCATGGTCAGTCAATGGGATTGCCGATGGCCGGCCATAAAGATATTTGAGTCTCTATTACTGGAAATCCACCATTTTTTAAAAATAATAATAATTTCAATTTCTTACTTTAAATTTTTAATAAAAAACAATGTTTAGCAACTTTTGATCTCCCTATGAATTTTAGAGATGGATAATTTAGATCAAAATTTTTAATTAATATTTTAATATTATTTTTTATTAGCTTTTATCTATACCTCCATTTTTAAGATGAATGATAAAAATTCATTATTTTTTTCAATTTTCTTAAATTATTTTAACTGAAATTAAAATAACCTACTAAAATGACAAAAGTTTAGTGAGTTTGACTAATGGTAGAGACCAAAATTGATGAGTTTTTTAAATTTTGGGACCAATGGAGTCATTAATACAAACAAGTTTTAAAAAGTGATAATTTTCAAATAACTTAAAAACTAAAATAAAGTTTCTCCTATAATTAGTGCATCTCTCCTTTGCATATGTGATAGGATTTCAAATCTCACACCCCACCCAATGGCATATCCAAAAATTTATTTGAGAACCAACAAAATAATAAAACATGATACAACAATGTAAAGACTGATCAATATATAATATAAACATATTTACTTGGCATATGAATACATGTCAATCTTATGTGTGATGCAAGTTAAATGAAATTACTGTTCCATGTGGCTTAGTAATAGAAAGCATTCATATAGTTTGTTATCATCTCAAGTTTGAGTTGTTACATTGTGTGTGTGTGTGTGTGTATCTATATATATAATATGTTTGGAATGTCCAAAGCATTACTGTTTACCACTAATAATAAGTATGACATAGAAAAACTTATACATAACATAGTGTGTATGATTTAAATTGAAAAATAAAATGACTGCATGGGAAATTTTTATAGCAAATGGAAATGAAATGAACACCTAATCAATTAAAATATATTTGAAGAAATAAATAAAACAATTTAAACAAGACAACATATATACTACAACTTTTCTCATTAACGCTTTATACCTTAGTAGATATCCTTAGTGGTTAAATCAACCTAGATATGGGCTATTAAGGTTTACTTATTAAAAGCAGGTCAATCTTCTTGATGCGTAGCTTGATATGCATAAGTGTTGACATCTTATTTGTGATGAGGCAGTTCACTATAAGTAGCAAAATTCATCAATTGCTGATATTTTATAACATCACGTTTGGATGTATGTTGCAACATCAGAACACAGCTAATGTTATGACACTTTTTGGTTGACAATGCACATATTAAAAACTCAGGATTGGTTTTTCAAATAATTGTTGTTTGATAGTCTTATCTCTTGTATTTATCATTTACATCATTTATGAGATGTTTCATGAGGATATTTGTTTGCTTTTAGACTTTCTATCAAAGAAATTAAGTTTCCAAAAAGGATAAATGTGTTTATCCTTAATTTTATTCTTTTATCTTTTTGGAAACTTATTATGTTTATCTTTGAGTCTTTATCAAAGTTAATAAAGTGTTTTGCAAGATAAGATTGCTTTTAGACAAATAAGGTTTCATGGAAAAGTTGAATGATAATTATCTTGCTAAGAAATAAGTTTTCTTTTTTTTAGATAATTATCTTTCCACTTATTTTGACATTTTTTCTTTAGACCAACTTCTAATTTATGTAGTTGACATCATGTTTTACCAATTCTTGTAAAGCATGAAGTTTCTATAAATACAAGATTCAATCAAGTTGAAGATAGGCAAGCAAGTAAGCTAGCAAAAACACTTAGAGTGAGCATTTGTATGAATGCTTGTAAAGTCTTAGAAAACTTGTTCTCTAAGATATTTTTTAATATGTTTGAGTGACTAAGTTGAGATAGGTTTATGCCCAAAAGCTTATCGAGATGACAAGTCGGTGCAGTCTTCGAGAGAGGACATGTTGCAGTTGTTTGAAGGGAGTTCAAGGAAGCTGGTAACTATTAAGAGCAAGGGGAGCTTGCCACAAATCCATTGATGAACTTAAACTTGCATCAACACTAGGAAAGAGTCTTAGTTTGGATGAGTCTAACATAGGTTATATCCTTGTATGTTCATTAATGAGTTGATATCTTTGGACAAAGCCTCTTAGATGTAGGGTAAAATTGAACCATATTAAAACGTGCTTGTGTGCTTTTTTTTTTCTTTACTGCCTTTATTTTTCAATGGTACAACTTTCTGTTTTAGCTTCTGTTATAATATATATGTGATTGTTTATGTTCCAATATTCAATTTTTGATTATGTTATAACATCTATATTTTGTTGTGCTACAAAATTTGTGAAAATTTTGGTATTGCATAGTGAATTGATCTTTTCAAATCTAAAAGATATTATCGGTTACAAAACAATTCAAAAAAATGTCACAGTTTAGTAAAGAGTAAATTGCATTAAATTTCCCCATATGGATAAGGGAAAATGTTTAATTTTTGTCCATAATTACAACATCCTCTCTTACATTTAATAGTCAACTGTTAGATTTAATGGTTAACCATGAAAGGACTAAAGTGTCCCTTGGTTAAAAATAAAAAACATTAGAATGGGATCTCAACAACCGAAGGAGATTGGATCTTCTGCAAGAGTGAAGATTGATATCCTCTTTGACAAGATCTAGAATAGAGATTGATCTCAGTTAGAATAGTTTGAAAATCATTTAGTTGATTTTATGTTGACTAATAGAGATACCAGATTAATGATAGTTTTGAAATCTTATTAATAGGGGCTGCAACCAAATTTATCAAATTATTTTTGTTTTGTCATTACATATATCTTTGCTTTAATAAATAAAAATACTCAAATACATACATGGAGTTGCATATTTTTCTTCTTCTTTTAGTGTTTTTTGGCCTCACTTATGTTCACTTGTAAGTATTTGCCTAAAACTTCTCCAAATCTAACATAGTAACATTGTCATTTGTAAGTGATTCAATATTTTAACTCCCATGTGTCAGAGTTTCTCTTATGTCGTTGTCTTGTTGCATTCTTCATTATACATTATTTAGATACTTAGGTTATGTTCTTTTTTTAAAAAAAAATATGATAATGCAAACACATGAAGTTTTCATTCTTGACTAATTTTGCATTAATTAGATTTGTGTGTGACTTTTAATGAATTTTTGAAATTAGTCAAAATTATTGGAATTACTATGTTTTCTTACAATAGCTTTGTCTATACATTGTACATATTGTAACAATTGGTGGTTGATACTAAATGTTGTATCGTATTATAATATCGACACATTAAGATTTCATTCTTGGCTAGTTTTATATTAATTGCATTTTTGTGTGAATTTTAATGAATTTTTTTAAGTTGGTCAAAATCTACTAGAACACTCGAATTTTTGTGTTGGTGCTTTTTATATTTTACAAACTTGTATCAATTGGTGGTTGATAATAAAAAGGATTCTTTTATATATATATATACATATTGTTATGTGTATTTCACGACCTGAATAAATGAGCTGCTAAAGGCCCAATGGATAAGTCTAATGGTAAGAGGTCCAGGAAGCCCAGTGCTTAGGTCACAGTATTGAACTCGTTTCCTTTTTTTTCAACTCGTGTCTTAAATCACAGCTGTAAAACCCAGAAATTTATTTTCGAAAACTAATTTTTTGATGAATAGTATTTTCGGATGAATAGTATCCGTGGGAATAGCGGTTTTCGATAAATGGGCCCCAGGCATCAAAAGTCTTAGAATAGGTATTAGAGTTATTAGGAAGTAGAATAGGTCAAAAATAAGTCCATTTGGATAGTTTTTAAACGATCTAAAATTTAATGGATAAAAATACCCTTTTCGGAGAATAATAAGAATTTATGATTTTATGGCCACTAGAATTTTTTTTAAAGCATGAGATTGAAAGATAAGACACTCAATTATAGTATTACATGGTCAATTTGATGGTTGGATGACCATGGAATATTTTTAGAATTTATGTTATTGTGAATGATAATTAAATGCATAAAAGGGTCATTGGTAATTTTCACTTCAAATATCTATGGATTTGGTGTGAGTATTACATAGAAATAAATTGATTAAGAAGCACAATCCATGTCATGCAAGATTAATGGATAGTAAAGTAAAAAATTAAAATTAATTTATGGATATTAATTGGCAAACATTAAATGGAATTTAATGCATTAAAACTAAAGTTACTAAATTGCCCATTGTTGGGTGAATTATTATGAGTTATAATTAAGGGTATTATGGTAAAGTCAATCAAAAGATTTGATGGTCATTTATAGGTTAGATGAAGGGTATTTTAGTCAAGAAAAATTGAAGCTATATAAAGTGGAATGATGATGCATTTGGACGGCAAAAAGTGAGAAAAAGAAAAGGGAGAGAGCTGGTGGCTTCGGCTAGCAAAGGGGAAGAAGAAGCAAGGTGATTCAAGCCAATTTTTCATGCAAAATCCATTACTTTTCATCAAGCAAGAGGCTAGGGTGAAAACCAAGCAAGAAAGTGATGTGTAGGTGAAAAGCAAGCTACCGCGGCACATGAGACTCGTCGAGACATGTGATGTGGATTACATGACTTTGAGGTAAGTGTTTCGCCACTTATGGTTGTTTCAAGTTCTATTTCAATTCTTGATTATTGTGATAAATATTGTATATAAGTGAATAAATGAAAATGAACATGATTTTCTAATATCGAAGTTTAAGTTTTGAGTATATGAGTTCTTATAGAATCCATAAAGTGATATAAATCAATATAAGTTATGTTTTCTTTTTAAAGTTGAATAAAGAAAGTTTTTAAGAGTTTCAAAAATTATTGGTTTTGTGCTTTTGCACTTGATGAGTTAGTTTTAAAAACCCGTGTATATGCCTTAAGATTATTTGAGATTTAGCGCTATATGACGATGCAGAAAATTCCGTCCATAGTCACTCAGATTAGAAAGAAATTAGCACTACGTGACGACGTAGAAAATTCCGTCCGTAGTTGTTCAGTTCTTAGAAAGTATAGCGCTACGTTGCAATGCAGAAAATTCGCTTGTAGTCGCCCAGAGTTTTAGCACTACAATTGCGACGCAGAAAATTTCGCTTTGTAGTTGCTCGGTTATAAGATTTATCACCCTACGTGTGATGCAGTAAATTTCGTATCGTAGTGGTTGAGATATCGTATTAGCTTCACGTTAGCGTTAGTTAAAATCGCTCCGTGATGGATAGAGCACTCCAAGGGTATACATGGGGATTTTGGAAGAAAATATTAAGATTTTGAAAGTATTGAAAATAAATAAGATTGTAGTGTAATATATTGATGCATGTTATATTATACGATTATGTTGCACTAACTCGTTTGATGGTTGTGTAGCTTATTTATATTATTGAGCGTTGCCGTAGGAATACAAGACGACATCATTTTGTTTTACATATATATATAGGTGGGCGACTTATGAAATGTGATGATGTAAATTGTGTGTATGAGATGAATATGTAAATGGTGGAAAAGTAATTGTATTTTGAATTGTATGATTGTAAATATTATGCATCTTCACATATGATACATTATGTGCATATTTTGGATTTGAATTCATGCCTAGTGTTGTGGAAAATGTGATTATAATGCATGATTGTGGAAAGAAAAGTTGGGAGAAAAATGATATTATAGTTGAAGTGTTTGTTATTTGCAGGTAAAATTTTGGATTTGTTAAAAATGCAACTGTTATGCTGCCAAAATTTTTCTAAAATGGTTTTAATCAAAATTGCGAAAAATTTTATCACTCCCAACTATTTTAAAGAAAACCAAAATTTTAAATTTAAACGAGTAAACCGGCTAAGAAAGTTAGGGGTTCGCTTCTCGAGTTTCTTTAATCCGACAAGTCGGGTTCAGAAAATCCGTTGAAGTGCCCGGTAGGATCCTCCAGACGAGAGCCTAGATAAGGTCTAGTTTGGGTCCTGTTATACTAAAGGAAATTCCCAGAACTTAGTTGAGAAGTCTCTTAACTCGCTGAGTACAAGGCGTTGAGGAAGCAGCTCGTACCACCCTTTTACCTCGCTATAATCTTCCAACAGCAAAAGGAGTCCTTAAAAGACTACATTACCAGATTTAGGTATGAAGTGAGCAATGTAGAGAATCCTTTGGATTAAAGTATTTTGACAGCAATCTCGACAAGGCTTAGAAAGGATGAAAAGCTCTACAAGAGTATATACAAGTCTCAAATGAAGAACTTGGGCGAATTCTATAAATGAGCTACCAAGGAGATAAGATAGAAAGAGGCTTTCAAGCTAAAGAAGCCCAATAATTGATAGAGTGAAGTGGTAGCACCTACTGAAGGAAAAGGAAAAATCATGGTGGAGATGGAAATGATGAATAACAGAATCGTTCCACAAACCAAGTGGCAAAACGGGCTAGAAATGAGCCTATGAGAAAGTAACTTCCATTTCGAGGTCAGTATGAAAGTTACAGTGTCTTCTCGGATACACAGGATAGAATTTGTGCAACGGAGAGGAACAAAAAAGATTTTGGGAAGCCTTGGCCCATAAATGTTCTTAACAAGTTCCAGAATCCGAGGAAGTTTTGTGTTTACCATAATGAAGTTGAACACAACACTTTAGATTGTTGAGAACTGAAGGACGTTATTGAAGACTTAATCAGACGAGGTTGCCTGAGCGAGTATGTAGTGAGACCTGTGAATCAATGACCTCAACAACATCATCCTACACAAGCTCAGCAACCAGCTCAACAGTAGCCCCAGCCAACCCCCGAGTAGGACCATGCACCTACGGTAACGACCATTTTTACAATTCATTGTAGGCCTCACATCGCAAGGGCATCAAATAGATTGCACGAGCTTTACATGTGCGAGGTTAGTCATGTCCTGCTCCTGGGCCGTGGAGGAATAGAATGACCTGCAAAGAAGGCCAGAATGGCCTCGGATGGCATTATGTTTACAAAAGAAGATGTTAGAGGAGTTCATTGGCCTCACAATGATGCATTAGTCATCCGAGCTAGAATTGGTAATGCTGAGGTACGAAGAATTATGGTTGATACTGGCAACTCGGTCAACGTGATGTACAGAAATTGCTTTAAGCAGATGGGTTTAGGGTTTGAGCAATTAAAACCATCTCTAAAGCCCCTTTATGGATTCACGATAGATGCAGTGACACCAGTGGGTAGATCAGATGCCTACTCACCCTTAGAGATTTGGGTCGCCAGTCTACCACCTTGGCGGGCTTGTTAATTATTGATTGCCCTTCAACCTATAACGTCGTTCTAGGAAGGTCCATAATGAATGATCTAAACATGGTAACTTCGATCAGAACCCTCACCATAAAGTTCCCAATGCCTAGTGGAGTGAGGTGTGTGCAAGGAGAGCAGCACCTAACTCAGTGATGTTATGAAGATGTTATGAAGATGGAGGCTAAGAGAAAAAAGGTCAATGTGGTGTTTGGCAGAGATCCACAACCTATAAGCAAGAAAGGGATCAACCATAACCTGGATCCAGAGAAATGGATGTAGATAGGGCAACAGGCCCCGTGGAAGAGCTTGAGGAAATACTGGTTAGTAAGATAGACGTTGAAAGATGCCTCATGTTGGGAAAAAATTTGCCTCAAGAGATAAAAACTCAGCTAGCTGATTTCCTAAAGGCTAACCTGGATGCTTTTGCCTGGAACCACGAAGATATGGTGGGGATTGACTTGGAGGTAATGTAAGCCCCTTTTCGTAATTTGGCATTTCCTAGTAGTAGTAATTAACTTATAGGGGGAGAATACTAAATTTCGTAAATATTACTCCTATAAGTGATATTAAAATATTAGTAGAGATTTTAGAAATTAATTAAACCAAATAATAAGTTAAATGTTAATAAAGGGTAAAATGGTCATTTATACATATAAGAGCTCTATATATAGAAGTGTTAGTTTCCAACAATTAGTGAAAATAAGAAGCAAAAATAAAGAGAAAGAGAGACTAAGGGTCAAACAAGAGAGGAAGAAGAAGAACCAAACTTTTTCAAGCCCAATTGAAGATCCAAACAAGAAATTAGTTTTATTCAAGCTAGAAAATCGAAGTTGGAGTAAGATTAAAGTAAGTTATGCTCACTTTTGCTAAAGTTGATGTTAGTGAAGCTTATGATGTGTTGATGGTTGGGTCGTTATTTGTTGTGAAATTGATGAGAGTTTTGATAGGAATCAAGTTTAGTACCATAATAAATGAAAAGAGAGACTTAATATAAGAAAACTCATTTAAGAAATGAAAGTTAGGGTTTATGTAGGAGAAACCCTATAACTTGATTTAAGCTTGAGTTAAGTGAATTGAGTGTAGATAAGGTGTTTGATGAAATGTTTAAGAGAATGGCAATGTAAAAATCTTGAAAGTTGAAAAAAGCAATGTGTTGTGTGTGAGTGTATAGTGAACGCCCACCAAGAGAGATATGTTATTCTATTGAGTTTTGATGAAATTAAGCTTGAATTTATGCATGTGAGAAGCTAGAATATCATATAGAAATGTTAGAATTGAAAAAAGAAATGAAATGAGACAATGTGTTGTTTTAGCTAGATGAAGGGCATTGAAGGTCACCATGCAATACCACTTCCTCTTTATATTTTTATGTCATGTATAATCCTAATTCAGTATATGTGAGTCTAAAAACCCTAATAAAAAGAGAATTGAGTTAAGAATGTAAAAATGATAGATTTTGACATGAAAAAATAGTGAAAAATAGGGGTTTTTGGCTAGGAACCTCTACCCGATGGCTGTTTCTTTTCAAATTCACTTTGGGATTGACCAAAATGAGAGATAGAGAGATGATTGGAGCGAAAACGAAAGAAAGAAAAGCTAGAGATTGCTCCCTAGTATGTGTCCTACCAAAGGGGGTCCAAAAATAGCAAATTTCGTTTTGAGCTTCAGAAAATTATTTCGAGTGTGTGGGGGTGTTCTTAAGTGATAATAAATGAGGTTCATGGAAAGAAATCAGAATTTTAAAGCTTTGGTTAAGTTAGAACCTAGATGAGAAAGTTGTAGTCTAAAGGGTTTTCAATAGAGTTAGTTATATTGAAAACTTTAATTGTAGCTTTAAGTAGTTCATTTTAGCGTATTTTGAATGAGAATATGATGTGTAGGTGAAGCACAAGCAAGTGGAGCGAGAGAGGCCCATTAGAGCTCATTAGCAAGCTCGGATTCAAGGTGAGTACCACTAATTGACATTATAAATAATTATATTGCAATTGTACTTTTATTGGTTATTAAAAAGTTTATGAATGATTTTAATATGGTTTCAAAGCAATTTTGAAAATAAAGTAATTTTTATGAAAGTTGAGCATAAAAGCTCTAGCCTAAAAGTTTTAAAAGAAAAGTTAATTAGTGCTTATAGCACTTAGTAGAAAAGAGCCTACGTATATCCTCAGAATCAGAAATTCTTGGGCTACAATATGCGATGCAAAGAATTCCACAATGTAATTGCCAAGATTGTATATAGTATCTCGTGCTATGGTTTGCAACGCAAAAAATTCCACATGTAGTCGCTAAGATTTATAGATAATCTCGCACTACAATTTGCGATGCGAAAAATTCCGCATGTAGTTGTCGAGGAGTGTTAGTAGCGTCACAATTTATGTTAGTTGAAAATCGCCATGTGATATAGTAGTTAGGGGTACGCACGGTACTTTTATAAAGAAATGAGTTATATGATATTTCATGCATAACTAAGTAAGTTTATAATTGTTTAATTAACAACCGTTAAATTTCTTCAATTGCTTGAGATTTTATTCTTTTCGTGTTATATTGTATAAACCATCTTCAGGTACTCACACGGACAATTGAAGCAAACAAAGTTCTTCGACAATATAGGTGAGCATACACTTGAAGAATGCATCTTATAGTTTGCCTTGTATTTTGTTAGTGCATATATCATTTTGCATCCTGAAATACTTATGTGGAAACTTGTATTAGTATATTTTGTAATATAAATCGCTTGTATATATTTATATGATATGAAAATTTTGGTTAGCATCTATGGTTTTGCGAAAATGATAGTATGATTATTGAGATAAATGTTTGTAAAAGAAGTTGAGTTGTGGTTGATAAGATTTTGGAGTATAATTTCTTTATAGAAAAATTTGGTAATCTTATAATTGCCACTATTATACTGCCGGTTTTCCGTTAAAATGTTCTCAGATTTCGAAAATAAAAATGATCACTTTTATGGTTTTAGTTCAATTTTCAAATCAATAAGTTGAATATAAATTATAATCAACCTAACCAGTTTTCAAACAATGAGATTAAATGAGATCCAAGGTTAAGTTAAACGGGCAAGTTTAGGGTTCGCTCCACGAATTTCTTTTAACCACCTAGAAAGGTTTAAAAGAGGTCCGTTGGGGTACCAGGCAAGGTCTACCAGATACTAGCCTAGATGAAATCCGGTTTAGGTCTCATCAAATAATGTCGCACAAGTCAAACATTAATCCTTATCATAAGCCTGTTCGATAAAAGAGGAGGCCAATGACATTGGAGCATTATGTCACTCTAAGGAGGAAGTAGATAAACTTTTAACGAACGCGTTCATTAGAGAAGTATACTACCTAGTCTATGTAGCTAATCTTGTTCTAGTAAAAAAGAAGAATGAGAAGTGGAGGACTTGCATAAACTTCACAGATCTCAACAAAGTGTGTCTAAAAGATAGTTTCCCAATGCCAAGAATCAACCAGCTCGTGGATGTAACCGCTGGTCATCAGCTCCTCAGTTTTATAGATGCTTACTCATGATATAATCAAATCCCTATGAACCCTAGAGATGAGGAGCACACATCGTTTATAACAGACGCAGATTTTACTGTTACAAGGTCATGCACTTTGGGCCAAAGAATGCGAGGGCAACTTATCAACGACTGGTAAACATGATGTTCATAGATTTGATTAGCAAGACAATGGAAGTATATGTGAATGATATGGTGGTGAAGTCGAAGTAGATGGTAGAACATATGTGCGACCTGAAAGAGACATTCTAGATCCTGATGAGGTACCAGATAAAGTTGAATTCGCTAAAGTGTGCTTTTAGGGTGACCTCAGGAAAATTTCTGGGCTTCATGGTTAACAATAGGGGAATTGAGGCTAGCCCTGAAAAGATCAAAGCTCTTTGTACAATCTATTTTGATAATTATTAATTAATTATTTTTGCACATTTTATTATTGCTTTGATATCTCAAATGTCCAGAGCGAGCTAATTTACTATTGTTATTAAAGAGTTTAATTAATAATTCCAATATTATTGGAGCTCAAATTGTAGGTCTATTTGGTCCCCTTGCTAGCTCATAACCACATAAAGAAATAAATGAAAGAATATAATTGGATTGTTCAATTATTAATGTCACATGAACATGTTCACGAATTATTTAAATAATTTGATTATTTAAATATATGTAATTATTTAATTAAGTGTTAATTATTTAATTATTTGTAGAGATTATGAGTTTAATTTTTAATGGTGTCATTAAATTATTTGTGATTTAGAATCATTTAATTTAATGAAAAATCTTTTAATTAATAGAAATAGTAATTTAATTTAATTGGAATTAGATTCCCTATTAAATTGAATTAAATAAGTTTTAATAGGAATTAGATTCCTTATTAAATTAAAAGTAAAGAGTTCTAGACCAATAAAGAATTTGATTCCATATTGGATATGAACTATGTTTTCCAATTTAAATAGGAAATTGTATTCCTTCTTAAATTAGAAAACTCTAACTTACTATTATAAAAGGGTCTTTTATGTTAGTAACTAAAAGAGAGAATTTTTTGGCTACTTGAACCAAAAACTTCCATTAATTAAAAACATCAAATTACCTCATCTCACATAATAATCTTTATAAAAGATTTTGTGATTTGATTCTTCAAGATTGTGCCCACACACAGTTTCTTTTGTGAAGAGTCATAGCAAGGAAGATCGAGTGGTGAAGAATTTGCGAATCAAAAGGGATCAATTCAATATTCATGCAAGGTAAGATTCGATCTTATTAATTTAATTATTGAATTGTTATTACTAGCATCGATCGGGTGTGTTTTGTTTGGAAAATGTTTTTTAAATCCACGTTTCCGCATTAAATCCAAAATCAATTTTTTCCTTCAGCTATCATCTAAGTGGTTGGAGGAGCTACGCCCTAAGGAACGCTACCTTGAAAAGCTGATGGAACTGTACTTTTTGGAGGCTTTGGAAGGACAACACTTTGTTAAGCAGCTTGAGCCTAGGTAGCGAGAGTTGCGTACTTCTAGATTTTTATAACTGCATTCTACCCAAAAAATGATAAGTCTATGTTCGGATGCTATTTTTAGAACGTGTATAAAAAAGCGCTACTTGTCTTTGAGGTAGCGTCCTTATGCCCTTGAGCGTCCAAGGTTTGGGTGCGATCCTCAGATTAGGCAATCTCTGCTTGGGCCTTAGCGAGCTTCTACTTAATTGTAGCTGCGTCTTATTGGGTCAGGTCAATTTTCTTCTCCGCAACCTCAGCTCGCTTCAGGGCAAAATTTAGCTCTCCTTTTATTTTCCTTAACTCCTCTTCGACTTTATTATATTTCAAAGTCATGCTCTCCTAGAGGGCTATCTTACAAGTTAGAGCGTCCTCGGCCATTTTCAACTTACATTCAATGTTTTCGGCAAGCTTCCTCACCTTTTCAGACTCTCTCTATGAAAAGCCCACTCCATCCTCCATCTTTTTCCTCTCAGTCTCGAACTCTTTCTAAATGGCCTTAAATGATGCTCTCTCATCCTCATGGGCCACGATCCCTGTGAACAACTTCAATGTACTCATGGTGGCTTGAAAGAAAGTCGGAGTTAACGTTAGAACAGAAGACATTAAAAGTTAACAACAAAAGGAATTGAAGTTTACCAACAGTCTATAGTGAGTTGCGTAGCTTATTAGCTTTTGACTCTCCAAATCTTCCTTATATAGATTCTAGGTGTGGTCTCTCAAGAACTATGACATATAATCCAAGAGGTCATCCAAATATTTCCTACTAAGAGCTCCTCAGCTCGCTTTACTGCAGCCCCTCTAGTAGTTATCATCTTCTCATTTTTAACCTTTTAGCGCTTGGGAGGTAGGGATTGGGCTACACCTTTGCCCTTGTCTTTGGTTCCGAGCTTTGGTGCAAACGAGCTTCCCTCAATTGGAGTTGACAATTGCTTGGTTCTAAGTTTTGTCTATTGTCTTCTTTCCCGGCACAGCCTTCAACTTCAGGGCTTAAGTTTTCGAGGTCGTCACAATCTTAGCTTGGGGAGGAAGTATGACTGTAAGTCCCAAAGCTACCTATTGGGTAGGACTCGTTGAAGCCTGAACTGGTTCTGCGGGATAAGAAGAAGCTGGGATGGAATCCACGATCATGACATCAAGCTCCATCAGCTTAGTTACAGGAGATAATGGTGGCACCAACAAGTCTAACTCAACCATTGTTGCAAGAGTCCTATTTGTAGGGCTAGGAGTTCATTCTTCGAAAGCTTCAAAGACTGACGTGACCTCCTTTTTCCACGTATTCCAAGGTCGCAATTGACGCTAAGACGTTTGCTATCAAGCTTCAAGGCAAAGTCGTAAGCTGTAAATAGTAGTCAGATGGCAGTTGATCGTCTAGCGGACTTTTGACCTCAGCAAATTTTGTTAATGTCGTTGTTTCCTCATCTATAAGCTCAACCTTGCTGCTGGTAACATATGTAAAGCAAAACAAGTTAATAAAATTAAAAAAAAAACAAAGAGAGAGAGAAAAGAAGACCTACGAGATGAAACCATACCTACCTAAAAAATGGACGAATGAAAAATTCTTAAGGTTATAAAGAGAATGGCAAAAGAGGTAAAGCTAATGAGATTTATAATCTCCTACGTTAGACCTACTACTATCCTTGGATAGAAACTCTCTAAAAGGAGAATTGCAAGCTGAGAGATAATATAGTTCATCTCGATTCTCCACTTTACTACTAGTAGTGCCCTTAAAGTTATAAAGGAGGGAAAAATTTACAGACTTAGAGAGGGTAGATTATTCTTAATAAAAACGGCAGCCAAAAAGGTAATCTGGGCATAAGAATTCGGGGTCAACTAGAAAGGAGCAAGGGTCAAGTCGTTTAGAAGGTCTATAAGATAATTAAGGATTGGGAATCTAAGCTAAAACTCTAGGTGCTGACGGCTGATTACAATAAATCCTTTAGATGGATAGGCCGCATGGTCGTGGATAAATGGGACTATAGCACGGCATCCTACAGGAAGATCGAACTCCTCAGCTATGATCGCCAAGTCATGAAGACTTATGCTTGAATTATAACAGTAGAAAATCTTATCAGCTGCTCGTCCCTCAATAGGGGGCTAAGCCGTAAGGGGATCAGCATGCCCCATAGGCTTTTCTGTGACCTTACCACTTTGAGAGGTCGTTGCCTGCGTGATTCTAACTTGTTGCTTTGTTTGGTCATTAGAGCCAAAAGCTTTATCAGCATCCCCAACTCAATTGTTACATCGCGTGCGACCTGACATCTATAGAAAAAGAAGGAATGGGAGCAGGACACTGAAAGCAGACCAAGCCTAGTAAACTAAAGTAAAAGATTCCTATATCTACTCTCATACACGTCAAGTGTCGTGCTTTACTTTAAAGACTGCCGAGAGCAGGGAAGCTTAGTGTGCAAGCCCATCAAGTCACTAAAGCTCATCAGGCCAAAAGGTTTGACACCTAAAACTACGACCCTACTTCTACATAATTTCTATCAAACAGTTTAAAGGTATTCCATTATAAAAAAATAAAACAACAAGATCAAATCAATAAAGAATGAAGAGTCACAATCAACAAAAAAGCATTTAAAAACAAGAACACAAAGCATTCAAGCAAGTTCTAGATTCAGAAAGAGCATAATCTTCACACAAAACGGAAGCAAATAAAAAATCAAGAGCTAGTCATGAAACTTATTGTAAAAGCTTGCTTAAGAATGAAGGATTTCGATTGTCGAAGATGTTGAATCCTTGAAAAATCGGGTGCAAGGAGGCAAGACGGAAGGAAAGGGTGAAAACTCGATATCTAGTTGTGAAAATGACAGAGTTAAAAAGAAAACGAAAAGAGTTCACTAATTTAAACGCGCGAGATTTTAACCCTAGCCGTTCGATCTGATGGCAGCTCAACCGCCTTAAATCTGATGGTGCAATGTGAGTTACGATTTTTATCATCATACATTATCAGTTGAAAGACGTGCGCATTAAATGCGAGTGGCATGAGACGTGCTAGTGGTGCAATCACTCAAAAAGTCACCACGTGTCTAAGTGATGGGACAGATGTCAAAACAACGCCTACTGAGCTCATAAGGGTCTACCATAATCAATATGATTAGCTCTCAATCCCCATATCACACTAAGAGCTAGGAGGCTAGTGTTATATGCATTTTCATGACCTGAATAAATGGGCTACTGAAGGCCCAATGGTAAGAGGTCTAGAAAGTTCAGTGCTCAGGTCATAGTATTGAGCTTGTTTCCTCTTTTTTAGCTCGTGTCTTAAACCAAAGCTACTTTGATTCATCTTCAGCTTGTGAAAATGATGTATCAGCCCGTTAAGCTCGCGCCAGATAATCTTTTAGAAGCTAATAGCAATCTAATTCAAAAGGGATTCAAACTTCCTGATTTTGTGCACATTAAATCTCTATAATTTCGGATTCAATTTTAGGAATATTTCTTAATTCAAAGGAAATTGTTATGGAATGCAGTTAATGTAAAATTTACTTCTTAATTTATATTGTATTCAAATTGTAAATCTCCACTCTATAAATAGGAGTGAAATACTTTGTATTACGAACAACTTGAATTAGTGATACTGTTACTCTACCGAATTATTTAGAGTGACACCCGTGGATATAGACATACTTGTTGAACCATGTAAAAATTATTTTCTTTGCATTGTTCTTCCTCTCCCTCTTTTATTCGTAGTTGTATTTATTGTTTTTGTTGCCAGAATTGTAGACTAGGCCTAGAATCTCTAGGTCGGCTAAATTCCAACGTCGACACATATAATATAGAAAAATAAAGGTATTCTTTTATACATATATATGTATACATATAATCTAGAAAAATAAAGGTTTTCTTCTAGCCTAGCTTTACATGAGTTGGCTTTGTGTGTACATTTTAAAGAATTTGTTAAGTTGGTTAAAATTTGCTGGAATTCCCCCATTATTTTTTTGTGATAGTGTTGTTTGTATTTTAAATTTGTGTCAATTGGCTATAATTTTGGACTCTTTTATATTTCTCTTGCATTCTCCTCTTAATAACCTTTCATGTGAAATATTTTCCACCTAAATTAGAATTTATACAAATCTCAATAATTTCAGTACATTCGATAACAATAATATCCACTAACTTGGGTAATTATAAATTACCCAATTTATGGATCAATTTGAAGCAATAGAACAACTAATAAATACTTTAAAAATTATGTAAGCATATTTTCATGGAAAACTTACTATATGTGTTTTTGAAGATGAAAGCGTACTTCACTACAATAAAACATTATATCGATACCGAAATATCTATACCAAGCACTAAAGGTCCGATATGGATGCCATAATTTCAATTAAAAAATATATATTGAATTATCCATACTAAACATTAAAAGCCCGGTATATATAATAATTTTTTATTATTAAAAAACAATTATCCATACCGAACGCTCATGACCCTGTATGAATAATAACATAAAAAATTTTTGTTTGATTATCCATACCAGACACTAATAGCTTTTAGTTATATCTTGAGTAAGACTTTGTAAACATGTACTAAGTAGGGAAGTAAACGTTTTTTTTTTTTTAATTTTTTTGGGTACAAAATTTTGTACATTCCCTTAAATATTCAGTTATTCAAAAAGCAAAAAAATTCAAAATTAGCTTTTTGAAAAAAACACTATTCATATTTACCCATTCTCAATAGTTTTTGAGTTTTAAAATTACACCTATACCTTTTTACATTTTAATTAAAAAAATTAAAAATAATTACCACCAGCACCAGAAATGTCTCCGACTCTAGTGATTCCCACTAGGGCCGGCAATCCTAAGGCTATCTGTTCTAGCTATACAAAGGTCGCCAGAAAATATGGAAATTTGCATGAGATTCATATACAAATATCATTTGCGCTTGATTCTCGCCCAAAATCCGCTTATTGGCAATGTCGGAAAAAAAATAAAATTGCACAAGATCAATGCACATAGTATCATTTTTTCATTAATCTTGTTTAAAAGTTATGCCTTGTTGGAAAAAAAAAAAGTAAGATTCACATATAAAATGTTTGTTTTGTATGAATTTTATTCAATTCATACCTTATTGGGAAGAAAATGTGTGAGATCGCCAAAATATTAGGGGTTATTTGTTTTTTTGTCTGAAGACTGAACAGTGCTGCTGAAGACTGAAGACTGAATAGTGACTGAAATATGAAATCTGATAAACATGTTTGTTTTTTTTTTTTTCCTTACCTTTGAATGTATAATAATTTTGTTTGTTTTTTAAAGTTAAAATTGTCTGAATACTAACAATTTGACATTTATATCCTTTTATTATTAGTTGTTAAGTAACTTTATTTAATATGATATAAAAAATTGTAATAAATTATTTAACAAATATTAAAACATATATATGATATTTTGATTCATTATTAAAATAAGATGAATTATTATAGTAGAGTCAATTAAATTTATATATTCAAATAAAAATAAACAAAATGGTCTTAAATTGAATTAATCAAAAACACTAATAACACAGTGAAACTTTAACAAATAAATATACTATGAGTTACTCCACAAGTAGATTAATAAAAAAATTAATAAAGATTCTCACTGAAATTTGATTGGAAAAATATAGTAATCCTGCTGTAGAAAAATTTGATGTTGAGATGTTTAGAGTTTTTATTTTTCAATATTTTTTGTTAAAACATTAAAAGAAATTTGTATAATGTAAAACTATGATAAATTTGGAAATATGTTATTTTAGGAAGGATAAATTTGGAATGATATATTTATAAAATCATTAAGTAATTTTGTATTAAGTGAAAAGTCAAAAAATATAACTTATTTTTTTAAGTGGTTTTTGGGTTGTTTTAAGTGGTTTGACCACTTAAAAAAAAAAAACAAAAATCTCTTAATTGGTCTAATTAAGCAACATTAAGTGTTAAGTGCAAAAAACAAACAACCCCTTAATGTCTCATCCAAAATTCATGCCATACAAAATGTAGAGAAGTCGGACAATAGAGATGATGCTTAGAGATCAAAGAGGACACTCGGGGATTAGAGATGATGCTCAGAGATCGAAGCTGACAAATACATACATATATATACACACTGACACACACATCAGATCTGATGGGGGTCGCAACATCCATTAATGGATGTCACTTGACCTCCATTGATGGAGGTTGAGTGACCTCCATCAATATTCATTTATGATGCAGATGGAGCGAACTCCATCAACAAACTCCACTGCTAGCAAGGTGGAGTTATTTATTTATTTTTTTCAATTAACTTAATAAAATATTAAAATAATAGAAGGGTGTTTTGGTCATCACAATTTAATGTATGGGCAAAAACTTAAAATCCATTATGGGAGGCTAAAAACTTCTACTTCCATTATCAAAGGGGTGATTCCTTTAATTTAGAAAATATATATTTATATTTATCATTGTTTATGTCAATTTGTTATCAAAACTAATTTATTTGATGTGTTATTAATTGTTTTAACTAAATTTAGAGTTTCAATAAAAATATTTTTAAATTTTAAATATAAATATCCTTTTTTTGTTAAATTTAGGTGAAACATCTTATTGATATTATCCCCTGATATGTTCGTAGATCCAAAAGTCTGATATTGATATCAATTTCAATACCGACAGTTATTTTATTGCTCTCAAGATAGTGGTACGGATCATTTGGCTGCTGGCGCCGTTCGCACCAGCAGCCCCCATGCCGTGTATTGGCATGGGTTCAACACCCGTGCATATCCAAAATAATAAATGTATATAATATATAATATATTCATACTAATTATATTAATAATAGTATAATAATATATATACTTGTCTCCCATCAATTGTGTTGGTTACTCTCCCACCCCAGTGTGGATCTTTCCCCCATTTCTATGTGGATGGATCTCTTCCAATTGGGAGTAGTCCCCCGGGCTATGTCACCAGTATCATATCTCGATTCAAGATCTCAGATGTCCCCTGAGTTTATCCTAGATACAGTTGTTGTACTCAAAAAAAAAAAAAATGATAGTGGTACGGCAATTACATGATTGTCAAAGGACACACATATCTTTTCAAATGAGAGAGTGGGACAGGTTGCTTTTAAATATAAGAAGGGAGCATGACAGCTTATCTAAAGAATAAATTTGAGTTTCTTAATTTTTTATTAAGTTTGTGTTATCCTAACATGATTATATAAGGTTTGCTGACGCCGACTGATCTGTAACATGGAAAATATGTGTAATCTAAAATATTAAATTTTAAAAGGGGGTTTCATAATGGTTTATTTGTAATGTCAATCTTATATTATACTGCCCATATAAATATAACATTCAATAACATTAGATATCTCAAATTGATCCTAATTTATAATGCGTCAATTGATGAATGGATATATTTTCAAGTAAAATAATAATTATTAATGAGTACAAATCTATTTATCATTTGATACATCATGTCGAAATCAAAGTTAAGAAGCAAAATGAATATGTAGCACTACTCTATAACATTGGCACCGACGGACCTAAAGCATACCAGATAGGACAAGTGTCCCTTTTTTTTTTTTCAAATTTCCAATATTTTTTATTTATTCTTTTTACAAAATTCCTATAAATTTTTGACATATAATCCTACACAGTGTAGATTTAACGTTTTATTAATTTTAATATTCTATTCTTATCTTTGTCAATATTTAATTCCTATCATTTTCTTTATATTTATTCATACATTTACCTGTTATTTATTAGAATCTATAATAATAATAATAATATATCAGAAAAAGTAAATGTCAATGTACTTATTGAAATATGGGAAAAATCGTTTTGAGCCTTAATGTTTTAGAAATTGACAACTTTTAAATTTTTTTTAAGATAATATACTAAAATCCCTAAATTTATAAAAAAATTCATCATTTTAGTCTCTACCATTAGTCAATTGTTGGTCAAATTAACGGTAAAAAGGTTAAAATGGTAATCTTGCATTAAAATTTCGAGAAAATTTCATTTTGGTCTCTAATTTTTTAGAAATTGATAATTTTTTAAATATCTTTAATATGATATATTAAATATCCCTAAATTTATTAAAATTTCATTATTTTAATCCTACTGACAAGTTTTTTAAAAGTTAACATTAACAAAAAACGTAAAAAGACCAAAATACCTCTACTTTGTTGAAAGTACCTTTTTATCCCTGATGCATTAAAATATAAAATATTTGGAAGAACCACTTACATTTCCATATAAGAACAAATTAGAATTGAAAAGATCAAAATACCTTTATAATTTTTTATTAATTTTTCTCGGATGTTGCATGTTGAGTAAATGAATTGCTTGTTGTATCGAATTTGATAGGTTTTGATGGGTAAAGAAAATACATTTTTGCCCTTAACACATAAAACTAAAATAATAACAATTTAATAATATTTTTTTTATTGTAACAACGATAACAAGAAAATGGGCTTAAAAGAGGATGTTGTTGCTTGTTGGTGACTGCAATTTTACTGCCCAAATATTCTAATTTTCTTCTCTAATTTATTTGTTCATTTTTTATCTCCCAATTTTTGTGCTCCAATTTTTTTACCTTCAATAGTCTTCTCCAATATCATCAACCTACAGTGGTACAAAAAATTCAAATATGACTCCAATTTTTTACCTTTAATATTCTTCTCAAATATCTCAATTTTTCTAAACCACATATGTGTTACCTTGAGAAATTTTAATGCAAGATTACTATTTTAACCTTCTCACTATCAATTTGACCAACAGTTGACTAACGGTGAGGACTAAAATGATGAATTTTTTATAAATTTAGGGATGTTTGGTATATTATCTTAAAAATATTTAAAAAATTATCAATTTCCAAAAAATTAGGAATCAAAATGAATTTTTCCGAAGTTTTAATGCAAGATTACAATTTTAACCTTCTTACCGTCAATTTGACCAACGGTTAACTAATGGTAGGGACTAAAATGATGAAATTTTTTATAAATTTAGAGATGTTTGGTATATTATTTTAAAGATATTTTAAAAAATTGCTAATTTCTAAAAAATTAAGGATCAAAATGAATTTTCCCCTTGAAATATTGATATCTTGTTAACCCAACTTGAAAATCAAATTAATGAATTGTAAAATAATATATTACAAATTTTAATTCATTACATCTAATTTCTTAATGCACAATTATGGTATAATTTTTATCTCTTGCTTTTATTTATTCTTGTAATTTATATCTATCTGTAACCAATAAAGTGATATAAAAAAACTCTCTTATCTAAAGAGATATGTTATGTTATATTTGTTTAAGTTTAGGCGGTTGTACTCATCCCATGCACTACAGTGATGGAGGTTGGAGTCCTATTTATTTATTTATTTATTTTGGGTATTTGCATTGGGATATTTTTAATATGGTAATGATGTTGACATTAAAAACCAATAATATTATTAATACTAACACATCCAATGATATTGGAAGATGTTTCCCTTATCTAACCACACAAAATAACGTCATTTTCTTTTAGCACCTTTACAACGTGGAAACATCCAAAAGAGAAACATTCTTTACGGTGATGGTAGGGACATGACGTTGGGCTGGCGATGGTAATAGTAGGGCATGGGACAAGCAAGGGGTGGGGACTCGGTAGAGGGCTTCCAGGAGGAGGTCATCGGGGAAGAAGAGATGTGGGTGGTTGGATTTGGATAGTGGATGGTGATGATGGTGTTGTTATCAGGACCACACACGTGGTACATTCTGATTGGTTTTCAATTTCTTTTCGTTTTTCTTTTTAATTAACAAATTACATTTTATGTTACAGCTGGAATGTTCAACCTCCAATTTAATTTTTATCCTCAAAATTAACACATCCGTTAGTTTATTGATGAAATTATTATATCAATAACAATTAAATTATTTTAACTATTATTTTTAATATCAGTTACAATTTGATATATTTTTTAAATCAAAGTAGTAAAATGATAATAATTCTTACCCAAATTTAATCTCCAAGCACTCTGCCAACTAGATAACAACTATTCCAAACGGTCCAAACAACTATATATTGAAAATGACACTTTATTTTGTTTTCTTTTGACATGTCAGCTTTCATACAAGCCACCACCTTTTCTATCAAATCCGCCCAGTTGCAAACATAGACCAATCTTTTTAGTCACCACCAAAAGATAGGTACGACTAATAATTAGATTTTCACCACAGAAACAACCTAGTCGTTATCAAAGGTTCTATTAACCTCAGAATTCCAACCATTATTCCAGTAAATTAATACAAGCTAGGTATCATTAAAGTGATTAATTATTGGTTCTCATATACTTAACATGTTTTCTAAATTAGGTACGTATATTTTATAATAATTAGGGACATATATATCTCATAAAAATTTTATAGAATTTCTATTGGTATTAATTTTTTCTATTTAACATATTTGGGGGAAGAGTTTCTTTTGAGTTCCCGATGATTGGATTTGCTTAGTTAATTTAAATATATATATATATATATTAATTGCTTTGTCAGCACCATAAATGACATTTAAAGTGTTGTTTAACGCTTGGGAGATGAATTTTAGGATCTATCTCTTTATAGTGGAGATGAATACTATTTGTAATATTGATTTGGAATAATCAAAGAAGTAAAGAAAATGCAATATCGTCTTCTGGTTGCTGGTGCCGTTGGCCAGCAACCAACCCATGCCTCCTTTGCAAGGGGCATGGGTCGACACCCGTCCGTATAAATATGTATTATCTATAATATTATAATAATATATATAATTAATAATAATATTAATAATATTAATATTAATGATATTTAGTCCCATCATTTGTGTGGGTCGCTCTCCCACCCCAGTGTGGATCGATCTCTCCTAATTGGGAGTAGTCCCCCGGGCCGTGCCACCAGTGTCATATCTCGATTAAAAGGTCTCGGATGTCTCCTGAGTTTATCCCAGATACAGTTGTTGTATTCTAAAAAAAAAAAAATGCAATATCAACATTTCTTAATCGTCGCAATTTAATGAAATAAAATTCTTAAACAAATTGCATCTTAAAAAAAAATCTATATTATACAAATTGGAAACAGACACTAAACACAAATAAGCAAGAACAGATGCACCATAACATATTATAATATGCTATTACATTGCTAATGCTACGGGAGCATTATTAATTAATTCAACAAACATGTTGAAAAGTATACAAACATGATCTAATTAGTAAGTACTAATAAGCTACCAGTAGCACTAGTAGCGTGGTCATCCGAAAACAAGTGAAGTGCATTATTATATTTCCATTAGTGCATATATATTGATTTATCAACATAGTGTCAGTACTTTAAATTCTCCCTTGCAACAACCCGTTGTTTATTTATGCCCTATTACGACACCAAATAGCCTGACCGCCCGTTGAGAGACTCTGATTCTGATAATCTCTTCGTTAGCTTCGCCGATCTCCTTATAAAAAGTGATCATATCACCTTTACGAAGCTGGTTCTCTTGGACATAACTATTCCAATCTGTAGAACTAATGGCAGGTTTAGGGTGGCCATCTCGCCTTTTTGAAAGACGACAATGTCATTTGCGCCCAGCTTCACCCATGACTGGAACAAGTATGTGATTCTGTCCTTCAGGGATTGCTGTAAAGTCATGCAAGTTCTCCATGGGGATGGTTAGTCTATTTTCCACGGCCGTATTGGAAAGTGGTTTTGAGAAAATAGTATTTAGGATCGACATTCTTTTTACAAGGTTTTTTCTTATTTTCTACTTATTTATTTTTTATTTTCCCTTCTCTCTTTTCTTGCTGATAGGACTATGTGTTGGAGATACAAGAGCAGCTAACTAGCTATGGGCTGTATTTATAACCAATGTAAACGAACTTTTCGTCGAGGTACAAATCAAAAGATATGAAGTAGACAATCAATAATTGAACAATGTCATCAGATTATTGTAAATGTTAAATCAAAATCGATCCACACTTGTGTTTCACGATGGTTGATTTTGGACAGAGAGAGAAACTACTAAGGGAAGGGAAGTACTGAGGTTCTATTTTCAGTACTTGAGACTGGTTTTATATATTTTGGCGTTGAACTTGGATCAGGTTTTATTTTCAAGAGAAACTGAGATGGGTCCCTCTCGTAAAGTGATTGTGTTTCACCTTTTTGCTTTGTCACAGTTTTGCTGGTAGAAGAGTATTAAAGTGCAATGAATTTGTTATACTTGTCTACAAGTTGCTCTTTTTAAATTTTTTAATGAAATTGGAGCTCCAAGCATTGCGGAATACAAATCTCCATAAACATGTTTGAAGGATCTGCTAATGATAAGATGATATGATGTTCTCCCATGCCTTTAACTTTTAAGCACAGAAAGTTCAACTTCTTTCTTTTAAATAAAGAACAAGTTCGAGAAAGAAAGTCCATTTGAATCATTCATGTTCATTGAAAATGTTGTCCGTAATTAACATTAATACAATTTAAAATACATAAGCGTAGGGCATAGAAAGGACAATGAAAAAAGAAAAGTTCATTCGGTGGCGTCCATGCATGTGTTTGGGCAACAAAAAGGCAACAGAGATTTTAGTGACATAACATATAATACAATATGCTGATGGTTTTTCTCATTGAATACGTAACTTTTTTGAAACTACATGATCAATTATTGGGATGAATATAAAGTGGATAATGAAATAATGACTTTTTTTTTTTTTTTTTAAAAAAAAGGATTTTATGATGTGTAGTTCTATGCCAGCCGTAACTTTTAATCAAAAAGTAGTTTCTAAGTTAGTCTGTAGACTCTGTACCAACGCTAAATACTTTTCTGTTGGTTTTTCAGCAACAAATGTCACTAACATATTAAAATTATATTTATGACAAATAAACCAAAGTTGATAATTATTAACACAGTTTAAGTAGGGATTAAAGACATTTTAAATTATAACACAAATGAAATATTTAATCTTTAAAACATAAAAATCAGTGTAAAACTTTTTATTAAATTGCTATGTTTTCAACTTCTTTGATACAATCTTAAAAATGATTCATTGCTAACATCAACGATTACAAGGTACAAGCTTTGTGGTTGAAAACTTGCAACCTAATTATTTATTTTTCAGATTTTGTTTTTTTAACATGTGTAGAGGGCCCATTCTATTAAGATGTTGCACAATAAGAAACAACTTTTAGTGAAAACGTTAGCTGAAAAAGATGAAAATAATCATCAGGCCTTTAATTAGAGAATGTCGCCGCCAAGCCAACTAAATATTTATGAAAATGCAACTAACTGCTACTTGATATCATTTTCTTAGTTTGTCTTTACTACAAAGGTGATAATGACAATGCCAATCTCAATCTTTCTCATGCATAAATAGAGGGGTTTGAAAAGGGCATGCTTCAGTCTCTTTATATAAAGACTTCGTTTTCTCTTAGCGTTATAGTTCTCAAACCCAGTTAAGCATAGTTATATCAGACATGGCCATTTTCCAAAAGAGACTTGAAAGCAGAGATATTGATAGACATTTGACGATTCCGGCTTCTGATGCTGCGAAATTCAATCTTTTCAACGGCGGTCTAGAAACTGAAATGAAGGTCAAAGATGTTAAAGGCAAAGAATGGACCTTTCGTTGTTCACAACCTTCGCAGAGCTCGGGAATTACTATCAGGTGGGAAGCCTTTGTTAAAGAACATAAACTGCAAAAAGATGATATAATTGGATTCTGCAAGGCGTCATGTCAACCACACGAGTACAAAGTTTGATTCAAAAGAAGGGAATGTCCAGAAGGATAACTTTGCTGAATTCAGCAATGCATCTGATAATTATCTCACCATCTCAAGATTTACATGATATTGACAACTCATATACCACATTATATAATCCATGGATTTGCACCAAAAATTTAGGAAGCATATCACTACTCAAATAGACAAATAAATAAGCAGCTGTTGTACTCAGTCAGTGTCAATCAATTAGTGTGTTTCATTCTTCTTTTGATTCTCAATCGAATGTTAACTTTAGAGTCTTAAAATAATATGAGCTTATCATAAGTTATTATATGTGGTTGAACATATTATGTCCCGGATGCACCGATGAATTGATGATCAGAGTCGGGCAACTAGTACAAATCCATGTCTTGCAAAATGTACTATTTGCAGTTAAGCGACTAGTACTGCAGGTCCTGCAACTTATAGTCCACATCATGGAACCAAATAAAAATTTGCAACCTCATAATTTTATTTTTATTTTTGGCTAGAATGCCTTAATTATAGGTGTAGAATATTCATTCCATTGTTCATTACTTACCTACCAATGCCAAGATGTCGATAGATAATGCTAGTTAATTATTTCCATCTCTTGAAAAATATGCAATTTAGAGAAGATACAATTGAACTGTTTGAGGTAGTTGCTGTAGGTTAATATTTTAATAAACCAATTTTATATAAACCTTTACAATGGCACAAATCGTTTAATTGAGTATAACGATAAGCAAGGGTTAATCTTATGAGGAGTTATTATCTTACTTTTAATTCTAAGTTTATTCAAAACAATTAAATTAAACGAAAGGAGTTGTTGGAATTGGTTTGAGAACTTAAATTAAAGTTGCAATAGGAAACCTAAATTAAATAAGAGAAAACAATGGAGAGAAGCTTAGCTAAGACATTCTATCCATCACCAAATAATCCTTCAATTTATGAATGAATGAATGAAACATAATAATATTAATGTATGATGAAGACAATCACGACAAGGTAATGATCATACTATATGTCATATTGATTTTTCCTTAGATTGTATGTAAATCCCATGACGTCTATGTAGATACATGTATTCCTAATTATAAGCTACCATGGTGTCTACTTAGGTTTAATAATAGGAACTGATTAAGTATTAGAAGAATATGAATGTCATATAAATTCTAAAATATGATGTTTATCCTAGGTATCTATAAATTTATATCATTAAATTGATTCGTCAGCAATTGATTGTTGCAAACTAAGAATATTCTCATTTGGTGTGTGGTTTATAATTTAACATTATAATACTAAAACATGCTCATAAGATGGCCAGTAAAAGAAATAAAATAAATATGATACAATTTAAATGGAGATATTAATTTCATCATGCAAAAATAATAACTTAATTAAAAGTAACAATAGAATGAATTCATATTTAAGGCTTCAAGTTAGCCCTAACTAACAAGAGAATTACCTACTCATGGCTTTAAAAGAAAACATACAAATAAAATATAAATAACAAGAGAAGAATAAACCAAAGAGTAGCTACGACCCACACCTTTGATCTTTCTCTCCTTCTGATGTGTGTCTCAGCTGTGTGGAGAGAACTCCTATTTACAAGGGTGAAAGGTTGGCCATGAGTGGTTTTCTTGGTGGGAAAGTCGAACAATTAATGCTTGAGCGAAATTGGAAATCGAATGAATTAGTGGTCACCACTTCTTGTCGTTGGTTTTGACTTCTTCACAACCTGCGACAACAACCTGTGACCTAGCTGCAAGATGTGGTCACTGCTTCCTTCCTACAATAACAAGCTATGACACCTAGTCACAAGTTATTCACATAGTTTGTGACTTCAAGTTGCGACTTAGTCACTGGTTCCTTTTGCCGTTTGTATCTTGTGACCAAGTCCTATGACTAATCCTTGATTTTCACGATTTTCTTATTTGTTTTATTTGGCAATTTGCTAAACAACCCTATAAGTTTCTCTTATTTGCTTTTTTATCTTTTTGGTATAATAGGTCCATACCATAGGGGTTCCACCCCCACACATCTGACGGAATCAAGATGGGTTATGGTCTTGGACCTATCGATCAGATCTTTTCACTACCACCATAGATTTCTAGAAAAATTCCAATTATTTCATTTCAAAAATATTGTTGCATTGCTAGTTTTTCGAGTTAGATCTCCAGTGTTTTTCCACTGAAATTTATTCCAAAAATTTTTCAATTCCGTATTTTCTTCTCTAAACTTAAATTTAAACACAAAAATACAAAATTAAAATAAAAGCATCAATTTCACTCAAAAAACATAATATAAATAATAGGTAAAATGGGCAAGAAATAATTATAATTATTGATCTAGTAGTTGCTGATGAAATGTTATACATTCTCATTTTGGTTAAATGAACTTCTATTCAAGTTACTCCTTAAAAAAAAAAAAAAACTGGTATTTGAATTATATGTAATATAATGTGAGGATTGATATTTAATGTAATTTATATTCTAAAATTCAACTAATAAATAATTAACTTAATGTTAGAGTAGTTGTAATTTGTATGGAATTGATTTTTTGTTCTGTTTTAAAGCAAAGTGTGCGGCCCCACCATGCTAACTTTGCATATTTTGAAATGTGGGAATAAGAATATCCCACACCAAAAGAATCTTAAAACAATTGTGTACTGAACCATTGGACATTATAGTTGGTTAGTTAAAAACTTACTATCACAACACTTCCGCTCATAATTACTATAACAAATGAGAAATTTTATCTAAAAAAGATGTATTTGATGTAAATATCTTAAATTTTTATAATTGACATTGAAATACCTTTATTAAAACAAAAACATTGAATTAATAATTTTAGTAGAACTTTAATTTGATATGATTCAACTAAATAATTATAAATTTTTTCAAAAGATCTACTTCTAATCCACTATTGACTGACCTTTTACACATATAGATTTTTCAAAAGTACAACCAAACAAACTCTTTAGTTAGTTAGATGCTAGTAAAATATTTCAACTTTTTTCCGGTTGTAGAAAGTTCTATAATGTTATCGTACGTGGAATTTTTCTTTATGATGGATGGTGCACCCTTATCTTAACATATAAAGATAAAATAAAGCCTAGCTATGTCTATCAGACAGCCTAATAGCATGGATACAATAAAGTAACACATTGTCATGTGCTATGCGAAGAAATATCTGAATGCAAGACCACAAACTTCGCTATTGGGTTGGTAGAAAACTAAGATTTGTCCGTGTTATCTTGTTCAATAAAGAATAAATTATAATGAGTGTCATATGCATCGAAAATATTGTCCTAATTAATGTACAATACTTGACATCATGAACATTAATCTTTGTATTCATGTTCGGTTGATAGATCAGTATTATATTTAGTGAAAAGAAAAAGTTGAAACGTATACAGTAGAATATTACATCATCACGAACAAAGAACGACCCACACCACATGCTTAATACTTTTGCCAAAGAAAAAATAATAATAATAAGATTTTACGAGTGTTTATTTTTAAACAAACATTCTCCAATTAAACAAGCAAACTGAAGTCGGGGTCCTGGTGATTACTTTTTATCTTCGACAAAGTCGCGGGGGCTACCTTTTTATTAAAAGTTGTTTCTTAGTGTGCAAATCTTAATAGAATGGGCGTTGTACAACTAGGGCGCATGTTGAAAAAGACAACAATAATCC
The DNA here is from genome assembly GCA_019925255.1 of Litchi chinensis. Classification (NCBI taxonomy): domain Eukaryota; kingdom Viridiplantae; phylum Streptophyta; class Magnoliopsida; order Sapindales; family Sapindaceae; genus Litchi; species Litchi chinensis. The sequence goes on along the minus strand of CM034465.1, from coordinate 1,758,250 downwards.
TAAGAAGAAATAATAGCGGTCGCCACTCCACGTTAGCAACGAATAAATATTTGATCTGTGTTATAATTTACAACATTTTAATCTCTACTCAAACTGTGTTAACAAATATAGACTTGGTTTTTTGCCACAAATATAATTTTAATATTTTAGTGACATTTATTGCTAAGCAACCAACAGCAAAAAAATTATCATCGCAAGAAAAACGCTTATTAATCACGGATAATGTCCGTGCTAGATGTTTTACTAGCACGGACATGGCCCGTGCCAGACATATGTGATGGATAAGGGTGTGATAGTAAACGGTGCTTCTGGAGTACGAACAACTGCTCATGCTAAAAAATCTAATGAGTATGGGCCATGCCCGTGCTAAAAGATTAATCTGTATAGGCTGGGCCCATGCTAAAAGTATTAACGAGTATGAATGCAGCTCCTACTACCAAAAGTACCAAATACGAGCTGCTACCGTGTTAAATATATTAACAAGTACTGGCGATGCCCGTGCTAAAAATATTAACGAGTACGGATGAAACTCGTACTACAAAAAGTAATAAATGCGAGCTATTATTGTGCTAAATATATTAACGAGTATAGGGATCGCCCATGCTAAAAATATTAATGAGTATGGATGATGCCCGTGCTAAAAACATTAATGAGTATGCACAACGCTTGTGTTAAAAATATCCAAAGGAACACATACCTATATAAATTATTGATGAATTATATTAGGATTTGCCCCTAATTGATAAATTATTGTATCTGTTGCCGAGTAACATATTTTTTTTTATAATGTAAATTTCTTAATATAATTAAATAGTCAAATAACACTTTAATAATAATAATTTGGAACATTTATAAAGTTCAAAAATTTTCTAAAACTTTCATATAATATTGATAATTCATAACCATAGAAATTATAAAAGATTCATATGCAATAGTAGCAAATCCTAATAAATAATATTAACCCCTAACAATTACCTACATTCTAGTTATATGTCCATCACTTAGTAAAACTAATATGCAATATACTTGATTGGCCAAGTAATGTAGGTGCCTCTAGCATCTTCAAGAATTCGAATGTCATTAGTAGGGCGAATCAAAGGCACCTTGCTCACCAATATCTTGTTCACAGCAACTCTCCAATAATCTGGACCAAGGAGCATATGATAAACTAAAGCTGTTGAATCAGTGCAATCAATTTCACCTTCAGCCACTTCTTCTCCATTGCCAATCCAATGCAACAACTCGCATTTTTTAACCTTTAGAAATGAAACATCTTGTTCATTTATACTCTGTGAAAAATGTATACAAAAAAATATGAGTATTAAAAAAAAAAAAAAAATTCTCAATTAACCAATTGTCATTAACAACATTTTTTTTTTTTTTAAACAACTCACTTTTGAAGAAGATTGTTGAACATCATTGTTACTTCCTTGTTGTCTTGAAGGAACTAAGTGCTATAATTATGCAACATATTAGTAAAACATTAAACAAGCATGAGTTTTAGAACTCTAAATAAAAGTCAAAATACATAAAAAAAAAAAAAAAGAATCTTGATATTTAAACAATTAATTTTTTTATTTACCTCATTTGTACTAGAATATTGAACTCTTCCTTCAATTCTTACTCTATCATTGGTCTAAAATTAAAATATACTTAATATTAGATGTAAGCTATTATACTACATGATTAAATCAAAATCTTACAAATGCTTCATTTGACATACCTGATTATTATTGTTACACTACAAGAAAAGCGCTTATTAATCACAGGCGATGTCCGTGATAACTATGTAATAAGCACGGCCACTCATCCGCGCTGTATAAGGGTGTGATAGTAAAGGATACTTTTGGAGTATAGGCTATGCCCGTGCTCAATATATTAACTAGCACGGTTTTTACCCGTTCTATATATTTTAATAAGTACTAGCTTTGTCTGTGTTAAAACTATTATCGAGTACAAGAAAAGCCCGTGTTAAAAGTATTAATGAGTACGAATAAAACCTGTACTACAGAAGATAATCAGCACAAGAGATACCCATACTAATTATAATATTGAAGACGGGTAATGCCTATAATAAAAAAATTTAACTTTTTTTTTTTTTAAAAATACTGATTTTGCCCATAATTAATATTGTTCACGTATTGTACCTGTTATTAAGTAATATATTTATTATCTAAAGCATTCATATAATATTGAACATGATTCAGTTTATAACTATAAAAATTCTAAAGTATTCATATATAATAGTAGCAAATGCTAATACAAAATATAAATCTCTAAAAGTTATCTACTAACTAATTACATAGCATCACTTAGAAAATTATACTAAATCCTAATATGTAATATACTTTTTTGGCCAAGCAATGTAAGTGCCTCTACTATCTTCGAGAATTTGTAGGTCATAGTAGGACGAATCAAAGGAACTTTGCTCACCAATATCTTGCTCACAGCAACTCGCCAATGATCTGGACCTAGAAGCATATGATAAACTACTGCTGTTGAATCAGTGCAATCAATTTCAGCTTCAGCCACTACTTCTCCACTACCAATCCAATGTAATAACTTGCATTTTTTACCCTTTAGAAATGAAGCATCCTGTTCACTTGTACTCTACAACAAATGTATAACAAAAATAAAAGTATTAAAAAAAAAATCTCAATTTGCTAATAGTGATTAGCATCATTTTTTAAACGACTCACTTTTGAAGAAGATTGTTCAACACCATTGTTACTTCCTTGTTGTCTTGAAGGAATTGAAGGCTGTAATTTTACAATATATTGGCAAAACATTAAACAAAACATGGCTTTTAATAAATATAATTAGACAATTATATTTGTTTTTCATTTACCTGTGTACTAGAATACTGAACTCTTCCTTCAAATCCTGCTCCATCATTGCTCTAAAATTAAAAGATACTTAATATTAGAAGCAAGCTATGTTCTACATAATTAAATCAAAGTCTTAAAATTGCTTCATTTGACATACCTGAATATTATTGTTTACCAATGTCATGACTAGTTGTTCAAGATTTTTCACCCTTTCTTGAAGCTGCCTAGTAGTGTAATTAGTAATCACAGCTGCATTAACCTTTGTTGGTGTTACACCATACCCAAGTCCTCGAACTCGACCTCGATGCTCCTTTCCTAGAACTTGGGCTACGACATCATCACTGATTGCATTTGATTGATTTTTTAGAATTGCTTTCATCTCTTGCTGTATATCATGCAAAATGATAATAAAAACTATTATAATAACAGCAAATGTGAGAAATATAAATTAAACTACATAAATTAAAACATCATGTATTCATCATGTCATACTATTTTTTCTCCAACAGTTTGGTTCACTGGTTCCCCATCTTTGCGCTTATGGCCAGCTATCCATATTGCCACTCTATCCACCTCTTTAGGATCTTCATTTCTTACCTTTTTTTCAGCTCTCTGTACATGTACAACATAATCAGGACAATACAAGAACATAATTTATTGTATTCACTAGACACACAAACAAATTATAACATCAAATTCTACAATATAAAATAGAAAATGATTCACAAAACCAATGGTCCATGTGTAAAGAAAGTCAATTGTTGGATACCAGTAACATGTTCTGAATCTTTCTGTTGTATTTCCCTATGAATGCAAAAAGAATTATTCTTTTCTTCTCCCAATTCTGGTTTTATTAATTTATGTAATTAATGGTTGAAATTAACAAAGGCCAAAAATCTAAAACAAAAAGAGTCCTCAATTACATTCATGAGTATCAAGTGAGAAGCAAAGAGAACCATGAGTATCAAGAGATTTTTATAGGCAGAAATTACAATAATGAAGCAGTAGCAGCTAAATCCACATCATCTGCCCAAACAAAATATCAAGACAGCTTAAATATTTGCACACATAACAATTAAACAAAAGAGAACTGGAAAACAAAAGGACTGAAAGGGATAACAATAAAATAAAGATATGCATCTCACCAATCATGTATCTTACAACAAATTTTATAATTAGACTTCATTAATGGCAAAAAAAGTGATATCTACAATTAATTTATGCAATTAACAGTTACAACTAACCAAGATCAAACATCTAAGACAAAAAGGGTCTTCAATTACATTTCTGAGTATCTAGAGGGGAGCAAAGAGAAAACTTGGGGAAACAGAAAAAATAGAAAAAAATTGTAACTCCTTTCATCTGTTACAGCAAAAGTGGACAAAATTCAAACTTTTTCCAACCAAAAACAGATATATCAAAAATATCCAATACATATTACACACTTAAAGAGGTCAAATATATTTCTGAGATTACCATCTTAAGAAGGATGAGCTTTTAATATCTACTTAATAATACCATGTGTTACCAACAAACGAATCTTAAAATCTTCCAGTTCTATATACTCCTTTTATTAACCATTAGACAAATTATCGTTCTTTGCATTTGGCAGCTGAATTTACTATGCATTCAAATTAAAAGCCTTGAGATTTCTGTTAGAAGCAGAGCAAGTTGTGCAATAACAAAAAATCCCTCTCTATAAGCAACTCACAGAGGAGGTCTGAGTTACATTACTCCTATCTTAATTTTAGAGGTCTCGATTTGGGCTGGTTATGAGCGAGGCCTTAAATATTTCTATAAAGCTAGGGGCTACCCCTATTTTGCCCATGAGCTCTCTTTGGATCGAGCGCGAGCTTTAATATATATATATATATATATATGTATGTATGTATAGCTAGGCCCTACTCTGTTCTGCTCATGAGCTCTATTTGGATCAAGTTTATAATCTTACAGGCATAAATTATCTTTCCTAGTGCTTCTAATTCTACACTCTTTGGGACATTCACCACAAACCAAAACCCAAATACTTACAATAAGAACCCAAAGTCTTTTATAGCTGCAAGTTGGATTTACCCAGAAATATCCATAAATTTATGTAGAATAATAACAAAACTTTTTGCAAAAAATACATGAAAGATTTTCTTACATCTAAGCAAAATTAAAATAGATGTTCTTACCAATTCTTCACAAAGTCGTGCCATTCCTTTACGACTAGTTGTATGTGGCATCTGATTCTTCTTCGCCAACTTAGTATGTTGTTCACTTATTTCCTACAAGTTAAATATAAATCACAATCTTGTATGGAAGCTTTCATGAAAATACTAAATACTTAGTATACTTACATCAAATTTTGCTGACAATCGATACTCAACAAATTTCTTCCAATCTTCATCATTTTTTATGTTATCAGGCTTTAACATTTGGAGCTCTCTACTAGCATCAGGACCGGGTTGAACACTCCTAATTTGTTTGGTTATCTTACTTTTATACTTCCGCCAACAATTACACATCGAAGAAAGCACATAATTCTTACCTATGTCATCCAAACCAAACTTTTCCTATTTGTAGAATCAAAATTCATAAAGAGATCAATTAAGATTGCTACATATTAAAATATAAAATCTCTAAGAAACAAGCAACAAATTAGTGTCAAACCTTTGTAGTCATCCATACACTATTTTTCAAAATCTTCGGTACTTGCGGCCAACTATCATAAGTTATCGGAATCAATGAAGCGGCAATACTTCCCACAAGATGTACTTAACACTTTTGAACACTCCCCAATTGGTTGTCCTAACTCATTGAAAGAAATACCAATTTCCTTAGCCCTTGCAATTTTATTACGGTCCAAACGGTTTTGGCTCCTTGCCTTTCTTTTTTTTGATGGTGTCACATTATCACTTGATGATGGATTACTAGTATAGTTTTCAGTTGACATCTGCAAAAATTCTAAAATACAGCTATCATATATTAAAAAATAAGAGCAACAAAATTGTTAGATATTATTAGAAATGTATATCAAGCATAACAAAATTAGTAAATTCAAATTTTAGATAGGACATATAACAAGGAAAAAACACAATATAACAATACACTATAAGTGAAAATATCAGACCACATTTTTTATACCAAAAATATCCATATGATTAGAATTTATAACACTAGATTTGTACAACTATGTCCTCACAATCAATTCGAGCATAATTGTCATTATCTTCTATACTAGAGTCAAGTAGAGATACATCTAATGGTGTAGATGTCATATAAGCATTCTCATCAAATTTTTCTAGATCATGAAATCCTCTTGGAGGTGCTTTTAAGACAACATACCAATTAGATGTATCATTTTCTCTAGAGTAAAACACTTGTGTTGCTTGTGAAGCTAAAATAAAAGGATCTCTATAAAATTTATTTACACGTGGATGAAGATTAACTAGTGTAAACCCATCTTCGACTTTAACATCACTTTCACTGCTCACCCAATCACATCTAAATAATGGAACACGAAATGCATAAAAGTCTAAAAGAAGAATTTCCTTTAGAACCCCATAGTAAGCAATCTTTTTGATCACTTGAGTGCCATCTCTTGAATTGGTTATGCAAACCGTTTCGACTTCAAGAGAAATACCACTATCTTGAGTAGATTTCTCACTATATGAAGTAGACAATCAATAATTGAACAATGTCATCAGATTATTGTAAATGTTAAATCAAAATCGATCCACACTTGTGTTTCACGATGGTTGATTTTGGACAGAGAGAGAAACTACTAAGGGAAGGGAAGTACTGAGGTTCTATTTTCAGTACTTGAGACTGGTTTTATATATTTTGGCGTTGAACTTGGATCAGGTTTTATTTTCAAGAGAAACTGAGATGGGTCCCTCTCGTAAAGTGATTGTGTTTCACCTTTTTGCTTTGTCACAGTTTTGCTGGTAGAAGAGTATTAAAGTGCAATGAATTTGTTATACTTGTCTACAAGTTGCTCATTTTAAAAATTTTTTCTTTTTAAATTTAATGAAATTGGAGCTCCAAGCATTGCGGGATACAAATCTCTTATTGTTTGCTTTTGTCTTGACATATTGGTAGCTGTCAAACACATTCAATTATATATCTTCAACAAAGCTATCCATACATCACAGGTGTTGGTGGTAAATATGCAATAACTAAAGACATTAATTCGAAAGTGACGACAATTTATGCCGTTATTACATATCACATCATGTTCAACGTACAAAAAGTTTTGTCCATTTAATTAACCGATTCTCCATAAACATGTTTGAAGGATCTGCTAATGATAAGATGATATGATGTTCTCCCATGCCTTTAACTTTTAAGCACAGAAAGTTCAACTTCTTTCTTTTAAATAAAGAACAAGTTCGAGAAAGAAAGTCCATTTGAATCATTCATGTTCATTGAAAATGTTGTCCGTAATTAACATTAATACAATTTAAAATACATAAGCGTAGGGCATAGAAAGGACAATGAAAAAAGAAAAGTTCATTCGGTGGCGTCCATGCATGTGTTTGGGCAACAAAAAGGCAACAGAGATTTTAGTGACATAACATATAATACAATATGGTGATGGTTTTTCTCATTGAATACGTAACTTTTTTGAAACTACATGATCAATTATTGGGATGAATATAAAGTGGATAATGAAATAATGACTTTTTTTTTTTAAAAAAAAAAGGATTTTATGATGTGTAGTTCTATGCCAGCCGTAACTTTTAATCAAAAAGTAGTTTCTAAGTTAGTCTGTACCAACGCTAAATACTTTTCTGTTGGTTTTTCAGCAACAAATGTCACTAACATATTAAAATTATATTTATGACAAAGAAACCAAAGTTGATAATTATTAACACAGTTTAAGTAGGGATTAAAGACATTTTAAATTATAACACAAATGAAATATTTAATCTTTAAAACATAAAAATCAGTGTAAAACTTTTTATTAAATTGCTATGTTTTCAACTTCTTTGATACAATCTTAAAAATGATTCATTGCTAACATCAACGATTACAAGGTACAAGCTTTGTGGTTGAAAACTTGCAACCTAATTATTTATTTTTCAGATTTTGTTTTTTTAACATGTGTAGAGGGCCCATTCTATTAAGATGTTGCACAATAAGAAACAACTTTTAGTGAAAACGTTAGCTGAAAAAGATGAAAATAATCATCAGGCCTTTAATTAGAGTCGCCGCCAAGCCAACTAAATATTTATGAAAATGCAACTAACTGCTACTTGATATCATTTTCTTAGTTTGTCTTTACTACAAAGGTGATAATGACAATGCCAATCTCAATCTTTCTCATGCATAAATAGAGGGGTTTGAAGAGGGCATGCTTCAGTCTCTTTATATAAAGACTTCGTTTTCTCTTAGCGTTATAGTTCTCAAACCCAGTTAAGCATAGTTATATCAGACATGGCCATTTTCCAAAAGAGACTTGAAAGCAGAGATATTGATAGACATTTGACGATTCCGGCTTCTGATGCTGCGAAATTCAATCTTTTCAACGGCGGTCTAGAAACTCAAATGAAGGTCAAAGATGTTAAAGGCAAGGAATGGACCTTTCGTTGTTCACAACCTTCGCAGAGCTCGGGAATTACTATCAGGTGGGAAGCCTTTGTTAAAGAACATAAACTGCAAAAAGATGATATAATTGGATTCTGCAAGGCGTCATGTCAACCACACGAGTACAAAGTTTGATTCAAAAGAAGGGAATGTCCAGAAGGATAACTTTGCTGAATTCAGCAATGCATCTGATAATTATCTCACCATCTCAAGATTTACATGATATTGACAACTCATATACCATATTATATAATCCATGGATTTGCACCAAAAATTTAGGAAGCATATCACTACTCAAATAGACAAATAAATAAGCAGCTGTTGTACTCAGTCAGTGTCAATCAATTAGTGTGTTTCATTCTTCTTTTGATTCTCAATCGAATGTTAACTTTAGAGTCTTAAAATAATATGAGCTTATCATAAGTTATTATATGTGGTTGAACATATTATGTCCCGGATGCACCGATGAATTGATGATCAGAGTCGGGCAACTAGTACAAATCCATGTCTTGCAAAATGTACTATTTGCAGTTATGCGACTAGTACTGCAGGTCATGCAACTTATAGTCCACATCATGGAACCAAATAAAAATTTGCAACCTCATAATTTATTTTTATTTTTGGCCAGAATGCCTTAATTATAGGTGTAGAATATTCATTCCATTGTTCATTACTTACCTACCAATGCCAAGATGTCGATAGATAATGCTAGTTAATTATTTCCATCTCTTGAAAAATATGCAATTTAGAGAAGATACAATTGAACTGTTTGAGGTAGTTGCTGTAGGTTAATATTTTAATAAACCAATTTATATAAACCTTTACAATGGCACAAATCGTTTAATTGAGTATAACGATAAGCAAGGGTTAATCTTACGAGGAGTTATTATCTTACTTTTAATTCTAAGTTTATTCAAAACAATTAAATTAAACGAAAGGAGTTGTTGGAATTGGTTTGAGAACTTAAATTAAAGTTGCAATAGGAAACCTAAATTAAATAAGAGAAAACAATGGAGAGAAGCTTAGCTAAGACATTCTATCCATCACCAAATAATCCTTCAATTTATGAATGAATGAATGAAACATAATAATATTAATTTATGATGAAGACAATCACGACAAGGTAATGATCATACTATATGTCATATTGATTTTTCCTTAGATTGTATGTAAATCCCATGACGTCTATGTAGATACATGTATTCCTAATTATAACCTAGCATGGTGTCTACTTAGGTTTAATAATAGGAACTGATTAAGTATTAGAAGAATATGAATGTCATATAAATTCTAAAATATGATGTTTATCCTAGGTATCTATAAATTTATATCATTAAATTGATTCGTCAGCAATTGATTGTTGCAAACTAAGAATATTCTCATTTGGTGTGTGGTTTATAATTTAACATTATAATCCTAAAACATGCTCATAAGATGGCCAGTAAAAGAAATAAAATAAATATGATACAATTTAAATGGAGATATTAATTTCATCATGCAAAAATAATAACTTAATTAAAAGTAACAATAGAATGAATTCATATTTAAGGCTTCAAGTTAGCCCTAACTAACAAGAGAATTACCTACTCATGGCTTTAAAAGAAAACATACAAATAAAATATAAATAACAAGAGAAGAATAAACCAAAGAGTAGCTACGGCCCACGCCTTTGATCTTTCTCTCCTTCTGATGTGTGTCTCAGCTGTGTGGAGAGAACTCCTATTTACAAGGGTGAAAGGTTGGCCATGAGTGGTTTTCTTGGTGGGAAAGTCGAACAATTAATGCTTGAGCGAAATTGGAAATCGAATGAATTAGTGGTCACCACTTCTTGTCGTTGGTTTTGACTTCTTCACAACCTGCGACAACAACCCGTGACCTAGTTGCAAGATGTGGTCACTGCTTCCTTCCTACAATAACAAGCTACGACACCTAGTCACAGGTTATTCACATAGTTTGTGACTTCAAGTTGCGACTTAGTCACTGGTTCCTTTTGCCGTTTGTATCTTGTGACCAAGTCCTATGACTAATCCTTGATTTTCACGATTTTCTTATTTGTTTTATTTGGCAATTTGCTAAACAACCCTATAAGTTTCTCTTATTTGCTTTTTTATCTTTTTGGTATAATAGGTCCATACCATAGGGGTTCCACCCCCACACATCTGACGGAATCAAGATGGGTTATGGTCTTGGACCTATCGATCAGATCTTTTCACTACCACCATAGATTTCTAGAAAAATTCCAATTATTTCATTTCAAAAATATTGTTGCATCGCTAGCTTTTCGAGTTAGATCTCCAGTGTTTTTCCACTGAAATTTATTCCAAAAATTTTTCAATTCCATATTTTCTTCTCTAAACTTAAATTTAAACACAAAAATACAAAATTAAAATAAAAGCATCAATTTCACTCAAAAAACATAATATAAATAATAGGTAAAATGGGCAAGAAATAATTATAATTATTGACCTAGTAGTTGCTGATGAAATGTTATACATTCTCATTTTGGTTAAATGAACTTATATTCAAGTTACTCCTTAAAAAAAAAAAAAAAAAAAAAAAAAAACTGGTATTTGAATTATATGTAATATAATGTGAGGATTGATATTTAATGTAATTTATATTCTAAAATTCAACTAATAAATAATTAACTTAATGTTAGAGTAGTTGTAATTTGTATGGAATTGATTTTTTGTTCTGTTTTAAAGCAAAGTGTGCGGCCCCACCATGCTAACTTTGCATATTTTGAAATGTGGGAATAAGAATATCCCACACCAAAAGAATCTTAAAACAATTGTGTACTGAACCATTGGACATTATAGTTGGTTAGTTAAAAACTTACTATCACAACACTTCCGCTCATAATTACTATAACAAATGAGAAATTTTATCTAAAAAAGATGTATTGATGTAAATATCTTAAATTTTTATAATTGACATTGAAATACCTTTATTAAAACAAAAACATTGAATTAATAATTTTAGTAGAACTTTAATTTGATATGATTCAACTAAATAATTATAAATTTTTTCAAAAGATCTACTTCTAATTCACTATTGACTGACCTTTTACACATATAGATTTTTCAAAAGTACAACCAAACAAACTCTTTAGTTAGTTAGATGCTAGTAAAATATTTCAGCTTTTTCCGGTTGTAGAAAGTTCTATAATGTTATCGTACGTGGAATTTTTCTTTATGATGGATGGTGCACCCTTATCTTAACATATAAAGATAAAATAAAGCCTAGCTATGTCTATCAGACAGCCTAATAGCATGGATACAATAAAGTAACACATTGTCATGTGCTATGCGAAGAAATATCTGAATGCAAGACCACAAACTTCGCTATTGGGTTGGTAGAAAACTAAGATTTGTCCGTGTTATCTTGTTCAATAAAGAATAAATTATAATGAGTGTCATATGCATCGAAAATATTGTCCTAATTAATGTACAATACTTGACATCATGAACATTAATCTTTGTATTCATGTTCGGTTGATAGATCAGTATTATATTTAGTGAAAAGAAAAAGTTGAAACGTATACAGTAGAATATTACATCATCACGAACAAAGAACGACCCACACCACATGCTTAATACTTTTGCCAAAGAAAAAATAATAATAATAAGATTTTACGAGTGTTTATTTTTAAACAAACATTCTCCAATTAAACAAGCAAACTGAAGTCGGGGTCCTGGTGATTACTTTTTATCTTCGACAAAGTCGCGGGGGCTACCTTTTTATTAAAAGTTGTTTCTTAGTGTGCAAATCTTAATAGAATGGGCGTTGTACAACTAGGGCGCATGTTGAAAAAGACAACAATAATCCTAAGAAGAAATAATAGCGGTCGCCACTCCACGTTAGCAACGAATAAATATTTGATCTGTGTTATAATTTACAACATTTTAATCTCTACTCAAACTGTGTTAACAAATATAGACTTGGTTTTTTGCCACAAATATAATTTTAATATTTTAGTGACATTTATTGCTAAGCAACCAACAGCAAAAAAATTATCATCGCAAGAAAAACGCTTATTAATCACGGATAATGTCCGTGCTAGATGTTTTACTAGCACGGACATGGCCCGTGCCAGACATATGTGATGGATAAGGGTGTGATAGTAAACGGTGCTTCTGGAGTACGAACAACTGCTCGTGCTAAAAAATCTAATGAGCATGGGCCATGCCCGTGCTAAAAGATTAATCTGTATAGGCTGGGCCCATGCTAAAAGTATTAACGAGTATGAATGCAGCTCCTACTACCAAAAGTACCAAATACGAGCTGCTACCGTGTTAAATATATTAACAAGTACAGGCGATGCCCGTGCTAAAAATATTAACGAGTATGAATAGTGACCGTGCTAAAAATATTAACGAGTATGGATGAAACTCGTACTACAAAAAGTAATAAATGCGAGCTATTACTGTGCTAAATATATTAACGAGTATAGGGATCGCCCATGCTAAAAATATTAATGAGTATGGATGATGCCCGTGCTAAAAACATTAATGAGTATGCACAACGCTTGTGTTAAAAATATCCAAAGGAACACATACCTATATAAATTATTGATGAATTATATTAGGATTTGCCCCTAATTGATAAATTATTGTATCTGTTGCCGAGTAACATATATTTTTTTTTATAATGTAAATTTCTTAATATAATTAAATAGTCAAATAACACTTTAATAATAATAATTTGGAACATTTATAAAGTTCAAAAATTTTCTAAAACTTTCATATAATATTGATAATTCATAACCATAGAAATTATAAAAGATTCATATGCAATAGTAGCAAATCCTAATAAATAATATTAACCCCTAACAATTACCTACATTCTAGTTATATGTCCATCACTTAGTAAAACTAATATGCAATATACTTGATTGGCCAAGTAATGTAGGTGCCTCTAGCATCTTCAAGAATTCGAATGTCATTAGTAGGGCGAATCAAAGGCACCTTGCTCACCAATATCTTGTTCACAGCAACTCTCCAATAATCTGGACCAAGGAGCATATGATGAACTAAAGCTGTTGAATCAGTGCAATCAATTTCACCTTCAGCCACTTCTTCTCCATTGCCAATCCAATGCAACAACTTGCATTTTTTAACCTTTAGAAATGAAACATCTTGTTCATTTATACTCTGTGAAAAATGTATACAAAAAAATATGAGTATTAAAACAAAAAAAAAAATCTCAATTAACCAATTGTCATTAACAACATTTTTTTTTTTAAACAACTCACTTTTGAAGAAGATTGTTGAACATCATTGTTACTTCCTTGTTGTCTTGAAGGAACTAAGTGCTATAATTATGCAACATATTAGTAAAACATTAAACAAGCATGAGTTTTAGAACTCTAAATAAAAGTCAAAATACATAAAAAAAAAAAAGAATCTTGATATTTAAACAATTAATTTTTTTATTTACCTCATTTGTACTAGAATATTGAACTCTTCCTTCAATTCTTGCTCTATCATTGGTCTAAAATTAAAATATACTTAATATTAGATGTAAGCTATTATACTACATGATTAAATCAAAATCTTACAAATGCTTCATTTGACATACCTGATTATTATTGTTAACCAATGTCATAACTAGTTGCTCAAGATTTTTCACCTTTTCTTCAAGCTGCATGGTAATGCATTTAGAAACCACAGCTGCATTAACCTTTGTTGGTGTGACACCATACCCAAGCCCTCGAACTCGACCTCGATGCTCCTTTCCTAAAACTTGGGCTACAACATCATCCTTGATTGTAGTTGACTGTATTTTTGGAATCGCTTCCATCTCTTTCTATATATCAAGCAAAATGATAATAACAAATGTGATAACTACAAATTAAACTATATAAATAAAAATATTATCAACATGTCATACTATTTTTTCTCCAACTTTTTGGTTCACTGGTGTCCCATCTTTGTGCTTATGTCCAGCTATCCATAGTGTCACTCTATCTACCTTTGCTGGATCTTCATTTCTTGCCATTTTTTCAGCCGACTATACATTTATAACATAATCATGACAATATGATAACATAATTTATTGTATTCACTAAACATACAAACAAATTCTCAGCAAAACACACCATTTCACACAAGTCACCAACACCAATTCTAGAAAAGTCACCAACATCAGAAAAATTATCTTCATGTTATTGTTCAAACTTGATTTCTACCTTAAGACACAAATTCAATGAAAATATTATATTTTAACGAATCAAAATCATGTTCTAAACTTACTAAAATATTATTGCATCAAACCATAAAAAGACAAAATAAATAGTGTCAACATGTTATTACCAATCTTCACGTAGTCGTGCCATTCCTTTACGACTAGTTGTATGTGGCACGTCATTCATTTTGGTCAGCTTAGCATGTTCATTACTTATTTCCTACAAGTAAAATATAAGTCACAATCTTGTATGGAAGCTTTCATGAAGATAATACGTACTTAGTATACTTACATCAAATTTTGCTGACAATCGATACTCGACAAATTTTTTCCAATCTTCATAATTTTTTATGTTATTAGGTTTTAACATTTGGAGCTCTCTACTAGCATTAGGAGCAAGTTGAATGCTTCTAATTTGTTTGGTTATCTTACTTTTATACTTTCGCCAACTATTACACATCGAATAAAGTATATAATTCTTACCTATGTCATGCAAACCAAACTTTTCCTGTTTGTATAATCAAAATTCATAAAGAGATCAATTAAGATTACTACATATTAAAAATAAAAGCTTTAAGGAAAAAACAATAAGTTAGTATCAAACCTTTGTAGTCTCCCACACTATTTTTCAAAATCTCTGGTACAACCTGCCAACTATCATAAGTTATCGGAATTAATGAAGTGGCAATAGTTCCACAAGATGTACTTAAGACTTTTGAACACTCTCCAACTGGTTGTCCCAACTCATTAAAAGAAATTCCGATTTCCTTAGCTCTCGCAATTTTATTTAGGCCCAAATGGTTTTGGCCCCAATGGTTTTGGCCCTTTGCCTTTCTTTTCTTTGCTAGTGTTGCATTATTGCTTGATGTTCGAGTACTAGTACAGTTTTCAGTCGACATCTACGAAAATTCTAAAATACAACCATCATTTTTTTTTTTAAAAAAAGCAACAAAATTTTTATATATTATTGGAAATATATATGAAGCACAACACAATAACAAAAGTAATTTCAAATTATATATATTGCTATCAACTAGACAATGATCATAAATTCACAGTACTAATTTCAACTAGATAAACAAATACATGTAAGAAAACATTGAATATAATACAAAAAAATTTAAGATACTCTGAAAAAGAAAATCCCAAACAAGTTGAAAGATCAAACTGAATTTAATAAAGACAATCAATTGGGATTTCGAGAAACAAAATCACAATCAGAAGGCTGAAAGACCAAACTGAACTAAAAGAAAATAAGACAAAACTGAAATCAAAAAGTTCAAACTGAACTCAACAATAAGACAGACAAAACAAATTGTCCAAAGAAATGCAACAGCAGAGCACCTCAGCAACAAGAAATGTAACAAAGAGCTGATTTCTTCCCTTAAATATCATCCACCATGAAAAAGTTATTGAAAGAATTTCAAAAAAAGAACACACGATGAAGGAACTAAACATCAATTATGAGTACTAGTTATCAATTAGATAAATGCAACAGCAGAGCACCTCAGCAACAAGTTAAAAACCCGTGTGAGAAATTGAATATAAAGCAAAAACAAAATTTAAGATATTCTGGAAATGAAACTTCAATCAAAAGAAAAACTTTGATACAAAGAAAAGAAACAGGAAATATTTTCAAGATGAATTGAGAGAAAAAAAATTTAGACCATTTCTCGATGTGGGATTCGGTTAGTTCCCAACTTATACTACAAAATATGATATGAAGCCCAACTAGGACATCACTCTTACAAGTTACAAGACCGTTGGGCAGATCTCTATGTTACACAACTTGCTTGTTGACAATGCATCTCAATGAACAGCTAAAAAATGTCTCCCAAAATTTTATCAAAGAAAGTAATAATTGAATTTTTGATGGAGCAGAACTGCATAATATTTACATGTTCTGTGACGAACTGGAATGAAATTCAGACCATAACAGATAAGTAAGACATCATTTTCACTCTTGAGCTAAAGAATTAAGGCAAGTTTTGCAGATTCTAAAAGGGGTCAAACAGTTCAAACATTTCTAGATCTTCACACTGCAAGGGCATTCTAACTGACCACACCACCCTATATTATAGCAATTGGAATAATTAAGGCCATACTTTGAAAAAAGAATAATTAATGGCATGCTTGTTTGGTCTCCTAGAAATTACCTTGGTTGTTTTAACTTTTCTTTAATCAAGGATATATTACAATATTTTATGGTTTCTAAAACAAAATCTATGTAAAACAAATCTTAAAAAGGAGTTTATATAACTTACTCATATGACTTCTCTTATGCTTTTTTATATGAAATTCATATAATTTTTCTATTTTACAAAATTCTTAAGTACCATGGCAGCTTTTCATCTTGCAACTAGTACTTAGTTGCATCACAATTGTCGTTTTCATAAAATCATGTGCTGCATTTTTGCATGTTCTTCGGTTTTTAAAGAGCTTTTGTTGTATACATCAATGGCCTATCATCAATTATTCATATAAATATCGCACATTCTTCTGCTTCAAACAATATATGTTTTTGTTTTTGTTCTCTATGCCTTTGGCAGAATTTGATAAGTTGAAGGTTTATAGCTTTCAGTATATTATAGAAATGGAGTGTATGTTAATGTTCTTGTACTCTCTTTTAACTTTTGACTTTTATCTTCAAATTGAGATACCTATACAAAATTTTCTTTTGCCCTCCATTCTAATTTCTAATAATCAAACATTACTTTCTTGCATCAATTTAAGCAGACTTGACTTTGACAAGACTGTGTTAACTAGTGAAATTTCACTAATATACAATCTCTAACTGATCGATTTAAGCTCTAACAATAATCATATATAGAATGCACAATACAAAGGGGTGACACATGGTTACTCCACAAGAATATTATGTTTGTTTTGTAATTTATTAAATAATGCAACAATATCAGCTACATCCACATTTAGCTAGTAGAAATATCAAAACACATCCTTTTATACAAAAAATATCCAAATGATTAGAACTAGTAACACTAGATTTGTACAACTATGTCCTCACAATCAATTCGAGCATAATCGTCATTATCATCCATGCTAGAGTCAAGTAGAGATACATCTAATGGTGTAGATATCATATAAGCATTCTCATCAAACTTTTCTAGATCATGAAATCCTCTTGGAGGTGCTTTCAAGACAACATACCAATTAGATGTATCATTTTCTCTAGAGTAAAACACTTGTGTTGTTTGTGAAGCTAAAATAAAAGGATCTATATAAAATCTATTTACACGTGGATGAAAATTAACTAGTGTAAATCCATCTTCAACTTTAACATCACTTCCACTGCTCACCCAATCACATCTAAATAATGGGATGCGAAATGCACAAAAGTCTAAAAGAAGAATTTCTTTTAAAACCCTATAGTAAGCAATCTTTTTCATCACTTGAGTGCCATCTCTTGAATTGGTCATGCAAATAGTTTCTGCTTCAAGAGAAATGCCACTATCTTGAGTAGATTTCTCACTATCTATTGTGTGGTATCGTTTCCCATTAACAACATAGCTTGTATATGATGTTGCTTGCTTTTTTGGTCCAATTGCAAGCCATTTTAACGTGGTTGATACATTCAAGCTACTATCTCCATCAATGATCTGCTCCAAAATATATAAACAATAAAAGATTAAAGTTAAGACAACCTAATAAAACAGGCAAAAAGTTGTGTTGTATACGACTTTAGCTTTGAACCATGAAGAGAAATCCGATGCATGCTTCCTTTGTAGTAAAGTGGGTCTACTTGCAAGACTTGAATCCAAACGTTGAAGCTCTTCAAGGTGCATGCTAGTAGGATGTAAATAATAAAACAGTACTAAATAAGTGAAAAATTTATAATGTTTTCTTCTACTTAAACTATGTAAAAATTAACTCAATTACTCACTTGATGTGTGGTTCTATTTCTGCACTGTTAAACAATATATAGCGATGTGCAATGTCTAACATGTCTGAAGATACAGAAACTAATGTCCCCTTAAAAATAGGATGCCCATCCACTATATTGTCATACATGATATCCTCATTTCTATTGTGTTTATCACAAACATCTAAAGCTTGTGATATATATCCACTACAAAATTGCACACACTCATCTGCCAAATAGCATTCTGTCATACATTCTTCTGGCCTTGCACGATTTCTAACATATCCTTTCAACACCTTCATGAATCTATAAAAACAAATACATGATTATAAAGCCAATCATAGTTGATAAACAAAAATATCTAAAATATCAGAGATAACCTTTCAAAAGGGTACATCCAACGGTGTTGAACTGGCCCACATAATCGTGTTTCTCTTGTTAAATGAATTGTGAGATGGACCATAATGTCAAAAAAAGGAGGGAAATATCTTTCAAGCATACACATGGTTACTGCAACTTCATCTTCCAACAATTCTAACTTCCTTCTATCAATCACTCTTTGGCATAAGTCATTAAAAAATAAGCATAACCGAAATATGGCAATTCTTGGGCCTTTTGGTAAGATACCTCGTATTGCTACTAATAGTAATTATTGCATTAAAACATGAAAATCATGAGACTTGAGTCCAATTATCTTGCATTCATCTAATGCAATACAATTTGAAATATTTGAGCAATAACCATCTGACACCTTTAAATTAACCAACTGTTTACAAAAGAGTAATTTTTCTGACTTTGATAAAGTATGTGGTGCTGCAGGTAAATAAAATTTATCTCCACTCTCTTTGACATGAAGCTCATGCCTAATGCCTAATTGTTGTAAATCTCGACGAGAATTCACACCATCTTTTGTTTTTCCATTCAAGTTCAAAAGTGTGCCAAGAAGACTCTCACAAATATTTTTTTCAATATGCATCAGATTTAAGTTATGTCGTAAACATAATCCTTGCATATTAAACTAACCAATTAAATTTGTTTTAAAATATATAAGATATCAAATAGAATAAGTTTTCTTTTTATAGAATTACCTCCCAATATGGTAGATCAAAGAAAATTGATTTTTTTTTCCATATAGGATTACCATTTCTTTTTCTTTTCCCTTTTTTCTTCTTTCCAAAATCATTTTCAATTTCTGCACATGCAAGTTGAACTTCTTCACCGGTACTTCCCCTAGGCTTCGGATTCATTTTTTCTTTTCCGTCAAACAATGATTTTTTTTTCGAAATGTATGATTCATAGGAAGAAATTGTCGATGACCCATATACACATTCTTTTTACTATGGTGCAAATATTCAGAACATGTATTCAACCCACATACAGGGCAAGCATATTTACCCTTCACACAACACCCTACCAAGTTTCCATAAACCGAAAAATCATATATGGTCCACATCAAAACAGCTTTCAAGTTGAAGGTGGAATTAGCATATCCATCGTACACTTCTACTCCATTTTGCCATAATTCATTTAAATCTTCTATTAGTGGTTGCAAGTACACATCAATATCATTCCCTGGTTGCTTTTTCCCTGGAATTACTAATGTTAGCATCAAATTTTCTTTGGATATGCATTTCCAAGGAGGAAGATTGTACGTTACTAATACCACTGGCCAACAACTATATGTTGAGCTAAGGTTTGAAAAAGGATTGAATCCATCTGTAGCCAAACCAAGCCTCAAGTTACGTGGTTCTGATGCAAACCCTGGCCATATGTTGTCTATAGTCTTCCATGTAGGTGAATCAACAAGGTGACACATTTTTCTATCTTGACTTATATAGGTATAATGCCATGTCAAGTCTTTAGCAATTTCAACTGATCTAAACATTCTCTTAAATCGTGGTATTATTGGAAAGTATCGAAGTACTTTAGCAGGCACTCCTTTATGGATATCTTTAGAATGTTTGTTTACTTTCCATTTGGATTCACCATATTTCGGACATTCTTCAACATACTCCAAATCTTTTCTAAACAAGCAACAATCATTGATGCATGCATGTATTTTCTCATATTCTAAATCAAAGATTTTAAAGAACTTTTTTGTTGAGTACAATGAATCCGGAAGAACGTTATCTTGGGGCAACATATCTCTAAGTACGCCTAGAAGTTCATCGAAACCCTTATTAGAGAGACCATGTGTAGCTTTATGTTTGTACAAAACTACAATTGTAGACAATTTAGTGTATTTTGTACTACCTTTATACAAAGGAGTTTCAGCATCTTCCACATTCTTATTAATGTTTTCATCTCTTGTTTTCATCTCCGGTTCAATATGATCACCATAATCTTCAAAAATAGCATCCTTATACATTTTAAATGTATTAGAAATCTTCTCATTTGGAATGGAAGATCTCGGGTCTTCACCATGAAAAACCCATCTAGTGTAAGTTGGATTCATCTCATTAATGATTAAATGTTCATACACAATTTGTGTAGGATGAAAACGTTGGTTTTGGCATTTTTTGCAGAGCACACTATCATATCACGATTTGCATTACTTTTGGCAATTTCAACCAAGTTTTTGGCACCATCTCTATATTCCTTCTCAATTCTAAACATGAAAGCAAAAGCAAAATGTGTCACTAACTGAGATCTAGAGTTTATATTCATCAAATAACCATATTTTGAATTTAGTGTGTCAACCTTGAAAATGTTAGCCAATGCTTATCCATTTGCATTCAACCAAATATGTAAAAGAATATAAAATTAAAATTTGTATAAAAAATATCATGTGTGTAATATTTTGTATTTATGAAAATTAGTAATTACAGTGTACTGCTATGATATTGATAGAGTTCTGAATGTGTGTACTGCTATGTAAGGGTTTTAGTGGTGAATATGAAACTAATATGTGTAGTAATTTAAGCCAATTATAAAGCTGATGTTACATGTATATCTATAGGAAATTAGGGGACTAAACAAGGTCTCGAGTTGTGAAACAAAGGCCACAAAAATCCACAAAAACTATCGTTTTCCTAAGAGTGTTATTGGGTAGATTGTGAGGAATATCATGAATGATGAAGTGGCCCAATTCAGGGGCTGTTTACCAGGTTGTAGAATTTTAGAATTCAGACAAGTAAAAGTGAACCTTCCAAAGACATTTGGATAGGTAAGTGAATGCCAATCATATCTAGCAAAAGGTATCTCTCTTTGCTCCATGTCTGTCCCCACTTAATTGACTTTTTTTTTTTTTTCTATTTGGTGGATGGAGGTGCTGTGTGGTCCAAACAAGTCCAATAAAAAATGGAAACAACTCTTGTTAGAGGGTCATTAGCAAATGGTTTTATATTTATTTTTTATAATAGTTTCATTATTCATATACTTTTTATGAGTCTATGTGCATGATACTCTGTTGAGTTTGAATATATTCTTGAAGGTAATTGATCAGTAGCAATTCTAGCGTCCTACATTAAAGCATGAATGTTTGATTGCATTTATGCCAACTACTGATAGCCTCATATAAATATAGGAAGTAAACTGCATTTTACCCACAGTTTTAATATCTTTGAAAATTTTGGAGGGATCACTAAAGCTTGGAAACAGGTTGTAGTACAAGTTCAACTACTTGTTTGTGATATCATAACAGCATGCTGATCAGCTCTCTTTTGAGGAGTTAATGGCCTTGGACACCGTTGGATTGGTGGTTTAGATTTTGGGAGTTACAGGGCTAAACAGTTCACATTTTTTATACTAAGGAGCAGCATTGTTAGTGATAGGAATGATGTTGGATAAACTGGTCAACTCATGTTGAGAGAATCTTGGTGGTCAAGTAACACAGTTTATGCCTTGTAAACTGTTAGACCATTTAAGTCATTTTTTAGTTTCTACTGTCTTGTGTGTAAAGATAATGATGTGTGAGCTATTTTAAAATGTATGTTATGATAGACAAGGCTTATAATATATATATATATATATATATTATGTGATATTTTTTTGATAGGCTTATATTTACCATGAGTTGTTATGTGATATATTATGGGTAACATGGGAAGGTCCATGTTCAAGACATAATTTAAAGGATATGTTTTGTCTCATCATGTACTATAATTTGGTACATGAAAATATGTGGTTATTTTAGAATTGTTCTGTTTGGTTAGTTATAAATATAGTTGAGTTTTTTTTTTTTTTTTTTAAAAAAAAACCTTATAGTAATGTTTGATAAGTTTCTTTTAAGAAATTTTATTCTCTCATTTTGGTTGTGTTCCTTCATTTATG
Source organism: Litchi chinensis (assembly GCA_019925255.1). Lineage (NCBI taxonomy): Eukaryota > Viridiplantae > Streptophyta > Magnoliopsida > Sapindales > Sapindaceae > Litchi > Litchi chinensis. The sequence continues at coordinate 1,735,510 of CM034465.1, read as the reverse complement.
TTCATTTCCAAGGTTTATTGTTGTGTTTTTTTTTTTTTTTTTGGATAGAATATTCTATAGTGTGTTTAAAACTCTGTTCTCATAATATGTTGGAATATTCAATGATTTTGTTATGGCATTTTGCTAAGGCTTGTTACATCTTTCTCTGAGAATTTCGCTTTGTTAAGAATTATGCTACCAATCAGACTATGTTTGCATTATGTACATTCCAAACACATACATCGTCAAGCTCTATTGACTATGACAAGTTTTATTTAATTGCAGACTATACAATAAAATACTATTCTTTAGCCCCCAAACAACTATTTTATAACATCAAAAAATCTAATCATTTCTCTTAACTTTAGATGTGAGAGTTTCGCTTCCAACATTAAAGGAGTGATTTTCTATCTCAAATATAACTAAGTTTAAGATCATAGGTTTGAAAAACTCTTTAATCTATTAGGTGATGTTTAACACATTCATATTTATTCTCATCAAATCCTTATCAGGTACAAAAATACATGTTAACACAAATCCACATCAATATGCTTCACTAGACAAAGGAAACTCAATGATTTGCAAAAGCACCATGAAGATGGGTAACCATAAAATTAATGGTTAGTATCATCTATATATTGCATAACAAAAATGTGTCACACTCTAAAAAAATGTGAAATTTTGAATGGATGTATCTGATCACCTTTAGCTATACGACCTTGAGACCATCCAATTACATTGTACATGGTAAAATTCTCTTAATTATTACCAACCACCAACTTCAATGATGACTTTCACAAATATGGCGATTTAAGACAGAATTTTTATCAGACATGAATTTTATCAAACAGATAATGCTTACATGTACTGATTCTGTACTCGAACAAATGGAGATCATCGTTATAACCACATATTAATAGTTTCAACTTTATGCAAAGAGAAACCTTAGAGCAGGAAATATTTGACAGTTTAAAAGATTCATAAGATAGTGCAGTCGACAAAAGTTAAAGACTGTCTTACAATCTTCTAACATAGATTAAAAAAGTTACAACATGAATGGCTAACCACTGCAGTTGTTATTCTGCTGAATTTACCACCTAGTTTATTAGTTTAGCACACCAAAAATAAATGGGTTAAAGGCAGTAAGCTCTACTCTGCTATCAAGTGCAAGCAACTCTCAAGTGTATATATATTTGTTGGAAAAGTAACTGTCAGCACATATAAGTTTCGACAGATACAATTTAGACGCTAATTCATTAACATTAAAGCATAAAAATAAATCTTTGTCATGCCTACTATACTACTAAAATGAAATAATTATTTTCAAAACTCACATCAATTATATGATGTTGAAACCACTCCTCTGTCTCAATTTTGTTTTTGTGGACCTGTAAATAGGACCACCAAGCAATACATATAACCATGTCAGTATAATAGATATAATAATTTATATAACAATACATATAACAAAGTCATTGGAGAGAGATAGAGGACCACAAAGACAAATAATACATATAACAAAAGCCATGTGGGATTGAAGCAAAAGTAGATCTCTACCACTCACTTTCGTATAAAACACAAACAAAAGCAAAGCTTTCTATCTCTCACTCTTTAAAATCCTCTTCCACTCTTCTTCTATCTATCCATCTCTTACTTTCATACAAAAAACAAAACAAAACAAAAAGACAAAAACAAAAAACAAACAAAAGCAGGGCTCTCTATATCTCACTCTTGAAAATATTTTTCTGCTCTTCTTCTACCTCTTTATGTCTCACAAAACACAACACTCTCTATGTCACAAAATCCATATGTGTGTAGACTTTGTGTGTGTTAAAAACCCAATGATTGAAACAAAATGAGTGTGTGAATCTTTGTTAAAGTGTCTGTTTTCTAGATTTGTGAGAAACCCATGAATCCCTAGTCATTGATTTTTAATCAGCACATAAAAATGAGATGACAGTGAAAAAAACAAGAGAGATAGAAGGAACCTGAGATGAAACCAAAAGACCCAAACTTCAATCTATGATGTGAGATGAAGAAGATGAGTTTGGAATAGCAGGGAATGAGTTGGGAGTGGCAGGGAACCAAGAAAATTTTCCCTCCCCAAATTTTTGGTCTCCAATTAAATATGTTTCTTGTATCTACCTATAATCGAGCACGGGCTATTTGTGTGCTCTCTAATTAAATAACTAGCATGGGTTACTACCGTGCTCTCTAATAAGATATCCAAACATTTATTACAGGTTTTTATTGGCCCGTACTAGATACATGTTATTGGATAACTCTATTACGGGCTTTTAAAAGCCTGTACTTAATTACATTTTTTAGCACGAGTCATTTGTGTTTGTAATAATTAAACTGTGATAGTAAATGATTTTTGTTGTAGTGTATCTACGCTTGATAAGATAGAGTTGATTCAGTGGTAAATCCCTTATTGTTATACTTTAGAGTTTGTGATCAGTTCGAGTTATTCTCTCTCTAAAAACTTCAATTTAACTATATATAATACCGAAAAGTGTGGAAAAACCCTCATATGACAAGTTGCTGTTGGTAAAGAAGTACAAATGATAAAACTTTTTCCATAAGTGATTATTTCATTATTCACTTCAAATGATAATTAAGTTCATCCTAATAATTGATCGTGTAATTACATATTTTAATTGGAACAATCATCAGTATATATTGTATGACATATAGATGTCACCAAAATCTGTGTTGCTTTTCAGAAGCCCAACCACATGGACGCCACCGAAAAAGCTTAACCTTTTGATTTTCCATTTTTAGGCCAATGCTATTATTATATATCATATATTGTATGGGTTACAGTTAAATGCATATAAGTGAGAACGTCATCTTATCATTAGCACATCATTCAGTCACGTTTATGGAGAAACAGTTAATTAATTGGAAAAAACTTTTTATCCATTGATAATGATATCATATGTAATATTGGCCTGTATTTGCGTCACTTTTGAATTAATTAATATCTTCTGCTCTTGAATTTTGACCACCAACGCCAGTGATGTGATGTGGATGGCTTTGTTCTAGATAGACAATTGAATGTGCTTGATACATTCCAATATGTCGTGACGAAAGCAAACAAAAGGAGGATTTGAATCCCGCAATGCTTGGAACTCCTATTTTTCTCTATAACTTTTTCTTGATAACTTTTGCTACTTTTCTGTCTATCCGTACTATCACACGCCAAGTTTCAAACATTGCACGTGGAGTTAGTTGGACTTCTAAGTGCTAGAGGGCATTTTTGTTCAGAAAAATTTCTTTGTCCAAACAATATATATATATATATATAGATACATTTTGGCATACATCTAGGATACGTATATATCTGACAAAAAATATATATATGATTGTATTGTAAAACGTATATTTGTAATTAATTATATGTTATTATAACTAAATATATATGATCACATTCAGTAAATATGATCACATTGATCATATTTACTGACTATGATCACATAAACTGATTATAATAATGTATGTTTAATGATAATCACATACATTAAATTACAATAACATATTTTAAAAAATAATCACGTATTTTTTTTAATCAAGTGTATATATATCCCAAATATATCCAAGGGGACTATATATATAGCTTTTATAATAAATGAGGACCAATAAATCAAATTCATCTATTATATTCTCACTTTTATTTAATTTAAATATGATAGATGAATTTAATTGGTTGGTCTTTATTTTTTAAAACTTGATTTTAAAAGCATTATAAATATATATATATATATATATAGGTTAGGTTAGTTAATTTTAGAGTCTGCACTAATGTCAGTGCAAGCGTGCAGCTTGCTTAACTGTTAACTTGGCATATTCCCAATTTTTAATCGAGAAATTAAACAGGTTCTTATTTAAAATGAATGTTGGATGATGTATCAAATGCTTTTTTAATGTCTCACTGTAATATAGATAAGAAAACCACTCAAATAGTTTTGCACATAATTAATTAACTAAGGCCCCACATCAATCATCAAAGGTTTCAATCAACCTAAAGAAAGATTTGCTTCCGGCGTTGTCGGATTCGAATCTCGTTTTTTGCTTTTTTGTTTGTTTGTTTGTTTTTGTCCCAACATGTCGGTCGGCATTAAACACATTCAATATATATCAGAGACGAAGCAATCCGTTACGAAAATTGATTTTGCTTAGGTAAGGTTTTGATCAATTATTTATTTAATTCATTGGTTCATAAGAACTATAGTCACTTCAACACATTAATTAGAATCAAGTCTTTTATGATTAGTTTTTAATTAACTATCTAGAATAATATATAGATAACCCTCAAATTAAAACATACTAATATAAATAGAAATAATCTAATTTATAGTTACAGGATAATTTATTATTGAATTCTGATCTAAAAGTTCTAGTAACCTTGATAAATTTTGCATCGGTTATATAACAATCCATTATCAATGTTATTTTAATAGAGCTATTAAACCCTGAATTTTAATTGAAATCCATCTCTCACACAGGAAAATATATACATTTTAGAAAAAATCAAATACATATAAGAAACAGTCCTTGTAATGATATTAAAAAGTATAAATCTTGCAAAATGTAAGTGCATCCGAAAGAAAGTCAGCTAACCACAATGTAACCTTTTAGTTTGGTTGTATCAACATTCTAACCAGATCAAAATGTATCCATTCCAATATGGATGATAATGATTGGGAGAAAAAATTGAAAAAGACGTTAGATGTGACTGAATTTTCTATATCGAAGATGTGGTTTGCCTTCACAATACTCCTTTGGCAAGTACTGCCCTTGCTAGGTCTAAGAGGGAACCTCATAGATTTATTTGACTGTGCTGCAGATTGAGAACTTCCACGTATGTTAACGTCCTCCACATGCTCAACTACCTGGGATGAAGAACCCGCCTCAGAGGAACTGGCCTGAGTGTCACCCCAGACGGACATGAATCCGGTTGTGCTTGGTGCAGCTTGGGAATTGGAGATGATCTTGGTTGGCCACCAAAAGATGGTCCTCCATGGCCAGCACGTGTGCTACCACCACCCATGCCAGCACTACCACGACCAGGGGCATATCCACCACGACCTCCTTGCTGGGGCGACGCTCCGCGCCCCCTGCCTTGATATTCAGAGGGTCCACCATAGTATTGCTGCTGTGGTTGTGGCCCACGATCTCGGACCCCATCATAACCTCCACGGCCTCCTTGCTGCGGCTGAGGACCCCAAGCTCTACCAGCACCAGCATGGTATCCTCCACGTCCTCCCTGTTGTGGTGAAGCAGTAGGGCGCTGTGGTGCTCAGCCACCCTCGAATGATGTTCAGTTTTCTTCTTCCTCACCATGATGATAACTCAAAAGTCGCCGTCGGAAAACGCCTGCGCTGCCACTCGAAGCGATTCAAAAATTAAAAATTCAAAAAAAAAAATAGATATTTTAATACATAAGAAAACATATCACGAACTCAACACCAACTCTTGGCTTACTGTTTGCAGAGAGTGATATTGAAAGGAACTCAGACAAGACACTCTCTCCCTCTGTATCAGAACCCCAACTTCAGTTTCCTTGTTTAATTGGAGAATGTTTGGTTAAAATTAACAATCGTAAAATCCTTCTTTTTTTTGTTTGTTTTCTGTGGCAAAAGTATTGAGCATGCGGTGTGGGTCCTTCTTTGTTCGATTCTGTCGATAGTTGTAAAAGCTTTAATACGGCTAATTATTTTGCCGGCATGCCTTAATCATAGGTGTAGAAAATTTCTTCCACTCTTAAGTACTTACCCACCCATGCTAAGATGACGATGGGGCTAATTATTTATTTCCATTTCTTGAAAAAGTATGTAATTTAGAGAAGATACAATTGAACTGTTTGTGCTGGTTGCTGACAAAATGTTATACATTCTCATTTTGGTTTAATGAACTGATATTCGAATTACTCCTTTCAAGAACAAAAAAACTGATATTTGAATTATATGTAATGGAATGTTAGCATTGATATTTAATGTAATTTATGCTCTAAAATTCGGCTAATATATAATTAACTTAACGTTAGAGTAGTTGTAATTTGTATGGAGTTTGATTTTTTGTTGAGCTTTATAGCAAAGTGTACGGACGGCCCCACCACGCTAACTTTGCATATCTGGCAATGCTGAAATAAGAATATCCTAGAGCAAAAGAATCTTAAAACAAATTTGTAATGAATTGTTGGATATTGCAGTTGGTTAGTCAAAAAGCTTATTATCATAGCTCACAATTAGTATAATTAAGGAGAAATTTTATTTTAGTTTCTGCATTTTTTAAAATTATCATTTTCTCAAATCTATAATGTTGATCTAATTTTCAACTTTAATTGTGACAGAAATTGAAAAAAGACGCTAATGCTCTTAGCAATCTTTTCTAAGCATAAAAAGACAATTTTGACCTTCATAAAAACATAAAATGTCAAGTATATCATCAAATATTAAATTATTTGTAAGTTAAATAGAAAAGAAAAAATTGAAAAAAAAAATTGTTAGATTTGCGCCATCAATCGACCTCCACCAGTGATGTAGAATCTTTATACAAATAAAAATAAAAAATAAAAAGAAAGAAAAATATTTTTTGAAATGAAGAAAAGTTTTATCTACACCGGTCATGGATCTGAATGATTTTATTACTAAAATTGTTAAAAAATTTCCAGGTCTAGCAATTGGTACACCGTGGAGATCGAACTACTATCTGCATTCCCAAATCATGGATTGACTATCAAGGAATCCAAATCATCGTTTGATGATCTGGGTTTAACTTAGGTCATCGAAAACCTAGGTTTAACCCGAATTAAGTTCGATGATATGAGTGCACCTATATTGTTTTCCAACGATATGGGTTCTCAGGTCGTTAAACCACAATGTATACAGAGATGGTGTTTTGATCTCCATGGTCGGCCATTGGGATTGGGTTTAGTTATAATCATATATAACAAATTACAATCATACATTTTAGAATGCAAGTACGCATTTTGTTGTCAAGTATATACATACCCTAAGCGTATGTTAGAATGTGCTATATTTATATGTATATAGATGCACGGTAAAGTAACTTTAAAAATTGGACACCAACATTTAACCACTAATGCACTGGTAAATATGATTGTGTATGTGGCATAGAAAGCTCAGCTACAAACACAATCATTTTAATCTTTGTATTGAAAATACATCGACGGTTAGATACTGAAGCCAATTTTGAAAATAAGTTTTTAAACTGTTTTACCTTGACTATACACACACATAAATTTCTATTACTCTCATCTTAGTTAAGTGCACCTAAACTTTGGTAATAAGTCAACTACTTTTCAATGCTTTAATGAGAATAAATATTCATGTCTACAAGGTTTTTTTTTTTTAAATGAAATCGGTGCTCCAAGCATTGCGGGATACAATTATCTTATTGTTTGCCTTTTTCACGACATATTGGTGGCTATCAAACACATTAGTTTTATATCGTCAACAAAGCTATCCGTACATCACAGGTGTTGATGGTCAATATGCAATAACAAAAGACATTAGTTCAAAATGGACGATAATTTACACCGTTATTACTTATCACATCACATTAAATGCACAAATGGTTTTATCCATTTCATTAACCAATTCTCGACAAACGTGCTTGAATGATCTGCTAATGATGAGATGATGTTCTCCCACGCATTTAACTTTCAGGCGCAGAAAGTTCAACTTCTTTCTTTTAAATAAAGAACAAGTTCGAGAGAGAAAGTTCATTCGAATAATTAATGCTCACTGAAAATGTTGTCTGCAGTAAATACAATTTAAACACATAATGACATAGGCCTTATAAAGGACAATACAAAAAGCAAAGTTCTTGCGGTGGCGTCTATGTGTTTGGGCAGAGGGCAACAGAGAATTTGGTGACAATATTGCATATCACATAGAATATAATATGCTGATGATTTTTCCCATCGAAATACGTAACCTTTTTTGACATTACATGATCAATTATTGGGATAAATTCATAATTTTAAATGGATAATGAAATAGTCACTTTTATTAAAAAAAAAAAAAAAAAAGGTTTTTATCATGGGTAGTTCTATACCACGTGTAACTTTTTATCAGAAAGTAGTTTCTAAGTTTGTCTATACCAACAATAAATACTTTTCTGTTGGTTTTTCAGCAACAAGCGTCCCTAACATATTAAAATGATATTTATGACCAAAAAGCCAAAGTTGGTGTATATTAACACAGTTTAAGTAGAGATTAAAGACATTTTAAATTATAACACAAATGAAATATTTATTCTTTAAAACATAAAAACACAGCATAAAGGTTTTTATTAAGTTACCATCTTTTCAACTCCTTTAATACAACCTTAAAATGATTCGTTGCTAACATGAAAGATTATAAGGTACAAACTTTGTGGTTGAAAACTGGCAAACTAATTGTTTGTTTTTCAGATTTTTCTTTTATAACATGTGAAGAGGGTCCATTCTATTAAGATGTTGCACAATAAGAAACAACTTTGAGTGAAAATGTGTCACGACCCGAGCCCTAGGCAGTGGCAGAATTGTGAATATTAATTTATATAAAAAAAATTTCTCCGTTTGGATACTCCGGAGTACCAAATTTAAAATATTAAGAAAGTATAATGAAAAACTTCAAACGATCTAAAATAATTTCAGATGAAAACCCATCCCCACAGATATGTGAACACCTACTAGAATTCATGGATTCATAACCACAATAAAATCCTTAAATCAAGTGTTTAGAATACAAAGCTTTAAATACATCAATAAGAGTTCTCTCAAATTTGGGTTCAAAACATTCATCCATAATTATCCAAATAGGAAAAAGAAATAACTAATAAATACATCACAAGCCACGCACTTGATTTATTTGATCCTCTGCCTACTCCGTCGGATAGCCACCTAAATTACCATGTATATTTCCTGGAAGGGGAAAAATAAAAGAAGGATGAGCTAATGCTCAGTAGGATTTAAATCCCAATATGGTTTCGAAAGCCACTTTCAAAAATCGTGATTAAAAATCTGCCTGATCGACTGTCTCAACAAATCTTATAAATCATTTCATATAAAATATATATATATATATGCTTGCTTCCAAGATAGAAATAAAGTAGAAATAAAACATCAAAAATTTCAAGTCAAGTCATAGCACTTTTCCAAATCAAGGTAGATCCCGTCCCCTAGCCATATACCCGGTGGCAATAGATTATTTAAAACGTTTGGCACACCGTGACCCTGGTAAATATACCAGAAAAATACCCTGTGCAGTAATACCCTACACAGTGACCCCGACATAAAGTCGTATTATATGAATAGCTCATGATGCCATATACCCGGTGGCAATAGATTATTTAAAACGTTTGGCACACCGTGACCCTGGCAAGTACACCAGAAAAATACCTTGTGCAGTAATACCCTACACAGTGAACCCGACATAAAGTCGTATTATATGAATGGCTCATCATAGCTTCACAAAATGACTAGGACGTCGGATCTTTACCTCATTCCGTTTACAAAACAACTTTATATAAATCCATCAAGCAAGCAATACAATATAATATATATAAATTGATATTTTGAAAACCCTTCTTTTATAAAACCAATTTCCGCAGCATAACAACTGCTAATTTGATAAATCAACCCTTTTGCAAACCTGTAATAAACCAGGATATATTTCCAAAGCAATCCATAACGCATTCTCATAATCCACAATATGTTGCCACAATCCACAATATTATTTCCAGGGCAATCCACAATACATTGTCACAATCCGCAATGTAATTGCAAAGCAATCCATAATACGTGCTCATAATACACAACACATTGTCACAATCCACAACGTAATTGCAAAGCAATCCATAATACATTCACACAACCCACAATATATTGTCAAGGCAATCCACAACACATTGTCACAATCCACAACGTAATTGCAAAGCAATCCACTATACATTCACATACACCCACAATATAATCCACAATATATTGTCACAATCCACAACGTAATTGCAAAGCAATCCATAATACATTCACATAATCCACAATATATTGTCAAGGCAATCCACAATACATTGTCACAATCCACAATGTAATTGCAAAGCAATCCATAATACATTCACATAATCCACAATATATTGTCAAGGCAATCCACAATACATTGTCACAATCCACAACGTAATTGCAAAGCAATCCATAATACATTCACACAATCCACAATATATTGTCAAGGCAATCCACAATACATTGTCACAATCCACAACGTAATTGCAAAGCAATACATAATACATTCACACAACCCACAATATATTGTCAAAGCAATCCACAATATATTGTCACAATCCACAATGTAATTGCAAAGCAATCCATAATACATTTACATAACCCACAATATATTGTCAAGGCAATCCACAATATATTGTCACAATCCACAATATAACTTCAAAGCAATCCACAATATTTTTCACAAATAATTACTATGCTTTCGAAATTATAAAAATTCAATTAAACATCCACTTTAACATAAAAGAATTTGTAAAAGATTAGGATTGAACCCCTACCTCAATATGGACTATTAATCACTCCGAAGACTTTGATTTCCAATATAGCTATAGCCATTCCGAATCAAATCTACAAAGCAACATAATATAGAATAACTTTTTGTACGGCTGCCCTATGAGAAAAATAACCTCAAAAATAGATCCTACACTTAAAAACGAGTCCGTAGATGCGTTCGGAATAAATTTTTGAATTCAGGAGGTCGAGGAACTTACCCTCGCCGTACGCGGTGGCCGACGGCGACGCTCCGGCGGCGGATTCCGGCGACCACGGTGGGGGGAGGTGCACCCAAGCGAGTTTTGTTGTCCTCAACACGCTCATCATGAAAATAAAGTTAATCGGAGTCAAAATCGTTTGGTTTCGCCAAGATCTAAGAAAAATAAAAATTGGTTGGCGGTCGGACTTTGCCTACAAAATCAGAGACCCAAACGATGATAAAAATTGATAAAATTGGTACCTATGGAATCTACGTCGCACAAGCTTTCCAACGGTACCAAATTTGACTAAAACGGAGCTCGGACGAGGTCGGAACGAAGACTCAAAGTTGAGGTCGCAAGAAAAGGAAATCTGAAAAAAAATCTGGCGAGAGAGAGAAATGGTCGGCTGAAGGTTGAAGGAGATGATATAATCCGGCCAAATTTCCATTTGCCCCCTCAACTATTTACAAATTACGACTTTAAACTAAAATTCCAAAAATCTAACTTTTTAACCCTTGCACTTTGATAAAATTTTCATAAAATTTTACAATTTCACCCTTAATAAAAATTCAGGATTTTACAAAATGCTAGCCGAAAACGATTGAAAATAATCATCCGCCCTTTAATTAGAGAATGTCACTGCTAAGCCAACTAAATATTTATGAAAATGCGACCAACTGCTGCCTTATCTTATCATTTTCTTGGTTTTGTCTTTACTGTTAGTCCTGTCAACTACAACGGTGATAATGACAATGCCAATCTCAATCATCCTCATGCAGAATTAGAGGGCTGTGCATGCTTCACCCTCATCTTTATATATATACAGCTTTGCCATCTCTTAGCGTTATAGTTCTCAAACCCAGTTAAGCATCTTAGCGTTATAGTTCTCAAACCCAGTTAAGCATAGTTATATCAGACATGGCGCCTTCCGTAAAGCGACTTGACAGCAGTGACATTGACGGTGATTTGACGATTGAGTCTGGTGATCTTAATAAGCACTTCAGCTCTTCCCAAGGCCAAATTGAATTGACGTTCGAATATAATGGTCATCCAAAGAAACTCCGATGTCGTCGTGACGGCAAGAATGTTAAAATCGAGTGGGGGCAGTTGTTCAACAACGGTCGACCTGCTGAACTCAAACAAGGTGGTTACGTTCAATTGCAAAGCGGGTCTGGCAATAGGTTCATAGTTTCATTTTGCAATGCCTCCTAGAAGCCTGCAAGTGCATGATGTAAACGGCCGAGATAATTAATTATCGTATCATCTTTTGATTTATATGATGTTGACAAATCAAATTACTGTCACATCATTTAAATATAGATTTAAAAGAAAATAAAATTAGAAAGTCTAGTATTACTCAAATAAATAAATAAATAAGAAGCTATTGTACTCGGTCAGTGTCAGTCAATGTGTGTTAATTAGTCTGGTTTGTCCTTCTTTTGATCTTCAATAAAACGTCAAATTCAGAGTGTCTGATGATAAGTTATTATATAAGGTTGAATATATTGTGCCCCAGAACCGAAGACGATGAACTGATGATTGAGTACAGATCCAAATCTTGAAGCTCTGTACTTTTTCTAGTAATGTGACTTGTACTACAGGTCACGCAACTAATTATAGTCCACATCACGAAACTAAACAAAAATTTGCAAATTCGTAATTTTTTATTTTGCCGGCATGCCTTAATCATAGGTGTAGAAAATTTCTTCCACTCTTAAGTACTTACCCACCCATGCTAAGATGACGATGAGGCTAATTATTTATTTTTATTTCTTGAAAAAGTATGTAATTTAGAGAAGATACAATTGAACTGTTTGTGCTGGTTGCTGACAAAATGTTATACATTCTCATTTTGGTTTAATGAACTGATATTCGAATTACTCCCTTCAAGAACAAAAAAACTGATATTTGAATTATATGTAATGGAATGTTAGCATTGATATTTAATGTAATTTATGCTCTAAAATTCGGCTAATATATAATTAACTTAATGTTAGAGTAGTTGTAATTTGTATGGAGTTTGATTTTTTGTTGAGCTTTATAGCAAAGTGTACGGACGGCCCCACCACGCTAACTTTGCATATTTGGCAATGCCGAAATAAGAATATCCTAGAGCAAAAGAATAATTCCGCTCAGTTTATAGAAAAGTATAGCGCTACGTTGCGATGCAGATAATTCCGCACGTAGTCGATTAGTTGTTAGTTAGCGCTACGAAGCGACGCAGTGAATTCCGCTCGTAGTCGCCTAGAGATTTAGCACTGCATTTGCGATGCAGAGAATCCCGCATTGTAGTTGCTCAGTGAATAGATTTAGCGCCCTACGTACGATGCAGTAAATTCGGTAACGTGGTGGTTGAGACACTTTAGTAGCTTCACGATTGGCGTTAGTTATAATCGCCCGTGATGGTTAGAATGAGTCAAGGATATACATGGGAGGTTTTAAAGAAACTGTACAACTTGAATAAATAGTGAATTTCTATGTTGGTGTATGTGATATTATATATCCTTATTGCACTAACTTATTGTTTATTTTGTAGCTTATTGAGTTTCATTGTGTGTCACTGCCGGACGAGCCATCGACAATTTGTGTTGCGCTTGTATAGGTGGGGCGATTGCGCAAGACTCTTGGAAACATTTATGTATATGTATTTAATCTATTAAATTCTGAATTACAATGATGATTGAAATTATAAAGTTGTAAATTATGTATGCATTTATATCTATGGTTCATATATGTATATTTTGCATTCAAGTTTATTGTTTATGCCTATGGAAATCGTGATGAATGTTGCATGATTGTGGATAAAGAAGTTTGGAGGTTTTCAGAAATAGTCGAAGTGTATTTTCATGACAGGTGAAATTTTGGTTTATAAAAAACACAGCCGTTATGCTGCCGAAATTTTTATAAAATGAATTTGAAATAGAATCAAAGAAAAAGTTTATCACTCCCAACCAGTTATAGAAAAAAAAAATCAAAGCACTAAGTTTTAACGAGTAAACCGGAGAAGTAAGTTAGGGTTCGCTTCCCAGATGTCTTCGATCCGACAAGTCGGTTTCGATGAGTCCGTTGAAGTGCCCGGTAGGATCCTCCAGACAAGAGCTTAGTTAAGGTTTGGGAAGGGTCCTGTCAACATAAATATGTGGCAATGCCATAAGGGCAAGTATTAATTCATGTTATCTAGTAGATATTCACGTCATTGAGGAGGGGGTTTTCAGTCAAATTATTTTGTACTTTAGTATAAATATAGACACTCCGGAGTGTCCCTAAATAAAATATTATGATTTATAAATTATAGAGTCAAAATGATTTTAGTTGTGATCTGCCACAACTGAGTGCACAAGTTGTGACAGAAGAAAGATTTCAGAGTTTTTGAATCCCTTACCTTGAGACGTGACACCTCTAGTATACATGGAGGATGAATTAAAGAAATGTCATAAGTTTAAGCAAGGCCTGAAGTAGAAAATCAAAGCGTATGTAGTAGCTGTAGAGCACAGAGAGTATGGACGATTAGTCGAGGCAGCTTTGAGGGTTGAGAGGACTGTGCAGGGAGATAGAGATCCAAGGCAGAAACAGAAGCATAGTCATGGTTCAGAATGGTTCCCAGGTAGTCCCAGTAAAGCTCCCAAGATCAAGGGCAAGTCTAGGTGGCCTGGTAGCAGACAGCAAGGTTACGGAGCCGTATCTAGTCAGGGTTTCATTAGGCCACCATCAAATCCCTAGGGCAGAGGTAGTGTCCAGAGTGGATCAGAGACATGCAAGAAATGTGGCAGACTTCACAGAGGAGAGTGCCACATGAGGAGTACTGATTGTTATCGTTGTGGCTAAGAGGGGCACTTCAAGAGAGATTACCCTCAGACAGCTGTTGGTGATAGTGGTGAGTCGAGATCCGTGGCGCAAGGACAAACTAGCGGGGTTCAGTCTCAGGAGAGGAGAGGTCCACAACCGAGAGGACCAGGGACTCCTACTCCCAGTCAGTCTGGTAGTGGTACAGGTAGAGGCACCCCATTCAGAGGACAGTCAGGGAGACCTCGTGCACAGGCCAGAGTATTTGCGGTGACGCAGCGGGATGCTGAGGCCACCCCAGAGGCTGTTGCAGGTACGATGATAGTGTTTGGTAGAGATGCCTATGCTTTGATTGATCTAGAAGTTACTCACTCATTTGTGTCTAAAGAATTTAATAGCAAGGTTAATGTGGGATTAGAGTCTATGGAGTGCAATATGAGATAGTGTATTAATTATCGAAAAGTGAATAAAGTGACTGCACGAAATCAATACTCACTCCCAAGGATAGATGATTTGTTTGATGAGCTTTAGGGGGCAAAGGTGTTCTCTAAGATAGATTGAAAGTCACCCAAGATTGATTGAAGAGATGCACGGGTAAGCGTAGAAAGGATTTAGAGTTCCAGATTAGAGATAAGGTATTGCTAAAAGTATCAACATGGAAAGGGATCATTCATGTTTGAACGACATGGTAAGTTAAGTCCATGTTATGTTGGTCCTTATGAGGTGATTGGTCGAATGGGAAAGGTGGCAAATAGACTCAAATTGCCAGCAAAGCTATCCAAGATTCACAATGAATTTCATGTCTCGATGCTTTGCAGTTATTTGAGCTAAGTATGTTATTTAAATTTCAAGGACGAAATTTTTTTAAGGAGGGCTGAATTGTAAGACCCGGAATTTTCATTTCCCTGGGAGAAATAGTGTTTTTAGATGAATAGTGATTTTATGTGAATAGTGATTTTCAAAAAATGGACCCCGGACATCATGGGCTCCGGAATAGGAATTCGAGTTATTAGAAACTGAAACGGAGTAAAAATGAGTTCGTTTGAATGGATTTTAAAGGTTTCGAATAATTATGGATAAAAATACCCTCGTTGAGAACGTTGTGAATTTTAGTGAGTTTATAATCGATTGAAATTTTTTCAAAGCATGAGATTGGGAGTTAAGACGCCCAATTAGAGTATTGCATGGTTAATTTGATGATATGATGATCATGGAATATTTTTGGAATTTATTAGTGTTAAGTGAGGATTAAAATTTAAGTTAAATGTAATATTATAGGATTATGAGAAGATAAGCATTAAAGAAGCACAATCCATGTGCTTGGATGAAGACCAATGAGGTTGTGACACCTTAAAGTCAAAAAGTAAAGTGATTAGTTGAAATTGAATCAAGAAATTGGATGAAATTGTTAGTGGATTAATTAGTTGAGAGGGTGACCAATTAAATGACTTTATTCATGACTAATGGCATTGGTGTAATTATAGAATTAGTTTAGAGGCATTTTGGACATTGTCAAGGCATGAGTATATAAAGTAGAGAGGATTGAGAGCTGAAGCAAATGTTAAGTCGGTTGAGAGAGGGATAAGTCGGTTGAAAATAGAGTAGATCAGGTAGCAAAACAGAAACCGAAAGAGAGAGAGAGCTGGACCGTGAGCAGAGCAAATCGGAAGAAGAAAAAGAGATTCTACAACTGTGAAGAAGGAGAAGAAATCGTAAAGAGCAAGCTGCACCCGTGAGACCAAAGCAGAACCGAGAGGGAGAGAGAGAGCTAGAGGCGTGAGCTGAAATCGTGAGAAAGAAAGAAGCTCTGCAGGCCGTGAAAAGGAAAGAGGAGAAGAAGAAGAGGAAGGAAAAGAAGAAGAAGAGGTTCCAAGTGAGTTCAATCCCTTCTCTCTCTAAAACCCATCTAAAATTTCTTGAGAAAAGTATGAAGAAAGTGTGAGTGATGAACTAGTTTTATGAGAAAATTTTGTTATAGTTGATTAATGAGTTGTTTGATGAATTTTATGTGTTGAAGGGAGTTAGAAAACCATTAAATTGAGCTTGGGAAGGAAAGAACTCATCAAGAAGCTTTGGATCAAGATTTGGAAAGGTAAGGGTTAGGGTTTGATAAACAAAGGTTGATGATATTAATTGATTTATTTTAGTTTAAGGTTGTAGTTGATTTAATGGATGATTTGTTGAAATATTATGTGTGATTATTTGGTTTGAGATGAAAAGGATGGATTAAGTTATTATATATTAGTATGTGATTAATTTATAAAAGCATGGGTGATGAAATTATTTGGTTGATTAAATGAAGATATATGTGAGATTTATGTTGATTGAAAGAAAATCTTGATAAGAAAAACAAAGAAATGAGTTGGTGAATAATTGTATTAGTGCTTGAGCAATTGTTGTTTTTATATATGTTGAGCTTATTTTAAATGGTTAAGATTAAGTGTGAGAGTAAAAATTGTTATCCAATAAATTGTATGTGTTTTAATGATGTTTATAAGGTGTTTGAGTGTTTTAATGCCAAAGAAATAAAAATAAATGGATGTAAGAATAGTATTTGGAAAGTTGATGGAATTGTGAATTCATTGAGAAAATGTATTGAATGATAAGTAAATGATTTGTTAGTATATTTTTATTGAAGTTATGTGGCTAAATGATGGAATTTTGAATGAATTATATGTGTTTGGATGGTGATTATGATGTGGTTGATTTCTTTAGCACCAAAGGAAATAAATTGAACTTGATATGAGATTTTTAATGGAAGATAAGGCAAAGTGGTAAATTTATTGAATATATATATATTGAGTTAAGATTAAGTGATCAATTGGTAATTGATGTGTTGGATTAAAGTGAATAAATTGTTGGATGGTTGAATAAGTCTAAATACAAAAACTTTGGATTAGAAAGTGATTGAAAGGCTAGTCAAGAATATAATGTTGTTATGTATTGGTGCATGAGATTTTAATGAAGTTGAAAGTGTGGTATACTTATGAATCCTAAACCAAGATTTTGGTTGGACTAAATTGTAGGAGCATTGCAAGAAATTCAAAAGGAAGTGTTGGAGAGGTGGTGAAGTAATTGGAAGTAAATTGTGAGTGGTTTTATTTTGTAAAGTATTTATGAATTTATTTCATGAGAATTGAGTTATTTAATTATTGTTTTAGTAAAAGAGTTTATTATGAAATTTTAAAAGTTATTTTAGCATGTTACATATTTTATATGAGATGCATGAATATTTTTATTTCATTGCAATTATGAACATTTGAGTATTAAAGCAATTTAGTATGTTGAGTAATTATACTCGAGAATTTTACATGATAAAGCTATTTATAAATGATAGGCTTCGGCCTAAGAAAAGCAAAATTTTATTTCAAGTGATTAAAGAAAAGAGAGAATTTTTAGTTTATTGAAAAAGAGATTTTAGATACCTTGGGTTTACCCTAGCCCCAGTTAAGTGCCCAGTTGAGTACCCTATGCGTGTACGGTAGATGTGTGTGAGGGCCACTAACCGAGAGTGGAGTCTGGACGACTCCTAAGAGAGAGAGTCAGTCGAGTCACCCTCTGCACGTATAAGGGTAGTGTAGATTGGACCGATTGCGAGAGAATAATGCGCGTCCAGAGTTTACGCATCGGCAACTACACATGGCAGATTCTTTCATTCCTAGTGGCATGCGAGAGAGTTTATGCTGCCACGACAGGAGTAGTTTCCCTGGGTTGCCCTTGGCGAGATAAAAGAGAAAAGCACGTCCATAGACGTGAAGTTTATTAAAGTAGAAATTGTTTCCAGTTTTCAGAAATTAAGAAAGATTTATAAGAAGTACCCATTTTTGTAATTTTAATACACTCATAGAAAGAATCTTATTTTATAAAGTATTTTGGGAGAAAGTATATATTTTAGAAAAGGATATTTTAGTTGAAAAGCTATCCACTCACTGAGTTTTATACTCACCACCCTATTTTCGTATTTTATAAAAATTCTTCTCCAGTTGCAGGAGCGAGCCGTCAATCAGAAGAGGCTCCGCCTGACGCGTAGGTGGCCTGACGCAATAGCATCACTGCATAAGTTTAGATTTAAAAGCGTATGTCATGCATCCCAGGCAACTTTTGGTGAATATGTTGTTAATAATATTTTGAGTTGTATATAGTATTTTGTATTTATAAAAAAATTAAGTTTTTGATAAATTAGATTACCTATTTGTCTTAAATGAAATGAAAATATATTTATGGATTTCAAATTGAAAATATTTATGGTTGGATTGTGGAAACGATTTGAGCCCGAGGCCCAGTAGTGGAGAAATGTTTGTTATAGAAGTGCTAAATTTTGAAATTTGCAGGGTGGCATGTTCGAAATACAGTCGTTATGCTGCCCAAATTTTTATAAATCTGTTTTATAAACGTCCAAAAGAAAAATAAAAATTTTTACCACATTTTCGCATTAAAAGAAAGTTTTAAAGAATAAACGACGTAGCTTTACGGAAACCTTTCAGTTGGATCAGACAGCCGCTGGAGGGCTACTGTAAGGCGGCCGGCAGGCCTAGTAAGGAGAGAGGCCTGTCAAAGGAAGCTGCCATCACCAACCGAAGTGTGTTGCAAGATTAAGTCGCAAGAAAAAACTTGTGACCGTAAGTGGTGACCAGCAGTAGTTTTTGACTCTAAGAAGAATTAGGAACCCTAAATAATAAACATTATAAATAGCTTGCTAAAGTACGGAGAGAGGAGCTTTTTGGTAGAGAGTAGTAGTTAGGAATCCTAGCACCATTAAACCTTTTCCTAGGGTTCAAGGATTCATAATACATCATCAAATCTTAGTTCAACCAAGTGTAAGAAGATTGGGGGAAGATTGGCATCTTGAAGAAGAAGAAATTTGCCTTGAGAAGAAGGAAGACTCGATAACCTATCTCAATCTCTCTATCTATCTCTAGATTCATGTCTTTGTTTTTTTGTTTTTGTTTTTGTTTTTGTTTTTTGATGAAATAGATTCATGTATTTGTTGATGATTGATTTTTTCTTGATTGGATTGCCTTGTAATATGATGATGAACTAAATTATTTTCCAGGGTTGCAATGTAACCTAACCATGAACTCATCTATTCAATGAATGAAATTTATCTTTTCATTTTCATCTATGTAATCCATTCTATTTGTTCTTAGTGTTCTCAATTAATTGATATCATTGGTTGGGTGAATTTGTAACCATGATGAACTTGGAAAAGGGATTTGTGTGTTTAGACTTCAATTAAAGGACACAAATTATATGCAATAGGAATATACTTGTGTGATTCATGTAATCGTTGTGAGTAATTGTTCCTAATGATTTCAATTTAATCAAGTAATTTAATCTTCATAGGAATATAGTTGATTAATTAATATTGGGTATGTTTACTAAGCTATCACAAGAGGCTTGTGAATAATTTGTGAATTACTTGATTAATTAGATAGTGATAATGTGCTAAAGGGGTTGAGAATAGATTGAGTAAATTGGTTAGATGAAATGTAGCTCTAGAATTTTCCAACTATTGAATAAAATCTTAGTTGAAATTGGTTTCCTTTTTATTTAATTTGTAGTTTAATTCGTAGTAGTCCTTAAATTCTTTAAATTCATTGGTTTGGATAGGGCTAGTTTCAATAAATTTTAGTACCTAACTTAATTTCCATTAGCAATCCTTGTGAGAATGATCTTTATTCATTATTATATTACTTGTGAACCGTGTGTACTTGCACGAATTTCTTATGTGTTATGTGAATAATGCACACACTTAGAAATTAGCCATCGATGGTGGCGGTGGAGATATAATTTGGATCTCCGCCTTTTTTTTTTTTTTTTTTTTTTCATTTTATTTTTTATTTTTTAATTTTTGGATCTCCAATTTTTTTGTATTTTTATCATTTTTCTTTTTTTTTTTTTTAATTTGACATGTTGATTTCCTCCGTCCATCTATAAGATGGACAATGGAGATAAGTTTTCATTAGTTTATAATTTTTTATTTTAAAATATTATATTTTTGCTATTTTTTATTTTTAATTTGATGTGTTAATTTCCACCGTCCATCTAATAAATGGATGGTGGAGATCGGTTTGTATTAGTTTATAATTTTTTTATTTTAAAACATTATTTTATGATTACTTTAATTTTTAAATAAAAATCTTTCAATCGACGTTAAAAATGTCTTTTTACACTTTGTCTAGCTTTTTTGTTAACTTGTAACAGTTGAAAGATTTTGAATAAAAACAAAACTAGTATACCAAAAAGAAGATATAGGCAAATTATGCATAGTTTTTTGGGATTAATTATCCCCTTTTTTTTCATGAAATTGGAGCTCCAAGCATTGCGGGATACAATTCTCTTATTGTTTGCTTTTGTAACGACATATTGGTAGGCATCAAGCACATTCGATTATACAACTAAAACAAAGCTATCCATACATCACAGGTGTTTGTGGCCAAGAAGCAATAACAAAAGACATTAATTCAAAAGTGACCATAACTTATGCCGTTATTACATATCATATTATATTCAATGTACAAAAAAGTTTTGTCCATCTAATTAACCAATTCTCCATAAACATGCTTGACTGATCTGCTAATGATAAGATGATGTTCTCCCATGCATTTAACTTTCAGGCACAGAAAGTGAACTTCTTTCTTTTAAATAAAGAACTAGTTAGAGAAAGAAAGTCCATTTGAATCATCCATGGTCATTGAAAATGTTGTCTGTAATTAATACAATTTAAAATACATAAGCATAGGCCTTAAAAAGGACAATGCAAAAAGAAAAGTTCTTTCGGTAGCGTCCATTTGCATGTGTTCGGGCACCAAAAGGACAACAGAGATTTTGGTGACATTACATAACATATAATACAATATGCTGATGAGTATTCCCATTGAAATACGTAACACTTTTTGAAATTACATGATCAATTATTGGGATGAATTTATAATTTTAAGTGGATAGTGAAATAATCACTTTAAAAAAAAAAAGAAAGAAAGTTTTATCAATATGTGTAGTCCTATACCAGCAGTAACTTTTAATTAGAAAGTAGTTTCTAAGTTTGTCTATACGAACACTAAATACTTTTTGTTGGTTTTTCAGCAACAAATGTCACTAACATATTAAAATTATATTTATGACAAGAAAACCAGAGTTGATATTTGTTAACACAGTTTAAGTAGAGACTAAAGATATTTTAAATTATAAGACAAATGAAATATTTATTCTTTAAAAAATAAAAATCAGTTTAAAACCTTTTATTAAGTTTCCATCTTTTCAACTTCTTTAATCCATGTGCAACTTTAAAATGATTCATTGCTAATATGAAAGATTATAAGGGACAAGCTTTGTGGTTGAAAACTGGCAACCTAATTATTTTTCAGATTTTGTTTTTTTAACATGTGCAGAGGGCCCGTTCTATTAAGATTTTGCACAATAAGAAACAACTTTTGGTGAAAACGACAGCTTAAAAAGATGAAAATAATCATCAGGCTTTTAATTAGAGAATCTCACCGCCAAGCCAACTAAATATTTATGAAAATGCAACTAACTGCTAATTGATATCATTTTCTTAGTTTTGTCTTTACTACAAAGGTGATAATGACAATGCCAATCTCAGTCTTTCTCATGCATAACTAGAGGGGTTTGCGGAGGGCATGCTTCAATCTCTTTATATAAAGACTTTGTTTTCTCTTAGCGTTATAGTTCCCAAACACAGTTAAGCATAGTTATATCAGACATGGCCATTTTCCTAAAGAGACTTGACAGCATATATATTTACAGACATTTGATGATTCCACCTTCTGATGTTGCGAAATTCAATTTTTTCAACGGCGGACTACAAATTGAAATGAAGGTCAAAGATCTTAATGGCAAGCCATATCTTTTGTTGTTCACAACCTCCGCAGGGCTCGGGAATTACTATCAAGTGGGAGGCCTTTGTCAAAGATCATAAACTCCAAAAAGATGATATAATCGAATTTTATGAGGAGTCAGATCAGCCACACGAGTACAAACTTTCATTCGAAAGAGGGAAGGATGACATTGCTGAATCCTGCAATGCATCCTATTAGGAGTGAAGCATTTTTCCTTTCAAAAATTTATCCATACTCATGCCCAAATGATATAATATATAAATTATCAATATCATATTAATTACCATAGCATCTTATAATTTACATGATATTGATAATTTATATGCTATATCATTTGAGTATGGATTTGGACAAAAAATTTGAAAAGCGCATCACCACTCAAATAAATAAATAAGATGCTGTTGTACTCAATCTGTGTCAATTAGTCTGTTACATTCTTCATTTGATTTTCAATCGAATGTTAACTTCAGAATCTCTAAATAATATGAGCTTATGACAATTTATTAATTATATGAGGTTGAATATATTATGTCCAGGATGCAACGATCGATGAACTGATGATCCAAGTCGGTCAACCTGTAATACAAATCCAGGTCTTGCAACATGTGCTATTTCCAGTTATGTGACTAGTACTGCAGGTCATGCAACTTGCAGTCAACATCACAGAACCCAACAAAAATTTGCAACCTCATAATTTTTTATTTCGCCAGTATGCCTTAATTATTGATGTAGAAAATCTATTCCACTGTTAAGTACTTACCTACCTATGCTAAGATGTCGATAGCGCTAGTTAATTATTTCCTTCTCATGAAAAATATGCAATTTAGAGAAGATATAATTGAATTGTTTGAGGTAGTTGTTGATGAAATGTTACGTGTTCTTATTTTGGTTTAATGAACTGATATTGGACTTACTCTTTTGTTTTTTTTTTTTTTTTTTAATGATATTTGAATTATATGTAATGTAATGTTAAGATTCACGATATTTAATGTAATTTACATTCTAAAAATCAACTAATATATAATTAACTTAACGTTAGAGTAGTTGTAATTTGTGTGGAATTGATATTTTGTTGTGTTTTAAAGCAAAGTGTACAGATGGCCCCACCATGCTACCTTTGCTTGTGAAATGAGCGAAAGAATATTAAAACATTGTGTACTGAACCGTGGGACATTACAGTTGGTTTGTTGAAAACTTACTATCATAGCCCATCCGCTCATAATTAAATAAGGAGAAATTTTATATTAGATCCTGAATTTTTTAAAATTATCATTGTATTAATTAAACCTATCACACTGACCCATTTTTTAACGTTTAACCGTGCAAGAAATTGAAAAAAGACATTAATGCTCTTAACAATTTTTTATAAGCATAAAAAGATATTTTGACCTCATAAAAACGTGAAATACCAAATATGCCATTTAATAGTAGATTGCTTATAAATTAAATAAAAAGGAAAAAAATTGAAAATATAAAAATAAAATAACTATTAGATCTACACCATGGATGGATATCCATCAACGGTGACAGGACCTGACCTGGATTTCCTCTAACGAATCCAATGATCCCGCCGAGCACCCCAATAAAACCTTTCTATAGTCTAACTAACAAGACCCAAAAGGATATCATGGAGCAAACTCTTAACAGTTAATCTTTTTTGCTAAACATAGAAAAAATATATATATATTTTTTTACAATCACATTTCAAGTTTCAAATAAAATTTCCAGAACATGATTAAAAGCATTCTTCATGTATTTCAAACAACTATACCATACATGCATTTAATTAAGAAATACTATATATATAATACCATAATGTTCCACCATAAATATAACAATTTTTATAAATTATGTTTACAATCCAAAATATGGTCATGCACATAATTTATATTTAAATCGAAATATTAATAAAAGGGACTTCGCAGTATCGTCAATTGTCTTTGACCCACCTAATCCAAAGAAGGAGAACAGGTACCCAGATTGCTCGTTCCTGCACTTGGGGAGATTATTATTACATAAAACCAAACATTGTGAGCTACAGAAGCTCAATGAGTGTGTATGATTTTCTATCCAAATTATTATTATTATTTTTTAATTTTACCTCCCGAAAATATTTGAAAAGAATTATTATTTAAACCATTTTTATTTTAAACCATTTTGTTTCTAAAAACTTATGTTTTATAAACTTATTATGAAGCTTCAAAAACTCATGCTAAATTAAGTTCATAAAATGCTAAATCATTTCATAATTTTATCGGATGACTAAAACATCTTCTTTCTAAAATGCACTAATGGGAACCCAAGGGAGTGATAACCACATGGCGACTAATCTAGCGCCGCTTAATGTGGGGTCACGTGGTGTAAAGCTAGCATCACATACCATGACAAAACTACAAAGACATCTCGCTACTATACGGTAAAATTTCACATCGCACATCGCATAGTGCGACAATACCCCATACATGCAGAGGGTGACACGACAAACACGATAGACTTAATCCCTTAATGTTAGTGACACACCCTTCTAACAACTTGCCATACACTACGGAGTATGTTGGTTGGGTCTGCATCCATAAAATCTATAAACTTAGGTAGTCCACTAACCTTTCAAATCTTTCTCTTTTTATTATTCAAATTGAGTTCTTTTTAATTCTATAAACATAAAAGTATATGAACATATTGCATCTCATTTCATTTCATGCTAGAATATATAATCATTTACAAACTAAATTTGAAAAATGCTTGCAAGTCACTAATATGTATTTAATGTAAATAAAATATTTTCACACTTACAACTTGCTTCCCAATTCACTAATAATTGCTCTTTTGCACCCTCCATCAGCTCGCTGTGTCACCTATACTTAATACAAATGAGATCTCCGCTTAGAACGTACAATTATGTCAAACACCTCAATTCCAAGTGAATTCTACTATCAATATCACTTATGATCTCATTCAAAAAGTAACGAGCTATAACACTGCCCAGTCCAGATCGAGCTACGAGCTCAAACCAGCTCGTCCAGCTCACCCTTTCTACGAGCTGCTATCTTCTTTCAACTCAGCTCGATTCACAAGTACCACCTAGCTTGCCCTTTGCAAGCTTCTTCCTATGCTTAGGTCAGCTCAAACTATAGGCGCTGCCTAGCTTCGGCAAGCTTACATAGCTAACCCTTGGTGGTTTTCTACCTTCATCTAGCTCGGACAGGTACTGAAAATGACTACAAGCATCACCTAGCTCGTCCCTTGGGAGCTTGTGCCCTAGTCCAGCTCGCCCCTAACTCACGTGCACAAGATTCTAACATCTCTTTCGAGGTTTTTATACTAACAACCACATCCATAACAATGGCTTAACATTTAGTACACTGAGACCAATATATGGCAGCTCGCATCCTCAAAACTTATTTCAACTCTAACATTACATTTTTGTTTCACACAAGGAAGAATTTGTGAGATCTCGCACTTATCTCACTAAATTAACAACTAAACTGACCAGTACAGTTACTGCTCTTTTTGGGTATTCTTGATTGCGAGCTCCCTTTTTTCGTTCGGTAGAAAACTTCCTCCTTGGCCGAGCTCCTCCTTTTCTTGTGACATTCCCCTCTTGATTCACTCTTATGTTTCTCTCAAAATGGCTCTCAGGTGATCAGAATAAATCAGACCTGACTTGCTCTTGGTCACAACTCTCTCACTCTCTTAAGAATGACGAGTGCCTCTTCTTTCTCTCTTAACCTCTCTTTTCAATTCTCTTCTCATGACAAGGTCACTCCACTTTATATAGGCCTCCTAAGTTAGTAGATTCCATGAGTCATCCTCTCATTGGCCCATTTTAATTCATATGGATTGTATTTCTTCATAAGATTTCATTCCATGTAATGCTCACATATAATTCTGGTATGCTTGACTATGTAAAATATCTTCTTTATCCCTTAAAAATTTTAAATTTCCATTCTAGCTCACACAAATCTCAAAAATATTCTATGGTTATTAAATCTTTAATCTGACCATAAAATACTCAAATTAGGTATTTAACATTAATCAAAATATTTCCATTGTTAAAAAAATATATACACTTTATACATTTTTTCTATCATACTAAGTTTAAAAAAGGAGTGTTACAAACAGTGCAAAATCTTTTTAGAAAAAGAAAAATTTTTTAAATAAAATAATTTTGTTGGATTTGTACCGTTGATAGATCTAAATTTTTTTAATGATTTTTTTTTTTTAGAGAAAGGCTTTATGTTTGGCAATTGACCTATCATGGAGATTAAACCACGATTTAGGTTCTCAAATCATGGATTGACTAACTAGGAACCCAAATCATTAGGAAATTATCTAGGAGCCTAGATTGTTGTTTGATGATCTACATTCAACCTTGGTCGTCGATGATCTAGGTTGAACCCAGATTAAGTTCATATAAACATCAATCATCATAATGACAATATGTGTATTGCATTTCAAAACATGAACGTAGTTAAACAAAACCTTAAAATGTACCTAGTTTGCAGTAGAAATTGATTTAGATTTTTGGTTGTTCAACTAGTCGTCGGATTTCAGTCATGAAAAGGAGAGAAATCTTAATTCACAATGTAAGAGTAATGCCTTTGATTCTCTGTTTTCACTCAAGAAAAATGATAGTTTTCTGTTTTGCTCTCTGTGCTTTTCTTTTTTTTTTTTGTACGTATTTTGCAAAACCCAAAACCTTAACTTCTGAAAAGTAATTTTTTTTATGAATAGTATTTTCAGACGGAGAGTGTCCAAGTGAATAGTAATTTCGAAGAGCAAACCTTGTAAAGCGGAAGCTCCGGAATTAATATTAGAATTAATTAAAACTGAATCGAAGTGTAGTTGAGTTTATTCAAAGAGATTTTGAGTAATCTGGAGTTATTGGATGAAAATACCCAATTATAGCATTTTATGGTCAAATTGAAAATTTAAGGGTCATAGAATAATTTTGAAATTTATTGGGGTTAGAATATAAATTAAAGTTATTATAGGGTTAAATGGATATTTTTCATTCTCATGTACACTTGGATTGTGTGTGAGTATTACATGAAATGAGATTTCATAAAGAAGCACAATCCATGTGAAATGAAAATAAACCAAGGAGAGCTTGACACTTGGAATCCACTATCTTGAAAAAGTCTATATAAAGAGGACTTGATAAGAAGTGAGAAGCAAAAGTGAAAAGAGAGTAAGGGGAGTCGGTCGAGAGAGAGAAAAAGAGGCATTTAGCAATTGGGGAGAAAGAGAGTGAGTTATGATCGAGAGCATATCAGATTTGGATGCAATATTTATGTGGATCAAGTGAGAGCCGAATTGAGAGAAGTCTAAGAGTAAATCAAGAATAGAAGAGCTTGGCTAAAGAGGAAGCTTTCTATCGAGAGGAAAAGTAAAGTAGGCTTGCTATCATTGTAGATCTTGAGTTAATTTTTTGGTATGTTTAACGCCTACAAGTCATTTGATTTGAAGGGGAGCTCGTGATCAGGAGTGTGCAAAAAGGGTAATAGCCTTACTTGTTAGTTGGAGTGATTTCCAAGCCTCTTAAAGTGGTATACAAGCTGAGGTGGAGTAGCCACTCATTGGAATCGATTTAAAGAGGCAAGTACAAGATATCATAATGCTCCTTGTGTGAAATGAAATGTATAATGTTAAATCTGAACAAGTTTGAGGATGCGAGCTGCCATGCCTTGGTTATGAGTGTATTATCTGTTAAGTCATTATTTTGGATGTGTTTGTTAGTGTAAAACCTAGAAAGAGTGTTAGAATGTGGTATGCATGAGTTCGAATTGATTTAAGCTAGGACAGTAACCCACTAACGAGATGAGGGCTGTGAGCTGGGTGATGCTGCAGTATATTTTAGTGCTTGAGTTGGGCTAGTGGCAACAGCTCACAAAAAGGGCGAGATTAGCGAGCTGGATAGTGCTCGTATTTTAGGTCGAGCTAGTTAAAGCAGTAGCTCGTAAGGACGAGTTGGGCTATGCCCATAGTCCATACAGAACCTAACCGAACTGAGTGAGGAAGACACCTCGCGAAGGGCGAGCTAGAATGGTAAGGTAGCTCATAATAGAGACCAGTTGGAAGGAGCTCGCTATCCAAGTTAAGTGAGCTGGATAGCAACTCCTAATAGACAAGCTGGCAATAGCTCATAGCTCGAGCTCGGGCCGTTGTCAATTGAAGTGTAGTGTTTTGTGTGCAGTAATGTTGAGTCTTTCAAATGGATTGTTATGACTAAAAGATAACATCTTTAAATGGAAGTGTAGGTGAAGCAGTGAGCTAGCAAAGAACTCAAGAGTGGTTAAATATTGGAAGCAAGTAGTGAGTGTGGTTTATTTCTAAGCATTTCAAAAGCTCATTTAATTATGACCTTTATTTATTTTTAAATTATTTATATTGAAATGATTTATGGTTACATGTCTCCAATTTTGTATTTATATCGCATGCAAGTTTCTGAATTGTATATTATTAATGTTCATGCACTTTAGTAGTAAAAGTAATTTATTTAGAAACATGCCAAAGAATACCCTAGCCCTAAAGATTACCAACCAAAATACTGTATGTATATATGACAAGTGTGGTTGGGAAAGTCACTAACTATAGGGGGTTTAAGTTAGAGTCAGTGTAAACCCTCGATTCTAGCTATAGTTGAATAGTAACGCTCTAGTAGTAATTTTTAAAGTTTAATTTAATTTCGCATCAAGAATAGGATGTCGATTAGAGGACCCAAGAGTATTAGGAAATTTTATGGGAGAGTATAGAATGAAATGAGTTTACTTTTCAAAGTCAAAAGTAAAAAAAAAGTTCCACCAATGAAAAGTTGCCAAGTGTGATATAAATGTGTGGTGTTTAGTGAGCTATTTGGAGCTATTTAATTGGTGGAAGAACTAGTGGTTTTAAGTGTTGATGAGTAGACCCATTGGAAGGAATCTTATCCATTTAGGGGTCAAAGCATGAATTAGTAAAGTTTAAGGGTCATTTTGACAATTTTCAAGAGGGACTAACTAGTAAATGGTCCACCACTATAAATAAAAGCCCAATTGTCTCTTCTCATTCATTTTTGTCGTGAAAAAATTGAGAGAGAGTGAGGGTGACTATCGACCAAGAGAAAGAGGAGAAACCAAGGATCTCAAGTCAATTTCTTCAAGCAATTTGTCATCAAATCTTGTCTTATCCTCATCCAAAGCTACTAAATCAAGTTTGGAACAAAAGCAAAGTGTAAGTAAGTGAGCTTTATTGTGTTAATCTATCTTAGATCATATAAAAACCATTTCTTATCTTGCTCCAAATGATGTTTTGAGTTTATGGATTGAAATATTGGTGGTTAGTGATGAGTTTGATGTGATTTTATGTTAGAAATTGAAAGAGTATGAATGGTTCTTTGTGGAGGTTGAATTCGGCCATGTTAGGGTTTATGTAACCCATTTTGTTTGCATCCATTTGAAGCCTAATTCATGCATTTTAGAGCCTAAGAAACCTATTAGAAGTGATAGAATTGAAAAATATAAAGTGTAGAGTTAAGTTGAGAAATTTCAAACTAGATAAAGGGGCTATAGAGACCTACATTATTTGGGCTTATTTGGGTTTGTTTTAGACCTCAAAAATGCCTAAATGTCATAGCAAACCATAGAAATTGGAAGGGAACGATTCCGATAAAAATTGAGAAAGTTATGGCTAAAATAGTATAGGTATGTAGTCGTAAAGTAAGATGTGATCACAAATGCATTCTTCAATGCATAAAATGAATGTATTCGGTCATAATTGAGTAAAAGAACCTTAGATACGAAAGAAATGAATCATTGCATGTAGGATGCAAAAATGTGCATCAAAAAACACTAAAAAATTGGCATTTTTCATTGGTTTCAACCCCTTATACTTAGAATTTTTCAAAACCGTTTACGAAAAATCTAAGGCGAGTTAGGGAGTTGTTTAGAGTGAAAAGGGAGCAAAGAAAATTGCTAGGATAGGCCCTAGCATAGTCTCGGTTTTAAGGGGTCCAAAAACAATGATTTTGCGTTTCAGGCTTCCGGTGACCATTTTAAGCATTCTGGAGTGTCCCAAGCTGATAATAAATAAGGCTTGTGCAAAGAAATCGGAATTCAAAAGTCTGTGATAAGTTAAAACTTAGTTGTGAAGGTTTAGGCGTAAAGTGGAGTTAATAGAGTTAGTTGGGTTTTTAGTGATTTCTAACTTTGTGTTAATAATTCAAGTGATTCTAAATGAGTATTCAATGTTTTAGGGTGAAGGCTAAGTACATTAAAAGATTTCGGAGGAAGTTTGCTTTTGATCAGAAGGCGTTTTGTGAGTAGAAAACCAACCCTTTTGAGTGTAGTGTTATTTAAATTTCATTTTATGAATATATATTTATTTTATTATATAATTGAATTGTATATTATAATCATCTACTAAGAATAAATGAAAGTTCAAGATTTTAGGTAGTTTGCCTTGAGAATAAGTTTATTTTAAAAAGATTGAGCAAAAGTATTTTAGTACGCCGATGGTTTACCCTAGCCCCAGTTGAGTACCCAGTTGGATGCTCTATGTGTGCATGGTAGATGTAAGCGAGTCACTAACTGAGAGTGGAGTCTAGACGATTCCTAAAAGATGAGAGTCAGTTGAGTTACCTTTTGCACGTATATGGTAGTATAGTTTAGACCGATTATGTAAGGATAACGCGGGCCTAGAGTTTTAAGTAAGTCACGGTGCTCCGACGAGGTTTCTTCGAGCCAAAGTTAGGGTTCGTTAGAGTTCTGTCGGAGTGCTACAAGGTCTTTCTCGAGTTCAGAGGAGGGATTCGAGAAGGGTCCCATCAGTCAATCAGTCGTCTCTGCACGTATACGTTAGTGTAGATTTACCTGGTGTTAAGATGGGTATTGCGATCTTTAAGGTCCCTCATCGATGACTACACAGAGAGATTTTCCCCAATCCTAGTGACGTGTGTGAGTTCTATTGCTGTTATGCATAGGTATCGTCATGAAGGATAAGTTTCCTTGGGTTACCAAATAAGGCAAGTTCCAAAAAAAAAAACACGTCATCAGACGTGAGATCATAGATATCAAGAAAGCTATACTATAAAAAAAAATTATGAGCATTATTTTTATTTTCAAATAAAATTACTTTTATATATTATGCTTGATTTATATTTCATCAATTCAAGTCAAAGTATCAGTTTTCTTAAAAATATTTTGGGAGGTATATTCATATTTTGAAAACAAGTTTCAAAGTTGATAAGTACCTACTAATTGAGTTATTACTCACTACTTATTTCCTTGTTTTATAAAAACCCTCCCCAGGTGCAGGTGCAAGCTAGAGATTTGAAGGCGCTCTGTCGAGTGTGTACGAGGATTGATATATGACGTTACTGCACTGGCTTGTTTGCTTCTATACGATCATGTACTGCATATCTTTTGAACATAATGCATGTTTCATAAACTTTGATTTGAAAACGCATATTTCGAGTGTTACGTATTATATTTTGTGAATTATGTGTGTACCTTGTTGTAATGGATTTTTAGGTTACCTTAAATGAATTCATATTTATGATTGAGTGTGGATTTCGATAAGGGCTTAAGGCCCAAAAGTTGGGTTGGTGGAATAATTTTAGAAGTACACAAGTTTTCTTTATATTTTACAGGGTGGATTTTTCAGAAAACCAATCATTGTGCTGCCGGATTTTAATCAAACTTGATTAACAAACGTATTTTGAAAAAGTATTTTCGAAGAGTTTCAGAAAGGTTTTTCAGAAAAGTAAGAGGCTTAGTTTCTCGGGAACCTTTCAGCCGATACAGATCTCATCTAAAAGGCCACCATGGAGTTATTGAGCAGGTTGCCTAATGTATAAGGAAGAGAGGCCTGTCATATTTGATACAGGTTTTCATAAGTTTTTAAACAATCCTATCACTGCATTTTATATGTAGTAAAACACTCAAGTAGTTGTATTGCAACTGCAAGTAACTGCTTCATCAATTACTCAAACCAATCCAATTTATAATTTGGATCCTAGGTTTCAGGTTTGAATCAGCTTAGGTGGACTCAAACCAACACCCAATTAACCAACATCTCTCACTTACACAAGATGAGCCAAACAAAAAACCAAAGAGAAAACACTAGTGACCCTTCTATGATAAGGAGTAAAGATATTTATACGTACAAATGCATCGTGTGACCAATGAGCAACAATATATTTTGATAGTACTTACTTTTTAAATCTCAATTGTTTTTCTATACAAGAGATTTTAAATTTGTTTATTATTATGTCTTAGATTTAACAGAATTTTATTTGTCTAAACACATTCGATCCTTTTAACATAATATGTTTGATCCTTCAATACTTCATATAATTACAATTGTTATTCCAAATCACATTTTTCATCATGTAAATATATGAAAATAAAATTCATAAAATCTTCCTATCTCACTTTTGTCTCTCGGTCAACAAAAATGATTAGCATCATAGAAATGTCCCGTAAACCGCATTATCATAGACATAGAAAACATACTAATGATATAAGCATCACTTCATTACTTTGAGACAAAGTGAACAATCACTAAGGACATAGGTAAAAGTTTTTACAAACTTCAATGGAACTTACACAATGAGGAATTAAGGATAAACTCACTTATTTTCCATATTGGTCACTATAAGCACATGCGGTATGAAATGCATATTATAGTGAATCTTGCCCTTTAATAGGGATGCGTATGTCTATTATATTTAGATTATTCATTGTACATATCTTAGTTTAGATACTTTCCTAACATCTAACCGCAATTTCTAAAAAGCTCTTATTAAGAAACTCACCTCTAGTTTAATCAGGTTCTCATCATGATAAGGATACATTACGAGCGGTTCTATTATTAATGTTTGGTGTAGAATCTCATCTTGGTTATGGCTAAGGTGACATTTCATATATTCTAAGTCCTTGAGAGAACAACCTCTAGTTTATTCTCTAAAAATATGTGTCTTAGCTTGGCTTGCCATCCTAACCACCAAGGCAACTGTATATGCAAGAATATCAATCTCCAATCTGATGACATACTTCATATAATTTAAGTGAAATGAATATGTACTAGTATCATGTAATAAATCCAATGTATTTATTTATAAATTGATATAATTTAAAAGTGACAATTACAACACTATAATCTACGCAAACCTAAAGACCTATCATGTGATTTAAATACATCTCTCGTCACAACTTTTGTAAGCAGGTCAACAACCATCTCATGTGTAGATATATATTTAATCATTACATTTTTCTTTGTCACTATATCTCTAACAAAATTGTATTTGGTCTCTATATGCTTCGATTTACTATGATACTTTACATATTTGGTATAGGCAATGATTGCTCGACTATCACAATAAATGGTAATTGGCTTCTCTACATCAGCTTCTAAAATCAGATCTCCTAAAAATTTCTTAAGCAACACTGCTTCTTGAATTGCTATCGAACACGCTATAAATTTTGCTTCCATATTGGACAATGCAATACATGACTGTTTCTCGCTACTCCAAGAGATAGCATCTTGGTTGAGTAAAAGTGCATAACCCGAAGTAGATTTTCACTCATCCAAGTCACCTCCCCAGTCGGCGTCTATATACTCAACTAAATGCATATTACCACCTTTATAGCATAGAGAGTAGTTTGCAGTCCCCTTTAGATATGCTAATATTCTTTTCGTAGTGAGCCTTTCTGACCAGGATTGGATTGATATCTATTAACTAATCCAACTGCATAGAAAATATCAAGTCTCATGTACATCATGGCTTACATGAGACTTTTGATAGCACCTGAGTAAGGAACTCTTTGCATTCTTTTACGGTCTTGCTGAGTCTTAGGACACATTTCAAAACTAAGAGTTTGTCCCTTCGAGATGAGAGTATCTATGGGCTTACAATCAGCCATATGAAATCGTTTGATAATCTTTTTAATATAAGGCTCCTATGATCAAGTCAGAATTCTCCTAGAACGATCTTTGTTAATTTTAACTCCTAAAATATAAGTAGCTTCTCCCATGTCTTTCATCTTAAAAGTTGAGGATAATCATTTTTTTATGATCATCATAAACTCCTCATTTTCGGCTAATAAAATATGGTCTATATATAAAAACAAAATTATGAATTTATCTTTTACCCGTTTGACATACATATAATGGTCCTCTTCAGTTATTTGGAATCCATAGGATATTACAGCTCATGGAAACAAATGTACCATTTTCTACAGAATTGTTTCAAACCATAAATAGATTTCTTGAGCTTACAAACTTTTTGCTCTTGACCTTTTGAAACAAAATTCACTGACTATTCCATGTAAATTTCTTCCTCTAATTTTCTATTGAGAAAAGCTATCTTTACATCAATCTGATGTAATTCTAAGTCTATGTGTGCAACGATGACTAATATAAGACGAATTGAAGCAAACCTTACCACAGGAAAGAAAGTTTCTTTATAATCTAAACCCTTCTGTTGAGTATATCCTTTCACTACTAATCTTACTTTATACCTTTCTATCGAGCCATCTACCCCACACTTGATATGGAGAACCCATTTTTTTCTAATGGCTTTCCAATTAGGTGGTAAGTCAACCAAGTCCCATATATAATTGCTTTTCATTAACTCTATATCTTTTTGCATAGCTTTAATCCAAAATTCTTTAGCAAGTGAGTTGGGAGCTTATTCACATTCTTTGGCTTAACACTATCATGTGAAGCAAGCATAAAAACTTCCCCTTTGATCTCAAATCAACGATAAGGAACAACTTTACATTCATTTTTATGAATTGATGATTTTGAGGGTAGTAATTCATTAGTCCATATGCTCCCATTGGGAACAAATGAAGGAGTTCTTTCAATAGTTTTATCACTCCTACTAGGGATAAAGTATTCAGACAACTCTCTATCTACCTCTAGTTAAGTGTTCAAACACACAATATCATATAATTTGCTCAATTCATAAAATTGAATATCTTTTTTAACTTCACTCCTACTAGGAAATTCATTCCCTAAGAAATTCACGTCACGTGACTCTAATTCAGTTATGCTTCCATCTGAATTTTCTCTTATAAATACATATCCTTTTGAGTGCTCAGAGTATCTAATAAAGATACATTTCTTTCTTTTAACACCCAACTTTTCATATTTGTTGAACAACTTATGTACATATCTTATGCACCACAAGGTTGCATATAAGTTAGATCAGATTTCCTACCTACCCATAATTCATAGGGTGTGGAAGATACTAACTTGATAGAGACCCTATTCAGAATATAAGCAATTGTTAATAGCCCATTTCCCCAATATAAAATCGAGAGGTTTGCTTGTGCCATCATAGATCTTACCATCTCTAATAAAGTTCTATTCCTGCTTTCCACTACACCATTTTAATGCGGAGTCTAAGGAGTAGTCGAGTGTCTATTAATACCTTCCTCTTAACACAACGTCTCAAATTGTTTAGAGAGATATTCTCGTCCTCAATCAGTTCGCAAGACTTTGACAATTCTATTTAACTATTCTCCACCATATTAAGATATAATTTAAAACAATTTAAAGTTTCGATTTATGAGAGATTAGATAAACATGACTATAACGAGTGTAATCATCTATAAAAGTTATAAAATATACAGCACCACTTCTAGCTCTAACATTCATAGGTCCACAAATATCATAATAAACTAACTGTAATGGATTATTAGCCCTAATTCTTTTTCTAAATGGTTTTTTAGTTGTTTTTTCTACTATATAATTTTCATATTTAGGCAAATCTATCTTATTAAGAGAACTTAAAAATCCCTCTTTGGCTAATCTCTTCATTCGATCTTGGTTGATATGCTTTAGTCTAGTATGCCAAGTATTAACATCGATATTTGCAATGCTAGAAAAAGTAATTAATGAAAAACAACCATTATCATCATAATAACTGCTCATCTCAGTATTTAATATAATAAAACTATCTAATAAATATCCAGTGTCAGTCCTAACAGAATCCAAATAAATATTCATACTATCACCATGAAAGTTTAAAATATATCCTAATTTAAGAAGTATTAGTATAGAAACCAAGTTTCGTTGAATATCACGAGCAAATAATACATCATGGAGATAGAATGTTTGGCCACTATTTAAGACACGTTTGCAAGTGCCAATACCCTTCACCTCAACATGTGAGTTATTCCTCACATGTATCCATCTTGATTCTTGACTTATTCCACAAACGCTTTTCCACTCTAGCTACATAATCGGTTGCTCCTGAATTTATAGTCCATAAAGGACAAGATTTAGTGAGTAATATTGAGCTAGAAACATAAGTATGATTAAATGTGTTGGAGTAATATTATACTTTTTCATTCTTTTACTCAGTACATTCATAAGCAAAATGGCCCAACTGGCCGCAGTTGAAACAAGTCATTTTTGCTTTGTCCTTTAACCCTAGTGCGCTTGCCCTTCTTGCACTTTCGGTCTCATTCTTCTTAAACTTAGAATGTCCATTCCCTTTCTTGAAGTTCTTCTTCCATCCCTTATGCTTAAAACCTAAGTCTTTGTGCTTGCTAGATTCAGACATGTAAAGTCTATCGAAAGCTTTAGTCATTTCTAAGTGCTCGTCTTTCAATTCAACCTGAGACATAATGTCATCAGATGTTTTGATGTTGTCATTGTGAGTCATATTGATCTTCATATTCTCTCAGTTGAAGGGAAGAGACTGCATCACAGCCTGTATTTGTTGCTTATTAGTGAGATTATGCCCAAAAATCTTGAGCTTACGAATCATATTTGACATCTTCCTAAGGTGCTATCTCATGGTATGATTCTGGTGCTTCCTATAAGTGTCAAATTTAATGGTGAGCCTTCTCAGTTTAGTGGTTAAAGTACCACCATATTTGTCTTTTAGGGCCATCCACATATCTTGGGTAATTTCATAATCTTCATACATGTACATGAGATCATCATCCGTGCTACTTAGAATCATAATCTAAGCAATGCTATTCTTCTTTTTCCAAGTTTGAGAGCCATATCTCTTCTACTTTGAGCAAATGTGCCTAACTAGGACAATACCATAGTATTTGTTAAGGTCTCAAGAGCATCCTGCTCTTCGAGAATATATTGAAATTTTCAATGCCAAATATTATAATTGTCGCCATTCAGTTTCTCTCCCTTATTCAATTTAACAATAATATTCTTTGATGCTGAAGCCATTTCCTGAAATGATATTCATTTCTATTTAGAGACTTATGATCCATATCCTTCTATATCTATACTAGCACATCTACTACCATTTCACTATAATATTAAGCAACTATGCACTCATAAATATGAAAAAGGAATCTTTGGATAGGAATCAGGAAGGTAATCAAGTCACCCATCATCATTCACTTCCAATTATTCACTAAACCATATTTATAAGTATATTTGCATAAAGCAGTCCTAATGTCATACCTTAATTGAATTAGGAGACCCACATAGATATCATTATACATAAAGTAATATGAATAGAACAAGATTTTATAGATGATAAATAAAGAGAATTACATTATCCATAATCTATGTATAATATGAAACATCCAAGATAAATAAAAGTACTATATGCAATGCAATAATGATAAAAGAAATACAACATCAGTCAGGCAAATAAGGGGTACGTGAATCAATCTCCTCATGATACTTTCTCATATACTGATCGAAATCAATCATCATCTCTGAATCCTCTTCGTCTAATAAGATGTCTATTACTTCAACCATCTCATCATCAGAAGTATCCATAACTTCAAAGTCCATATCATCATGTGATATCTCAATAATCTTAATATCATTCTCGTCATCCGAAATGACAATAACATCAATCAAATAACCAGAAGGCACATAATTCGGAGGCTCAACACCATTCTCATCATTTGAAATGACTATAATACCAGTTGGATAATTAGAAGGCATATAATTCGGATGCTCGACGCCCTCTTCATCATTAGAAATGGCTACAACATCGACCAAATAATCAGAAGACATATAATCCAGAGGTTCAATGCCCTCCTTGTTATTAAAAATGACAATGACATTATTTGGATCATCAGAAATATCGATGATGTCATGACTCTCGACTATCTCGATGACTTTCTTAATCTCCACATCAAAATCAATGAAATAATGAATAACATGATAGACCATCTACAAAAAATCTATCATGTTAAATATATTAAATGATTTAATTAAATAAACTAAATGTAAGATTATTTGTTTTTAATAAAATTAATAAGCTAATAAAAGAAACAAGAATTTAATTTAATTTTTTAATTTTTTGGTTGTCGGAAACTACCGTCGGCGGTTGCGAGTGGGCCTCATGCATCGGCACCATCTCGCTGATGTGTAGGAAGTCGCGGCACACTAATGGCACATATAACGCAAACGTGAGCTACATTTGGTCTCTGCACAACATGTGGCTGGTTCTAGTGCGGCCACACATCTTGACACGTGGCCCATCCATATGCTTCCATGTTGTGTGATACATGGCATAACCTAGTTCATCTATTCTATGTGACATGTGACTGCACTAGATGATGCCATACCTTTTACACCTGTCTTTATCAAAGTAGGACTCATGGTGAAACGTGGCCGAATCATATTGTGCCACATATTATACACGTGGCTTCCTCTGACTAGTTCACTTGCTCTCTAAGTGGCTCTACCAAAAACTGACACATTACCTATATGACACGGCCTTTCCCCTAATTTCCACGTGGCACACTATTGTTTATCGTCTTCAATATCTTGAAATCAATTTTCCAGAATTTCAATTTTCGTGGGTAAACTTTAAAAGTATTTTCTCACTTGTTTCTCATCTAAATCACTCATATAATATATCATTGGAAAGCTCTTTCGAGCCCTATCAAATGGTATAGTAATCACGTCGAAAAAAAATTACTAATATTTAAAGACAAAGAATAGATTAAGATATTTTCTACAATTCATCATGTTTTTGAAAAACAATTTTCTAAATGCCTTAAACTTGACATAAAAGGCAAGTTTCATATTATTTGTCATCATTCCACCACCTAACAACACCAACAAAGGCTCTGATATCAATGTAAACATCAATCATCACAATGACAATATGTATATTACATTTTAAAAATGAAAGCAGTGAAACAAAACCTTAAAATGTATTTGATTTGTAGTAGAAATTGATCTGGATTTCTAGTTGTTCAACTAATGGTAAGATTTTAATCACGAAGAGGAGAGAAATCTCAATCTACAATGTAAGAGTACTACCTTTGGTTCTCTATTTTCACTCAAGAAAAATGATAGTTTTCTGTTTGCTCTCCATGCTTTTTTTTTGGTGCATATTTGATGTAGGTTTTCATAAGTTTTTAAACGACCCTATAGTATTTGATGCAAGTTTTCATCAGTTTTTAAATGGTCCCATCACTGCATTTTATATGCAATAAAACACTCATACCAGTTGTATTGCAACTGCAAGTAACTGCTTCATCAGTTACTTAAACCAATCCAGTTTATAATTTGAATTATGAGTTTTGGGTTTGGATCAACTTGGGTGGACTCGACCTAAAACCCAATTAACCAACAATTCGGCAATATGGGTTCACCTATATCGTTGTCTAATGATTGTATTTCAATCTCCATGGTCAGTCAATGGGATTGCCGATGGCCGGCCATAAAGATATTTGAGTCTCTATTACTGGAAATCCACCATTTTTTAAAAAATAATAATAATTTCAATTTCTTACTTCAAATTTTTTAATAAAAAACAATGTTTAGCAACTTTTGATCTCCCTATGAATTTTAGAGATGGATAATTTAGATCAAAATTTTTAATTAATATTTTAATATTATTTTTTATTAGCTTTTATCTATACCTCCATTTTTAAGATGAATGATAAAAATTCATTATTTTTTTCAATTTTCTTAAATTATTTTAACTGAAATTAAAATAACCTACTAAAATGACAAAAGTTTAGTGAGTTTGACTAATGGTAGAGACCAAAATTGATGAGTTTTTTAAATTTTGGGACCAATGGAGTCATTAATACAAACAAGTTTTAAAAAGTGATAATTTTCAAATAACTTAAAAACTAAAATAAAGTTTCTCCTATAATTAGTGCATCTCTCCTTTGCATATGTGATAGGATTTCAAATCTCACACCCCACCCAATGGCATATCCAAAAATTTATTTGAGAACCAACAAAATAATAAAACATGATACAACAATGTAAAGACTGATCAATATATAATATAAACATATTTACTTGGCATATGAATACATGTCAATCTTATGTGTGATGCAAGTTAAATGAAATTACTGTTCCATGTGGCTTAGTAATAGAAAGCATTCATATAGTTTGTTATCATCTCAAGTTTGAGTTGTTACATTGTGTGTGTGTGTGTGTATCTATATATATAATATGTTTGGAATGTCCAGAGCATTACTATTTACCACTAATAATAAGTATGACATAGAAAAACTTATACATAACATAGTGTGTATGATTTAAATTGAAAAAAAAAATGACTGCATGGGAAATTTTTATAGCAAATGGAAATGAATTGAACACCTAATCAATTAAAATATATTTGAAAAGAAATAAATAAAACAATTTAAACAAGACAACATATATACTACAACTTTTCTCATTAAGGCTTTATACCTTAGTAGATATCCTTAGTGGTTAAATCAACCTAGATATGAGCTATTAAGGTTTACTTATTAAAAGTAGGTCAATCTTCTTGATGCGTAGCTTGATATGCATAAGTGTTGACATCTTATTTGTGATGAGGCAGTTCACTATAAGTAGCAAAATTCATCAATTGCTGATATTTTGTAACATCACGTTTGGATGTATGTTGCAACATCAGAACACAACTAATGTTATGACACTTTTTGGTTGACAATGCACAGATTAAAAACTCAGGATTGGTTTTTCAAATAATTGTTGTTTGATAGTCTTATCTCTTGTATTTATCATTTACATCATTTATGAGATGTTTCATGAGGATATTTGTTTGCTTTTAGACTTTCTATCAAAGAAATTAAGTTTCCAAAAAGGATAAATGTGTTTATCCTTAATTTTTATTCTTTTATCTTTTTGGAAACTTATTATGTTTATCTTTGAGTCTTTATCAAAGTTAATAAAGTGTTTTGCAGGATAAGATTGCTTTTAGACAAATAAGGTTTCATGGAAAAGTTGAATGATAATTATCTTGCTAAGAAATAAGTTTTTCTTTATTTTTTAGATAATTATCTTTCCACTTATTTTGACATTTTTTCTTTAGACCAACTTCTAATTTATGTGGTTGACATCATGTTTTACCAATTCTTGTAAAGCATGAAGTTTCTATAAATACAAGATTCAATCAAGTTGAAGATAGGCAAGCAAGTAAGCTAGCAAAAACACTTAGAGTGAGCATTTGTATGAATGCTTGTAAAGTCTTAGAAAACTTGTTCTCTAAGATATTTTTTAATATGTTTGAGTGACTAAGTTGAGATAGGTTTATGCCCAAAAGCTTATCAGGATGACAAGTCGGTGCAGTCTTCGAGAGAGGACATGTTGCAGTTGTTTGAAGGGAGTTCAAGGAAGCTGGTAACTATTAAGAGCAAGGGGAGCTTGCCACAAATCCATTGATGAACTTAAACTTGCATCAACACTAGGAGAGAGTCTTAGTTTGGATGAGTCTAACATAGGTTATATCCTTGTATGTTCATTAATGAGTTGATATCTTTGGACAAAGCCTCTTAGATGTAGGGTAAAATTGAACCATGTTAAAACGTGCTTGTGTGCTTTTTTTTTTCTTTACTGCCTTTATTTTTCAATGGTACAACTTTCTGTTTTAGCTTCTGTTATAATATATATGTGATATTGTTTATGTTCCAATATTCAATTTTTGATTATGTTATAACATCTATATTTTGTTGTGCTACAAAATTTGTGAAAATTTTGGTATTGCATAGTGAACTGATCTTTTCAAATCTAAAAGATATTATCGGTTACAAAACAATTCAAAAAAATGTCACAGTTTAGTAAAGAGTAAATTGCATTAAATTTCCCCATATGGATAAGGGAAAATGTTTAATTTTTGTCCATAATTACAACATCCTCTCTTACATTTAATAGTCAACTGTTAGATTTAATGGTTAACCATGAAAGGACTAAAGTGTCCCTTGGTTAAAAATAAAAAACATTAGAATGGGATCTCAACAACCGAAGGAGATTGGATCTTCTGCAAGAGGGAAGATTGATATCCTCTTGGACAAGATCTAGAATAGAGATTGATCTCAGTTAGAATAGCTTGAAAATCATTTAGTTGATTTTATGTTGACTAATAGAGATACCAGATTAATGATAGTTTTGAAATCTTATTAATAGGGGCTGCAACAAAATTTATCAAATTATTTTTGTTTTGTCATTACGTATATCTTTGCTTTAATAAATAAAAATACTCAAATACATACATGGAGTTTCATATTTTTCTTCTTCTTTTAGTGTTTTTTGGCCTCACTTATGTTCACTTGTAAGTATTTGCCTAAAACTTCTCCAAATCTAACATAGTAACATTGTCATTTGTAAGTGATTCAATATTTTAACTCCCATGTGTCAGAGTTTCTCTTATGTCGTTGTCTTGTTGCATTCTTCATTATACATTATTTAGATACTTAGGTTATGTTCTTCTTTTTTTTAAAAAAAATATGATAATGCAAACACATGAAGTTTTCATTCTTGACTAATTTTGCATTAATTAGATTTGTGTGTGACTTTTAATGAATTTTTGAAATTAGTCAAAATTATTGGAATTACTATGTTTTCTTACAATAGCTTTGTCTATACATTGTACATATTGTAACAATTGGTGGTTGATACTAAATGTTGTATCGTATTATAATATCGACACATTAAGATTTCATTCTTGGCTAGTTTTATATTAATTGCATTTTTGTGTGAATTTTAATGAATTTTTTTAAGTTGGTCAAAATCTACTAGAACACTCGAATTTTTGTGTTGGTGCTTTTTATATTTTACAAACTTGTATCAATTGGTGGTTGATAATAAAAAAGATTCTTTTATATATATATATATATATATTGTTATGTGTATTTTCACGACTTGGATAAATGAGCTGCTAAAGGCCCAATGGATAAGTCTAATGGTAAGAGGTCCTAGGAAGCCCAGTGCTCAGGTCACAGTATTGAACTCGTTTCCTCTTTTTTCAACTCGTGTCTTAAATCACAGCTGTAAAACCCAGAAATTCATTTTCGAAAACTAATTTTTTGATGAATAGTATTTTCGGATGAATAGTATCCGTGGGAATAGCGGTTTTCGAAAAATGGGCCCCAGGCATCAAAAGTCTTAGAATAGGTATTAGAGTTATTAGGAAGTAGAATAGGTCAAAAATAAGTCCATTTGGATAGTTTTTAAACGATCTAAAATTTAATGGATGAAAAT
The DNA here is from genome assembly GCA_019925255.1 of Litchi chinensis. Classification (NCBI taxonomy): domain Eukaryota; kingdom Viridiplantae; phylum Streptophyta; class Magnoliopsida; order Sapindales; family Sapindaceae; genus Litchi; species Litchi chinensis. The sequence continues at coordinate 1,691,687 of CM034465.1, read as the reverse complement.
ACCCTTTTCGGAGAATAATAAGAATTTATGATTTTATGGCCACTAGAATTTTTTTTAAAGCATGAGATTGAAAGATAAGACACCCAATTAGAGTATTACATGGTCAATTTGATGATTGGATGACCATGGAATATTTTTAGAATTTATGTAATTGTGAATGATAATTAAATGCATAAAAGGGTCATTGGTAATTTTCACTTCAAATATCTATGGATTTGGTGTGAGTATTACATAGAAATAAATTGATTAAGAAGCACAATCCATGTCATGCAAGATTAACGGATAGTAGAGTGAAAAAATTAAAATGAATTTATGGATATTAATTGGCAAACATTAAATGGAATTTAATGCATTAAAACTAAAGTTACTAAATTGCCCATTGTTGGGTGAATTATTATGAGTTATAATTAAGGGTATTATGGTAAAGTCAATCAAAAGATTTGATGGTCATTTATAGGTTAGATGAAGGGTATTTTAGTCAAGAAAAATTGAAGCTATATAAAGTGGAATTGATGATGCATTTGGACGGCAAAAAGAGAGAAAAAGAAAAGGGAGAGAGCTGGTGGCTTCGGCTAGCAAAGGGGAAGAAGAAGCAAGGTGATTCAAGCCAATTTTTCATGCAAAATCCATTACTTTTCATCAAGCAAGAGGCTAGGGTGAAAACCAAGCAAGAAAGTGAAGAGAATAGGTAAGAAAGTTTGATTTTTTATGGTGTTTTTGATGGGTTTTTTTGGTGAGTTGTTAAATTGATGTGTTGATGAATTTCTTGGTGTCAATAGAGGTTGATTATCATTTATTTGAGCTTGGATCAAAAAGAAAACACAAAGGAAGAGGGGAATCAAGTTTACTAGTAAGGTAATGTTCTAGGGTTTTATGGTTTTTCATGAAAAATTTTCAATTAAGTTGATTTTGAGTGCATGATAAATGATTGAGTGATTTTAGTGTGATAAGTGGTCATGGAAATGGGTGAATGATATGAGATATCATGATATTAGTTTATGTCAAGGTTAGGGTTTAAATGAATTTTTCATGTAAAATTGAATTAAATGGATTTTAAGGCATTAGATGGATTTTAGAATGGTTTTAATGTGATTGATTATCATGAAAATGGAAAAATAAAATTGAATAGCCTAGTAGTGTATTCGGCTAAGCTAAGAAGTGGATGTGTTTGGAGTGATTTTGTTAGTTTGAGAGAATTAAAGGATGTTTGGCATGATTTTAGGTTGATATGTATCCATGGAATGAAAAGAAAAGCTTGTGTGTGGTGAATGTGTAATTTCAGTTAAGAAGGACATGTTGGTATCCAAATGGTTTCCTAATTATTTTGATGTATTTTATGATATCATGTATGTGATTAAGTGAATGTGAATCAAGGGAATGGAAGGAAATGAATGAGAGGAGGAATGCATTAGTTTATGTGAATTTGGTAGATTAATGTGGTTATGATGTTTTAAATGGAAAATGGGTGAATAAATGCTCATCTTGTGTAATTAGATGGTGAATTCTAAATTAGGATGTGTTTTGTAGGTGGAAAATAAGCTATTCTAAATTAGGATGTGTTTTGTAGGTGGAAAATAAGCTAAGGAATCAAGAGAGGTCAAGGGAAGTGAATCAAAGGGCAAACGATTAACTTGTGGGCCAAGTGAGTGAAATTTGGTTTATGAATCAATAAATGCATATTATGCTAATTTATGGCATTTATGAGGTTGATAATGTATTTTTGAAATGCAAATGATTTCTTTTGAAGATACTAGTTTATGGATATTTCATGTATTTGATTGAAATAGATGTTTTATGTATGAAAAGTTTGAAATGATGTTACTCATGATTTAGTGATTTTATGTAATGTATTTTATGATATCAAGTTTATGGAATAAATGAATTTAGTTTAAATCACATGGAAAAGGAAATGTTTTTCAAACGTCAATGGTTTACCCATGTTATATGTTACGAATTCATGGATTATGATCTAGACCCGGCCGGATACCCTCTATGTGTATGGTATGTGTTAGGAGGGCGTGTCACTAACATCGGGGGGAATTGAATCAGTTAGTTGAGTCATGTTGCCTTATACATGTGTGGGGTATTATTTCACTCACGTATGCGATGCACGAAAATTCTGCTACGTGTGGTGAGATGTCTCATGTACTGTCACGATGAGTATCGCTAATCGAATCGCCACGTGACCCTGTTATGATAGCTTCTTTGGGTTCCATTGGTGCGGCTTCAACAAGAAAAGGAAATTTTAAAAATCTTATGCTATAATGAAATTATTATTATGTTTTTATGCCTGAAACCGAATTTTAAGTATATTCTCATAAAGTCACTAAAGTTATAAGTTTTTATTTTCGAAATTGTTATGAAATAAAATAATTGTTTTTAAAAATGATTTTGGGGGGGATTTGGAGAGAAATGCAGTAATTAGAAAAAATCTTAACATTCACTGAGTTCTTTTGGCTCTCTATTATTGTTTTATGTTATAAAAATCTCCCAGGTATAGGAATTAGTAGTCAAGTTGCTCGCTCTCCCACCGTAGATTAGGTGGGTCGTTATGGACGATGCTCTTTTGTGAAATTATGTTTTGCATATTTTTCTTTAATCGGAAATTTACATTTGCATATAATTTTTGGGTTGTAAAAGAATTTATGAATTTTGCCACAATTGTGGTGATGCAATGTATTTATATACCTGAAATGCTTCGATACCTTGTATATATATATTATTGTAAATGTTTGGACTGTGTTTAAATAATTTGGATTTCTTGCATGGAAATGTGTTTTGAAATTTGAAATAATTTTGTGGAAATAGATTTATTGTGGCTAGGTGATGGTTTTGAGATGGATCGGAGGTCCACATGGTAGTGGAGATCATTGTTTGATATATTGAAGTGTTTTTGAATTGTTTACAGGTATTTTGAAATTTTGGGAAATCTTGGAAAATAACCGTTGTACTGCCAAAACTTTTTCTAGAATTTTAAATGACGAATTTTTTTTTAATAGATGATTTATATGTTTTGGAAAAGATTTAAGTTTAAGAGCTTGCTCCATGTGTCCTTTCGGTGATGCTAGCTAAAAAGCAGAAGGGTTCCGTGGGGTGTCCGATGGTATCGCAGAGCTCCGAAAAGGGAAATTCAGGGCAGGTACTATCAACAGCTACCTTGATTCATCTTCAGCTCTTGAGAATGATATGTCAGCTCGTTTAACTCACACCAAATAATCTTCTAGAAGCTTGTAGTAATCTAATTCGAGAGGGATTCAAACTTCTTGATTTTGTACACATCAAATCTCTACAATTTCGGATTCAATTTCTGGAATCTTTCCTGATTCAAAGAAGATTGTTATAGAATACAGTTAATGTAAAATTTACTTCCTAATTTGTGTTGCATTTAAATTCTAAATCTTCACGCTATAAATAGAGATGAAATTCTTTGTATTATGAACAACTTGAATTAGTGATACTGTTACTCTGTCGAATTATTCAGAGTGACACTCGTGGACGTAGGCATATTTGCTGAACCACGTAAAAATTGTTTTCTTTGCATTGTTCTTTCTTTCCCTCTTTCATTCTTAGTTGTATTTATTGCTTTTGTTATTAGAATTGTAGACTAGGCCTAGAATCTCTGGGTCAGCTAAATTCCAATGTCTACATTTTGATGCTAGAATGAGGGCCTAACTGTGATTCTAAGATTCTTCAATCACCGTTACTTGAATTTCGATCAACTGCCATGGTTAGAGGAAAAAAAAAACACAGAAGCTCTGATATGGTGGCAGAACAATCCAAGAGTCATGTGCAGCAACAAAACACTCTGCCAGCTGGAGGCATCACGGTAGGTACATCCATAGTCATGAGTGCAGGAGTCACCGCCTTTTTTCCTCCACTTCCCCCACTCCAACCAGCGGTTGTCACCGCTGTCCGAGGAGATGCCATGCAGATTTGGCAACAATGCCAAAAAGCCCTGAAGAACACTGTGCTACAGTTGGCGGATGCAGTTAGGACACTAGTACAGGTTCAAGTCCAGACTGCGCAGAGAGACGAGTAGAAGTTGCACCTCTTGGAAAAGCCCACCAGTAACCAATGAATGAAGTCTCAACTCTGAGAAAGGGAGCAATTAGAGAAAGGTTGCTATCAGAAGGTTCAGTCTACTCTTTAAACTTGAACTCAACGGGGGGTAGACGACGAGCTCACGAGGAGGAAGTAGCACTTCACCCTGTAGGCTTGAGAGTAAGGGTAAGTCATGATGGTAGTCATCATGTGGAAGCTAGTCATGAGCACGAACGAGCTCGCACGCGTCATGATGATGACGAGTTTGAGCCACGAAGGGGTTCACATTAGGCGGAGAGTTCTCACAGGAGGTATAGGTCGCAAGATCACTACTCGGTCGAGCAAAAGAGCAGGAGGAGTAGGTAGTCCCCTATAAGGCAATCTGAGCCCTAGGACCTGATAGTGGAAGAATTGCTATAAAGGGTTTAACAACTGGAGGCATGACCTGGACCATAGAATCAGAGAGAGCAGTATGAAGAGAGAACCCCATTCACTAGGGAGATTAAGAGAGAGCTATTGCCTCCTAGGTTCAAACTCCCGAACAATCCACCTTATAATGGGGATAGTGACCTTTACGACCATCTGGATGCTTTCAAAGTACTGTTAGACCTACAAACATCCAATCCCTTGATGAAGTACAGCGTGTTCCCAGCCACACTATGTAAACCTCTAGTCTCGATTTCTTTAACTTCCTAGCGTTAGAAATATAATTAGGAAGTTTAAATAAGAAATCTAATAAATATTAAATTAAACCGAGTTATCGAAGAGCGAACGCTCGTTCAAGAATATTACTATAATTAATTTAGTAAAAAAATCAATGAAGAGTAAAATAATTCATCTGCAAATCATAGACAAATCATAGAGTAAAATAGTAGATTTGACACAAATAACAATTTTAGAATTTGCTATTTATAATAAATGACTAATCACTAATTTAAATGTAGTTAAAAAGGTGGGTGATAGTCAAGACAAATTAAAAAGGGACAAGCTTGATATTCCATAAAATGTTAATGAGATATATAAACCAATCAATTAGAAGCAAAATTATCAAAAAAAATAAAAGGGGAAGGGTGCAACAGTGAATTAAGCAAACAAGGGAGGAAGTTGTGTGAATTTGGAAGAGATGATACTTAGCTGATTTTTTTGAGAGAAGAGAAGTGATCGCCGTGAAACAACAAGAAGAAGGCTTGAAAACAAAAACAAGACAGCAGCTATGAGAAGCAAATAGAAACGTGAGACCAGAAATAAAACAGAACAGACGTGAACAAGAGCAAAAACGAAGAGACCAAGAGTAGAAGTGGACGGCAAGAAGAAGAGAAGAAGAAGGCATGAAAAGAAGAAGCAACCAGCAGCAAAACAAGAAGCAATTAGATCAGACGTGAAAAGAAGAAAAACAGCAGCAAACAAAACAGAACAGTCGTGAAAGAGGCAGAAACGTGAAGGAAGTGCAGAAGTTGGGACGGCCAGAAGAAAAAGGAGAAGAAGGACCATCCAAGCCATCTTCTAAGCATCACACCACAACCTTGAGGTCTCCCTAAGCCTATCTAAACCCTCTAAACAAGAATCTAAGTGAGATATCCTCTTCTCTTTTCTTCTTACTTGCTGAAAATCTGAAATGGATTGGATTGGTAATAGTTGTCTAGTTGTGGTGTGTTGTGTTAAAGGTTTTACACTTAAAATTTGTGTAAAACCCTAAGTGATTGTTGTAGAGAATTGAATGACATGTTGTTGTATGAGAATGGTAGCTTAGGGTTGTACAAATGGGCTGCCACACACTTGATAACAATGGAAACAAAAAAAAGTTTTCACACACTCCAACTATTTGATAAAAGTTGTGAGTGTTTAAGTGACAAAGTAATATTTGTGTATGTTATGGTTGTGAAGATCAGTAGAAAACCTATGAGATTAGATGGTTTTGAACTCAAATTTAAGCATGAAAAGGGTAGAAAAAGCTTAGAGAATTGATAGAAGTTCAATAGAGGTAGTTTTGAACAAATTGGTCATTCCGAGCTCAAACCATGGGCTAAAGAAAATCTATGCAAAACTGACACATATGGGGATGTTCTACACCTCAAATGATGCCTAGGAGTCATAGAAAACCATAAGTTTTGGAACGGATCTAATCCGATAAAAATTGTGCAAGTTTTGTGTGAAATAGTGCCATTAGAGCGTTGAGAAGTGAAATAACTATGTAAATATAATTTTTATTGCATGGAATAAGTTTAGTTGATCATAATTAGGTAAATGAAGCTTAGATACTAAAGAAAAACTAACATCGCTAGTCCAACGCGAAAAAGTGCACAAAAAGTGTTAGAAAAAATATGTTTTTCTTATATTTGACATAGCAAACGATAGAATTTTTTGATGAAATTTGACATGGGACCAAAATGTGAGATAAGTGAACCGTAGGAAAAAGAATGAAGGAAAACGGAGGCCTGAGCAGGGGGTTGTGATACATTTTGTTATGGGCTGTCAATGAAGCTTAAAATTTTGATTTTTCGTTTCAGGCCTCTAACAATTATACGGACCGTATAGGGGTATCCCTAGGGGTCCAAAACTAAAAATTTTGCAAAGAAATCAGAATTAGGAAGTCTTGGTTAAGTTAGAAGTGAGTAGAGAAAGTTAGAGTCAAAATTTTCATTGTATTGAATTTTTATGTTTAAAAAGTATTGTGTGAGTTGCTTATAAAGTGTTTGATAGCATATTTTAAATACGAAAGTGATGTGTAGGTGAAAAGCAAGCTACCGCGGCACATGAGACTCGTCGAGACGTGTGATGTGGATTACATGACTTTGAGGTAAGTGTTTCGCCACTTATGGTTGTTTCAAGTTCTATTTCAATTCTTGATTATTGTGATAAATATTGTATATAAGTGAATAAATGAAAATGAACATGATTTTCTAATATCGAAGTTTAAGTTTTGAGTATATGAGTTCTTATAGAATCCATAAAGTGATATAAATCAATATAAGTTATGTTTCTTTTTAAAGTTGAATAAAGAAAGTTTTTAAGAGTTTCAAAAATTATTGGTTTTGTGCTTTTGCACTTGATGAGTTAGTTTTAAAAACCTGTGTATATGCCTTAAGATTATTTGAGATTTAGCGCTATGTGATGATGCAGAAAATTTCGTCCATAGTCACTCAGATTAGAAAGAAATTAGCAATACGTGACGACGTAGAAAATTCCGTCCGTAGTTGTTCAGTTCTTAGAAAGTATAGCGCTACGTTGCAATGCAGAAAATTCCGCTTGTAGTTGCCCAGAGTTTTAGCACTACAATTGCGACGCAGAAAATTTCGCTTTGTAGTTGCTCGGTTATAAGATTTATCACCCTACGTGTGATGCAGTAAATTTCATGTCGTAGTGGTTGAGATATCGTATTAGCTTCACGTTAGCATATCTTATTAGCTTCACGTTAGCGTTAGTTAAAATCGCCCGTGATGGATAGAGCACTCCAAGGTATACATGGGGATTTTGGAAGAAAATATTAAGATTTTGAAAGTATTGAAAATAAATAAGATTGTAGTGTAATATATTGATGCATGTTATATTATACGATTATGTTGCACTAACTCGTTTGATGGTTGTGTAGCTTATTTATATTATTGAGCGTTGCCGTAGGACGACATCATTTTGTTTTACATATATATATAGGTGGGCGACTTATGAAATGTGATGATGTAAATTGTGTGTATGAGATGAATATGTAAATGGTGGAAAAGTAATTGTATTTTGAATTGTATGATTGTAAATATTATGCATCTTCACATATGATACATTATGTGCATATTTTGGATTTGAATTCATGCCTAGTGTTGTGGAAAATGTGATTATAATGCATGATTGTGGAAAGAAAAGTTGGGAGAAAAATGATATTATAGTTGAAGTGTTTGTTATTTGCAGGTAAAATTTTGGATTTGTTAAAAATGCAACTGTTATGCTGCCAAAATTTTTCTAAAATGGTTTTAATCAAAATTGCGAAAAATTTTATCACTCCCAACTATTTTAAAGAAAACCAAAATTTTAAATTTAAACGAGTAAACCGGCTAAGAAAGTTAGGGGTTCGCTTCTCGAGTTTCTTTAATCCGACAAGTCGGATTTAGAAAATCCGTTGAAGTGCCCGGTAGGATCCTCCAGACGAGAGCCTAGATAAGATCTAGTTTGGGTCCTGTCATACTAAAGGAAATTCCCAGAACTTAGTTGAGAAGTCTCTTAACTCGCTGAGTACAAGGCGTTGAGGAAGCAGCTCGTACCACCCTTTTACCTCGCTATAATCTTCCAACAGCAAAAGGAGTCCTTAAAAGACTACATTACCAGATTTAGGTACGAAGTGAGCAATGTAGAGAATCCTTTGGATTAAAGTATTTTGACAGCAATCTCGACAAGGCTTAGAAAGGATGAAAAGCTCTATAAGAGTATATACAAGTCTCAAATGAAGAACTTGGGCGAATTTTATAAATGAGCTACCAAGGAGATAAGATAGAAAGAGGCTTTCAAGCTAAAGAAGCCCAATAATTGATAGAGTGAAGTGGTAGCACCTACTGAAGGAAAAGGAAAAATCATGGTGGAGATGGAAATGATGAATAACAGAATCGTTCCACAAACCAAGTGGCAAAACGGGCTAGAAATGAGCCTATGAGAAAGTAACTTCCATTTCGAGGTCAGTATGAAAGTTACAGTGTCTTCTCGGATACACAGGATAGAATTTGTGCAACGGAGAGGAACAAAAAAGATTTTGGGAAGCCTTGGCCCATAAATGTTCTTAACAAGTTCCAAAATGCGAGGAAGTTTTGTGTTTACCATAATGAAGTTGAACACAACACTTTAGATTGTTGAGAACTGAAGGACGTTATTGAAGACTTAATCAGACGAGGTTGCCTGAGCGAGTATGTAGTGAGACCTGTGAATCAATGACCTCAACAACATCATCCTACACAAGCTCAGCAACCAGCTCAACAGTAGCCCCAGCCAACCCCCGAGTAGGACCATGCACCTACGGTAACGACCATTTTTACAATTCATTGTAGGCCTCACATCGCAAGGGCATCAAATAGATTGCACGAGCTTTACATGTGCGAGGTTAGTCATGTCCTGCTCCTGGGCCGTGGAGGAATAGAATGACCTGCAAAGAAGGCCAGAATGGCCTCGGATGGCATTATGTTTACAAAAGAAGATGTTAGAGGAGTTCATTGGCCTCACAATGATGCATTAGTCATCCGAGCTAGAATTGGTAATGCTGAGGTACGAAGAATTATGGTTGATACTGACAACTCGGTCAACGTGATGTACAGAAATTGCTTTAAGCAGATGGGTTTAGGGTTTGAGCAATTAAAACCATCTCTAAAGCCCCTTTATGGATTCACGATAGATGCAGTGACACCAGTGGGTAGATCAGATGCCTACTCACCCTTAGAGATTTGGGTCGCCAGTCTACCACCTTGGCGGGCTTGTTAATTATTGATTGCCCTTCAACCTATAACGTCGTTCTAGGAAGGTCCATAATGAATGATCTAAACATGGTAACTTCGATCAGAACCCTCACCATAAAGTTCCCAATGCCTAGTGGAGTGAGGTGTGTGCAAGGAGAGCAGCACCTAACTCAGTGATGTTATGAAGATGTTATGAAGATGGAGGCTAAGAGAAAAAAGGTCAATGTGGTGTTTGGCAGAGATCCACAACCTATAAGCAAGAAAGGATCAACCATAACCTGGATCCAGAGAAATGGATGTAGATAGGGCAACAGGCCCCGTGGAAGAGCTTGAGGAAATACTGGTTAGTAAGATAGATGTTGAAAGATGCCTCATGTTGGGAAAAAATTTGCCTCAAGAGATAAAAACTCAGCTAGCTGATTTCCTAAAGGCTAACCTGGATGCTTTTGCCTGGAACCACGAAGATATGGTGGGGATTGACTTGGAGGTAATGTAAGCCCCTTTTCGTAATTTGGCATTTCCTAGTAGTAGTAATTAACTTATAGGGGGAGAATACTAAATTTCGTAAATATTACTCCTATAAGTGATATTAAAATATTAGTAGAGATTTTAGAAATTAATTAAACCAAATAATAAGTTAAATGTTAATAAAGGGTAAAATGGTCATTTATACATATAAGAGCTCTATATATAGAAGTGTTAGTTTCCAACAATTAGTGAAAATAAGAAGCAAAAATAAAGAAAGGGAAGAAAGAGAGGAAGAAGAAGAACCAAACTTTTTCAAGCCCAATTGAAGATCCAAACAAGAAATTAGTTTTATTCAAGCTAGAAAATCGAAGTTGGAGTAAGATTAAAGTAAGTTATGCTCACTTTTGCTAAAGTTGATGTTAGTGAAGCTTATGATGTGTTGATGGTTGGGTCGTTATTTGTTGTGAAATTGATGAGAGTTTTGATAGGAATCAAGTTTAGTACCATAATAAATGAAAAGAGAGACTTAATATAAGAAAACTCATTTAAGAAATGAAAGTTAGGGTTTATGTAGGAGAAACCCTATAACTTGATTTAAGCTTGAGTTAAGTGAATTGAGTGTAGATAAGGTGTTTGATGAAATGTTTAAGAGAATGGCAATGTAAAAATCTTGAAAGTTGAAAAAAGCAATGTGTTGTGTGTGAGTGTATAGTGAACGCCCACCAAGAGAGATATGTTATTCTATTGAGTTTTGATGAAATTAAGCTTGAATTTATGCATGTGAGAAGCTAGAATATCATATAGAAATGTTAGAATTGAAAAAAGAAATGAAATGAGACAATGTGTTGTTTTAGCTAGATGAAGGGCATTGAAGGTCACCATGCAATACCACTTCCTCTTTATATTTTTATGTCATGTATAATCCTAATTCAGTATATGTGAGTCTAAAAACCCTAATAAAAAGAGAATTGAGTTAAGAATGTAAAAATGATAGATTTTGACATGAAAAAATAGTGAAAAATAGGGGTTTTTGGCTAGGAACCTCTACCCGATGGCTGTTTCTTTTCAAATTCACTTTGGGATTGACCAAAATGAGAGATAGAGAGATGATTGGAGCGAAAACGAAAGAAAGAAAAGCTAGAGATTGCTCCCTAGTATGTGTCCTACCAAAGGGGGTCCAAAAATAGCAAATTTCGTTTTGAGCTTCAGAAAATTATTTCGAGTGTGTGGGGGTGTTCTTAAGTGATAATAAATGAGGTTCATGGAAAGAAATCAGAATTTTAAAGCTTTGGTTAAGTTAGAACCTAGATGAGAAAGTTGTAGTCTAAAGGGTTTTCAATAGAGTTGGTTATATTGAAAACTTTAATTGTAGCTTTAAGTAGTTCATTTTAGCGTATTTTGAATGAGAATATGATGTGTAGGTGAAGCACAAGCAAGTGGAGCGAGAGAGGCCCATTAGAGCTCATTAGCAAGCTCGGATTCAAGGTGAGTACCACTAATTGACATTATAAATAATTATATTGCAATTGTACTTTTATTGGTTATTAAAAAGTTTATGAATGATTTTAATATGGTTTCAAAGCAATTTTGAAAATAAAGTAATTTTTATGAAAGTTGAGCATAAAAGCTCTAGCCTAAAAGTTTTAAAAGAAAAGTTAATTAGTGCTTATAGCACTTAGTAGAAAAGAGTTTTCAAAGGCCTACGTATATCCTCAGAATCAGAAATTCTTGGGCTACAATATGCGATGCAAAGAATTCCACAATGTAATTGCCAAGATTGTATATAGTATCTCGTGCTATGGTTTGCAACGCAAAAAATTCCACATGTAGTCGCTAAGATTTATAGATAATCTCGCACTACAATTTGCGATGCGAAAAATTCCGCATGTAGTTGTCGAGGAGTGTTAGTAGCGTCACAATTTATGTTAGTTGAAAATCGTCATGTGATATAGTAGTTAGGGGTACGCACGGTACTTTTATAAAGAAATGAGTTATATGATATTTCATGCATAACTAAGTAAGTTTATTTTGTTTAATTAACAACCGTTAAATTTCTTCAATTGCTTGAGATTTTATTCTTTTCGTGTTATATTGTATAAACCATCTTCAGGTACTCACACGGACAATTGAAGCAAACAAAGTTCTTCGACAATATAGGTGAGCATACACTTGAAGAATGCATCTTATAGTTTGCCTTGTATTTTGTTAGTGCATATATCATTTTGCATCCTGAAATACTTATGTGGAAACTTGTATTAGTATATTTTGTAATATAAATCGCTTGTATATATTTATATGATATGAAAATTTTGGTTAGCATCTATGGTTTTGCGAAAATGATAGTATGATTATTGAGATAAATGTTTGTAAAAGAAGTTGAGTTGTGGTTGATAAGATTTTGGAGTATAATTTCTTTATAGAAAAATTTGGTAATCTTAATTGCCACTATTATACTGCCGGTTTTCCGTTAAAATGTTCTCAGATTTCGAAAATAAAAATGATCACTTTTATGGTTTTAGTTCAATTTTCAAATCAATAAGTTGAATATAAATTATAATCAACCTAACCAGTTTTCAAACAATGAGATTAAATGAGATCCAAGGTTAAGTTAAACGGGCAAGTTTAGGGTTCGCTCCACGAATTTCTTTTAACCACCTAGAAAGGTTTAAAAGAGGTCCGTTGGGATACCAGGCTAGGTCTACCAGATACTAGCCTAGATGAAATCCGGTTTAGGTCTCATCAAATAATGTCGCACAAGTTAAACATTAATCCTTATCATAAGCCTGTTCGATAAAAGAGGAGGCCAATGACATTGGAGCATTATGTCACTCTAAGGAGGAAGTAGATAAACTTTTAACAACGCGTTCATTAGAGAAGTATACTACCTAGTCTATGTAGCTAATCTTGTTCTAGTAAAAAAGAAGAATGAGAAGTGGAGGACTTGCATACTTCACAGATCTCAACAAAGTGTGTCTAAAAGATAGTTTCCTAATGCCAAGAATCAACCAGCTCGTGGATGTAACCGCTGGTCATCAGCTCCTCAGTTTTATAGATGCTTACTCATGATATAATCAAATCCCTATGAACCCTAGAGATGAGGAGCACACATCGTTTATAACAGACGCAGATTTTACTGTTACAAGGTCATGCACTTTGGGCCAAAGAATGCGAGGGCAACTTATCAACGACTGGTAAACATGATGTTCATAGATTTGATTAGCAAGACAATGGAAGTATATGTGAATGATATGGTGGTGAAGTCAAGTAGATGGTAGAACATATGTGCGACCTGAAAGAGACATTCTAGATCCTGATGAGGTACCAGATAAAGTTGAATTCGCTAAAGTGTGCTTTTAGGGTGACCTCAGGAAAATTTCTGGGCTTCATGGTTAACAATAGGGGAATTGAGGCTAGCCCTGAAAAGATCAAAGCTCTTTGTACAATCTATTTTGATAATTATTAATTAATTATTTTTGCACATTTTATTATTGCTTTGATATCTCAAATGTCCAGAGCGAGCTAATTTACTATTGTTATTAAAGAGTTTAATTAATAATTCCAATATTATTGGAGCTCAAATTGTAGGTCTATTTGGTCCCCTTGCTAGCTCATAACCACATAAAGAAATAAATGAAAGAATATAATTGGATTGTTCAATTATTAATGTCACATGAACATGTTCACGAATTATTATTAAATAATTTGATTATTTAAATATATGTAATTATTTAATTAAGTGTTAATTATTTAATTATTTGTAGAGATTATGAGTTTAATTTTTAATGGTGTCATTAAATTATTTGTGATTTAGAATCATTTAATTTAATGAAAAATCTTTTAATTAATAGAAATAGTAATTTAATTTAATTGGAATTAGATTCCCTATTAAATTGAATTAAATAAGTTTTAATAGGAATTAAATTCCTTATTAAATTAAAAGTAAAGAGTTCTAGACCAATAAAGAATTTGATTCCATATTGGATATGAACTATGTTTTCCAATTTAAATAGGAAATTGTATTCCTTCTTAAATTAGAAAACTCTAACTTACTATTATAAAAGGGTCTTTTATGTTAGTAACTAAAAGAGAGAATTTTTTGGCTACTTGAACCAAAAACTTCCATTAATTAAAAACATCAAATTACCTCATCTCACATAATAATCTTTATAAAAGATTTTGTGATTTGATTCTTCAAGATTGTGCCCACACACAGTTTCTTTTGTGAAGAGTCATAACAAGGAAGATCGAGTGGTGAAGAATTTGCGAATCAAAAGGATCAATTCAATATTCATGCAAGGTAAGATTCGATCTTATTAATTTAATTATTGAATGTTATTACTAGCATCGATCGGGTGTGTTTGTTTGGAAAATGTTTTTTCCATCCATTTCCGCATTAAATCCAAAATCAATTTTTTCCTTCAGCTATCATCTAAGTGGTTGGAGGAGCTACGCCCTAAGGAACGCTACCTTGAAAAGCTGATGGAACTGTACTTTTTGGAGGCTTTGGAAGGACAACACTTTGTTAAGCAGCTTGAGCCTAGGTAGCGAGAGTTGCGTACTTCTAGATTTTTATAACTGCATTCTACCCAAAAAATGATAAGTCTATGTTCGGATGCTATTTTTAGAACGTGTATAAAAAAGCGCTACTTGTCTTTGAGGTAGCATCCTTATGCCTTTGAGCGTCCAAGGTTTGGGTGCGATCCTCAGATTAGGCAATCTCTGCTTGGGCATTAGCGAGCTTCTACTTAATTGTAGCTGCGTCTTATTGGGTCAGGTCAATTTTCTTCTCCGCAACCTCAGCTCGCTTCAGGGCAAAATTTAGCTCTCCTTTTATTTTCCTTAACTCCTCTTCGACTTTATTATATTTCAAAGTCATGCTCTCCTAGAGGGCTATCTTACAAGTTAGAGCGTCCTCGGCCATTTTCAACTTACGTTCAATGTTTTCGGCAAGCTTCCTCACCTTTTCAGACTCTCTCTATGAAAAGCCCACTCCATCCTCCATCTTTTTCCTCTCAGTCTCGAACTCTTTCTAAATGGCCTTAAATGATGCTCTCTCATCCTCATGGGCCACGATCCCTGTGAACAACTTCAATGTACTCATGGTGGCCTGAAAGAAAGTCGGAGTTAACGTTAGAACAGAAGACATTAAAAGTTAACAACAAAAGGAATTGAAGTTTACCAACAGTCTATAGCGAGTTGCGTAGCTTATTAGCTTTTGACTCTCCAAATCTTCCTTATATAGATTCTAGGTGTGGTCTCTCAAGAACTATGACATATAATCCAAGAGGTCATCCAAATATTTCCTACTAAGAGCTCCTCAGCTCGCTTTACTGCAGCCCCTCTAGTAGTTATCATCTTCTCATTTTTAACCTTTTAGCGCTTGGGAGGTAGGGATTGGGCTACACCTTTGCCCTTGTCTTTGGTTCCGAGCTTTGGTGCAAACGAGCTTCCCTCAATTGGAGTTGACAATTGCTTGGTTCTAAGTTTTGTCTACTGTCTTCTTTCCCGGCACAGTCTTCAACTTCAGGGCTTAAGTTTTCGAGGTCGTCACAATCTTAGCTTGGGGAGGAAGTATGACTGTAAGTCCCAAAGCTACCTATTGGGTAGGACTCGTTGAAGCCTGAACTGGTTCTGCGGGATAAGAAGAAGCTGGGATGGAATCCACGATCATGACATCAAGCTCCATCAGCTTAGTTATAGGAGATAATGGTGGCACCAACAAGTCTAGCTCAACCATTGTTGCAAGAGTCCTATTTGTAGGGCTAGGAGTTCATTCTTCGAAAGCTTCAAAGACTGACGTGACCTCCTTTTTCCACGTATTCCAAGGTCGCAATTGACGCTAAGACGTTTGCTATCAAGCTTCAAGGCAAAGTCGTAAGCTGTAAATAGTAGTCAGATGGCAGTTGATCGTCTAGCGGACTTTTGACCTCAACAAATTTTGTTAATGTCGTTGTTTCCTCATCTATAAGCTCAACCTTGCTGCTGGTAACATATGTAAAGCAAAACAAGTTAATAAAATTAAAAAAAAAAAAAACAACAAAGAGAGAGAAAAGAAGACCTACGAGATGAAACCATACCTACCTAAAAAATGGACGAATGAAAAATTCTTAAGGTTATAAAGAGAATGGCAAAAGAGGTAAAGCTAATGAGATTTATAATCTCCTACGTTAGACCTACTACTATCCTTGGATAGAAACTCTTTAAAAGGAGAATTGCAAGCTGAGAGATAATATAGTTCATCTCGGTTCTCCACTTTACTACTAGTAGTGCCCTTAAAGTTATAAAGGAGGGAAAAATTTACAGACTTAGAGAGGGTAGATTATTCTTAATAAAAACGGCAGCCAAAAAGGTAATCTGGGCATAAGAATTCGGGGTCAACTAGAAAGGAGCAAGGGTCAAGTCGTTTAGAAGGTCTATAAGATAATTAAGGATTGGGAATCTAAGCTAAAACTCTAGGTGCTGACGGCTGATTACAATAAATCCTTTAGATGGATAGGCCGCATGGTCGTGGATAAATGGGACTATAGCACGGCATCCTACAGGAAGATCGAACTCCTCAGCTATGATCGCCAAGTCATGAAGACTTATGCTTGAATTATAACAGTAGAAAATCTTATCAGCTGCTCGTCCCTCAATAGGGGGCTAAGCCGTAAGGGGATCAGCATGCCCCATAGGCTTTTCTGTGACCTTACCACTTTGAGAGGTCGTTGCCTGCGTGATTCTAACTTGTTGCTTTGTTTGGTCATTAGAGCCAAAAGCTTTATCAGCATCCCCAACTCAATTGTTACATCGCGTGCGACCTGACATCTATAGAAAAAGAAGGAATGGGAGCAGGACACTGAAAGCAGACCAAGCCTAGTAAACTAAAGTAAAAGATTCCTATATCTACTCTCATACACGTCAAGTGTCGTGCTTTACTTTAAAGACTGCCGAGAGCAGGGAAGCTTAGTGTGCAAGCCCATCAAGTCACTAAAGCTCATCAGGCCAAAAGGTTTGACACCTAAAACTACGACCCTACTTCTACATAATTTCTATCAAACAGTTTAAAGGTATTCCATTATAAAAAAAAAAAAAAAAAACAAGATCAAATCAATAAAGAATGAAGAGTCACAATCAACAAAAAAGCATTTAAAAACAAGAACACAAAGCATTCAAGCAAGTTCTAGATTCAGAAAGAGCATAATCTTCACACAAAACGGAAGCAAATAAAAAATCAAGAGCTAGTCATGAAACTTATTGTAAAAGCTTGCTTAAGAATGAAGGATTTCGATTGTCGAAGATGTTGAATCCTTGAAAAATCGGGTGCAAGGAGGCAAGACGGAAGGAAAGGGTGAAAACTCGATATCTAGTTGTGAAAATGACAGAGTTAAAAAGAAAACGAAAAGAGTTCACTAATTTAAACGCGCGAGATTTTAACCCTAGCCGTTCGATCTGATGGCAGCTCAACCGCCTTAAATCTGATGGTGCAATGTGAGTTACGATTTTTATCATCATACATTATCAGTTGAAAGACGTGCGCATTAAATGCGAGTGGCATGAGACGTGCTAGTGGTGCAATCACTCAAAAAGTCACCACGTGTCTAAGTGATGGGACAGATGTCAAAACAACGCCTACTGAGCTCATAAGGGTCTACCATAATCAATATGATTAGCTCTCAATCCCCATATCACACTAAGAGCTAGGAGGCTAGTGTTATATGCATTTTCATGACCTGAATAAATGGGCTACTGAAGGCCCAATGGTAAGAGGTCTAGAAAGTTCAGTGCTCAGGTCATAGTATTGAGCTTGTTTCCTCTTTTTTAGCTCGTGTCTTAAACCAAAGCTACTTTGATTCATCTTCAGCTTGTGAAAATGATGTATCAGCCCGTTAAGCTCGCGCCAGATAATCTTTTAAGAAGCTAATAGCAATCTAATTCAAAAGGGATTCAAACTTCCTGATTTTGTGCACATTAAATCTCTATAATTTCGGATTCAATTTTAGGAATATTTCTTAATTCAAAGGAAATTGTTATGGAATGCAGTTAATGTAAAATTTACTTCTTAATTTATATTGTATTCAAATTGTAAATCTCCACTCTATAAATAGGAGTGAAATACTTTGTATTACGAACAACTTGAATTAGTGATACTGTTACTCTACCGAATTATTTAGAGTGACACCCGTGGATATAGACATACTTGTTGAACCATGTAAAAATTTTTTCTTTGCATTGTTCTTCCTCTCCCTCTTTTATTCGTAGTTGTATTTATTGTTTTTGTTGCCAGAATTGTAGACTAGGCCTAGAATCTCTAGGTCGGCTAAATTCCAACGTCGACACATATAATATAGAAAAATAAAGGTATTCTTTTATACATATATATGTATACATATAATCTAGAAAAATAAAGGTTTTCTTCTAGCCTAGCTTTACATGAGTTGGCTTTGTGTGTACATTTTAAAGAATTTGTTAAGTTGGTTAAAATTTGCTGGAATTCCCCCATTATTTTTTTGTGATAGTGTTGTTTGTATTTTAAATTTGTGTCAATTGGCTATAATTTTGGACTCTTTTATATTTCTCTTGCATTCTCCTCTTAATAACCTTTCATGTGAAATATTTTCCACCTAAATTAGAATTTATACAAATCTCAATAATTTCAGTACATTCGATAACAATAATATCCACTAACTTGGGTAATTATAAATTACCCAATTTATGGATCAATTTGAAGCAATAGAACAACTAATAAATACTTTAAAAATTATGTAAGCATATTTTCATGGAAAACTTACTATATGTGTTTTTGAAGATGAAAGCGTACTTCACTACAATAAAACATTATATCGATACCGAAATATCTATACCAAGCACTAAAGGTCCGATATGGATGCCATAATTTCAATTAAAAAATATATATTGAATTATCCATACTAAACATTAAAAGCCCGGTATATATAATAATTTTTTATTATTAAAAAACAATTATCCATACCGAACGCTCATGACCCTGTATGAATAATAACATAAAAAAATTTTGTTTGATTATCCATACCAGACACTAATAGCTTTTAGTTATATCTTGAGTAAGACTTTGTAAACATGTACTAAGTAGGGAAGTAAACGTTTTTTTTTTAATTTTTTTGGGTACAAAATTTTGTACATTCCCTTAAATATTCAGTTATTCAAAAAGCAAAAAAATTCAAAATTAGCTTTTTGAAAAAAACACTATTCATATTTACCCATTCTCAATAGTTTTTGAGTTTTAAAATTACACCTATACCTTTTTACATTTTAATTAAAAAAATTAAAAATAATTACCACCAGCACCAGAAATGTCTCCGACTCTAGTGATTCCCACTAGGGCCGGCAATCCTAAGGCTATCTGTTCTAGCTATACAAAGGTCGCCAGAAAATATGGAAATTTGCATGAGATTCATATACAAATATCATTTGCGCTTGATTCTCGCCCAAAATCCGCTTATTGGCAATGTCGGAAAAAAAATAAAATTGCACAAGATCAATGCACATAGTATCATTTTTTCATTAATCTTGTTTAAAAGTTATGCCTTGTTGGAAAAAAAAAAAAAGTAAGATTCACATATAAAATGTTTTTTTGTATGAATTTTATTCAATTCATACCTTATTGGGAAGAAAATGTGTGAGATCGCCAAAATATTAGGGGTTTTTTTTTTTGTCTGAAGACTGAACAGTGCTGCTGAAGA